>VXAL01015946.1:98432-259461 GCA_013399475.1 Chauna torquata | reverse complement strand
GCTCGGCGGGCGGCGGCCGCGTGGGGAGGGCTGAGCCCGGCCCGGCTGCGAGGAGACCTCCGGGTGCCGTCCCCCCCGCCCCGGGCCTCGGTGCCGTGATGGAGCAAGTGGTCTGAAGGTAGAAAGTGCTGCAGGGGAAGCGCTCGGAGCGCTTGGTCGAGTTAATACGTTTCTCGTGATAGCGAAGAAGAGAGGGCTGCATTTAGGAGATGACTAAATAATGGGGGAGGCAAGTAAAAATGAGCCGAATATCAAGGAGAGGGAAATGAAGGTGAATGGCAGCGTGGGCAGGCAGGCAGGCACTGAGAAGCTCGGCTATCCCTCCTGTAATTCTTCCCCCCTCACCCCCACCCCAGTCCTGTCAGCGGTGAGGAGACTTTAACAATAACAGCAGAGCGTACCCCAACGGGAATGGAGATGGCCCCCACGCTTGCAACTGTCGGCGTTTGTGGCTGGGAGAGAAATCTGGACGTCCTTTGCATAAAACCGCCGAAGTTCTAAGCATTTAGTAGCAACCCTTTCTTAAACACAAAGTGTAAAACTTATCTGATGCATTTTTTCCCTTTCCTGTTTTATTCCAGAGCACCAAATGATCCCGTGTAGCACACATGCAGTCACTGTTAGGATGGGAGTAGTTTACAATATAACCTACATTAGATTATACATGGTGCGCGTGTTGCATTTGCTCTGAAAATATGCCAAGGCTGAGAATGACGAAATGACTCATGTGGTTGTGTTCCTCCTTGTCTTGAGAGTATCAAGGTAGCCCTTGTTCTGCGTGCTGGGGGGGTTAATGTCTCTGCTGGAATCTGGCGTGTCTCCTTTTAGAGGACTTTCCAGTTTAAAATGTGCTGGGGCAGAAGAAGGTAAACATGACATTCAGCATGCTCATTATCAAAATAAGGAAAACAAATCGATTGCATTAACTGTGTGCAGTATCGTGGTTATTCCATAGTATTTTTTTTTTTTCCCCTGAAATTAAAAGGTTACCACTGGAGTACTGTGTCCCTATCTCAAACCTAGCACCACTTATTACTGCAACGGTATTTCAATATTAAGTGATCTTGGAGATATTTCATCTTTCATTTTGAATCCTGAATTTGAATCAGCATTAGAATGTCAAGGCTGCAAGATAAGGTATAACAAACTAAGTAGACAGCTGAAGGGCTGCCGGTGAAGGTGCTGCTGAGAAGGATATCTTGGGCTGTTTGCAGTAACCTTGTTTACAGGGACGATTCAATTGCAACCTGAATTTCAGCGAGAGGCTGCCTGGACTAATGCCTGTGTATTTGAAACTGATCATGAGTGTCTTGCACTGTAAACCCTCTTTCTGCCTGCATTGCATACTCGTGAAAACTTTTCTGGAAGGTTATTGTGATTTTCTGATATGAAAATTAAGATGTTTTCCTAAGAGGAACACTGCTCTTTGAACTGGTGTACATTAGCAACAAAGTATTCATGAGGTTTGATTTTTATTTTTTTTTCTCCTCTCTGATGTGTCGGGATCAGTAGTTACACCAGTCGTTTTAACTTTACATATATGGCTTTGATTTATTATATTTAAGTCTCAGCATTTTTGGACGTATTTTACAGCGCATGAAGTCGGTTTAAGTCAGAATATGAAAAGATGCACATTGTAATGAGGAACAGCTCTGTAGTGGTCTGCTCAATTTTTGTTTTCTTTTCTTAAAACTGTTCCAGGAAAATCACGTGCATATAGAGAGTGGGTGCTAAATGCCAGCAGCCACATTAATGAAGAAAAAATGCTGTCGAAATACTTTGGAATAATAAATAGGATATGTAATGGTCAACCACAAGATAAAAATTTTACACAGTGTTTTTATGGCTCTAAATTGGCTGCATTGTAAACCAAGCTTACTACTCTATTAAGTCATCATACTTTTCAATTATTTAAGATTTCTAGCCAAGCTATCTAATATCGTCTTCATTGTGCATATCAGAAAATTATATATAAGGTTGTAATTCCTTGTTGTTATTCTGTGAGGGCTTTGTGCGGATCGGGGTTTAAGTTTGACTTATCAGGACAAATATTACAAAGCTTGCACACAGAAAAATGATATGGAAATAGCCCCAGTCCTATGGAATGGGGATAGTTACAGCACTGAAATGTACCTAATACAATTTGAGATCCACTCACTAAGAAACCTTGACAGTATCTGCCTTCCAGGTACTGTGCATTTGGAAATACTATATCTCCATTTAAATGCAGATCTTCAGTTTTCTCCAGGGGGCAGTTGGCGAATCTTTCGATTGAACCACTGGTACTAGAAAAACTAACTGCAGATTTACCCATGAAGAAGAGACCCTTTCAAGTCTGTCTATTTGAAATAATGATTTTAAAATTTCCTAATGTTGCAATTTTAGATCGATTTTAAATGCCTTTTTGGAAGTCACACAAAAGGAGTGCTGTCTTTACTCCAAATAGTTCAATGTTTGTACACTTATTTAGCAGTCTTAAGAGAGAGAACATTACAAGCAAGTGCTTTGTTTTTGCATTGGTATTGTGTATGCATGTGAGTTTTGTCAAATGGACAGAGCAGTCTTGCTTTGATTTTGACCTAGATTCCTCCTGATTCTTCCTCTGCAGCTAGTACCTGCTTATTTCCCGCTGTGAAAATAGGAGAACAACTGTTGATGCTATCTAGCTGGGGCTGTGTAGGCAGTAGGCATGCACACCCGGTAAACTCCGCTCCTCCTCGAAGACTTCATTGTTAGTGGATACAATAGTGCTACGGTTAAAAGGGGGTGCAAGCAAATATTACCTCTCGTGTGAATTTTCATTCTTTGAGGGTTTGATTCAAAGGAAGAGAGAAAAAAATGGGTGTAATGAGTGAATTTATTTGTCTTTCCATGTTGGACGTGCACATTTTGCGCACTTGGACTGGTGAACAGGGACGTGTTTTATTTAAAACAAGTCTCAGATTGATCTTATTCCATAGTTGCTTGAAACTCGGTGCTGGTAGGTGTCAGTCCTCCTTAGAAGGGCTTGTCCCACCCAGTCCAATTTCCGTGCTGTTTGCCAGGTATCCACTTTGCCATGCAACCCAACCCCGGGATGTAGGGAATGGGAGCCACCTCTTGGGATGAAGACAGCACAAATGACCTGGTGCAGGGGAGACAAAAGATCCTGACGTTTTCTGTACCAGGTGCTCCACACATTCCTAGCTGCTCCGGTCTCCACGCCATGGGGAAGGATGCTGCCCTTGTCCCTGTGCCAGATTGTGGAGATAGCACCCATATTATGCTCACCTGTTAACGGCATATAACCCATTGGCATCCATGCTCTGGAGAAAACTTGCTCTTCAGCCTCTGCGTGGAGTTTGGGCAGATCTGGAAAGTTGAATCTTATATGCACAGGCATTAATGGCAGAGGTCCTATTCAGCTTAATTGATGTTGCTATCAATGTTTGCAGGTTTGTGTTTCTGGTGGAAGCTACAACTGGATGGACTTCTTAAATGTTTTACGTGTTGAGGTTGAAAGGAAAGTTGAGCCTGATACATTAATTTACAGTCTGTGTCATTCTTTTGACATCGGTTGAATTTCTACAAACGGACAGAAGTAGGTATGACAAGGAGATCAGGTGCAAGCTCTTCACGCGCGCATGCTTTTGTTGGCACGCTGATCAGTGAAGATGCTCCTTCGCTGAAAACCTTGTTCTAAGTCAAGTCTCAGCATGCACAAACCTGCACATGCATATACAAGCTGAGCAAGGCCCACCCTGTATAACAGAGTTTTTGGCTTTAATATCTGACTTAAGATCTCATATTGTAACTCAACCATTAGGGGAAAAGAAAATGGAACTTTTCTCAAACAGCTTTTCTGTTGGGGAATCTAGTGGCAGTTGCTTTGAAGCATGTGTAATTGATTATCATACATTTATTTTAAAAAGGAGACATAACAAGGAATCTAACGTGATGTTTTGGAATATATCTTCTCCCCACAATGTTCTTGAGGGAAATGTAAGGTTGCAGGCATCATTTCATGCCCTGTATGTTTTTGAACATAAATCAAAGAAATTGTTGGAGAGTTATAGATGTTCATAGCAACTGTAGCTATAATAAACACATGCAGTATATATTTTCCAAGCTATTTTGTATGGGTGAAAAGCTGAAGCTGGCGTTTTGTACGAGCAATTCAACTTAATCACTGAAAATTTATTTCCTAGTTAGCGTGGATTACCAGTGTAGCATGAAGTTGTACACCTTGGCTTAAGTATATCTGGTTGTGAAGCCTTGGTTAAAATTGGGAAAGGATTTAAATTGGATCTAGACACCTTGAATGAATTATTCCAAATGTCAGATTTATTGTGATGCCTCCATGGCAATATTTACATCTATATTATCACTTGCATTGGATTTGAAATATTCTGGATACTTTAGGGAGCAAATAAAAAACAAGAACGGTATGAAAAAAACAATTTTAATTTTACAGATAGTACAAAGTGTGACTATAGTAAATAAAACAGGAAGGAGAATCCTGACCGATGAGGTGGTGCAGAGCTGCAGGTGAGAACAACACTGAGCTTAGGCATACAAGTTTCTTGGTGATTGCATTAGTTTTGTTTTAAAGTCTTAATAGATGAGAAGGGACAAGTGACTTTTCTGTAGGAATTTCCATGAGAGGAGGATAGAGACTTGATGAGCGAGGATGAGGAAGGTGTTCCTTTTGCTGACAAGGATTCAAATGCATTAAAATGCTAAAAAGAAAATCCAGTTGTCGCAGTTAATGTGTATATGGACAGACTGGGGATACGACACGTTCAGGCTCTGTGCAGAAGTTAGACAGATCTGGATGTCCGAGTGTGGGACTTGATATTCAAGCAGAATTCTGAGCATTTGAATAAAAGAGGTAGGAGTGTTTCTTGGAGTCTGGCCTTCCAGGTGCTCTCAGGTATAGCCCTCACTACTCTTTGCGTTTCTATTAGAGTCAGAGATTGATAATTAAAAATTATATCACTACTGAAAATTTGGAGACTAGCTAAAAGGTCTGACTCTTAAAAGTGTCGTGGTGTTTCTGTTGGACTTCAGTTTTACTTTCAGTAATTCCTCTTTTATTACAATAGTCAGAAATCCCTTTTTTAAAAGAGAAAGCTAGTATCTTATTACTCGACTCCTGGAAACAGGGTTTCAAAATACACGACAGGAGTCACGCTAAAACTGAGAATTAGCACCATTTTACTTGTTTCTAGTATTAGTCTTAAATGACTGCCTGTCGATGATGTCTTTGAATTTTAAGACCTGCATGAATTAAATAAGAGAGCTTTGTAAATTGTTACAACTGATGGAAGTAAGGAAGGCACAGCCTGGCCTGTCTTTGGCACCAGTCCCACTTTACACTTCAGAGGAGCAGTCAGTGGGGTTGGTTTCCAAGTGCCACGCTCCTTTCCCCTGGACATGGTTGGAGGAGGGATGGAGGCACACAGCTTCTGGCATTGCATAAGCTCAGGGCTGGCTTCCCGTTCTGCATTTCTCTCCTAACTCTTGCTCCCCATCCTCTCCGAACATTTTTTGTGGCCTCTCCTTAGCAGCCAGGCTATCTTTTGCTGTCCTCTGAAGGCTGGAAAATGGACTTTGGATTGTGACTGTGCCCCTTGCCTTATACCACTCTGAGAAAATCAGAAAGAGGAGAATAAGGGAAATCAGGATGTCGCAGGTTGAGGTACAGTTGGGAAGACCAGGAGAAGAAAGATTTTGCAATTCCTGTGTGTCCTGTGGTTGGGATCAGTGTACATTTTTACAAAGAGAGTTGAAGGAGCAGTGTCCCTGGATGCATAGCTACACGGCTGTGATGGATGTGACTCAGTTGTGTAGGAGATGTAAGGAGAAGTGGAATCTGTCCCTGAGTGGACATTCTCCAGCCTTGACAAGTTCTAGTTTGGGTGGGGGTTAGGGCTGCTGAGTATGGTTGTATTACTGTTCTCATGCGGAATTCCGAAGATTCAGACTTTCTGTGTATACTTTTGTGTATTTAGAGGCTCTTAGTGAGGAAACTTCATTCACTGAAATTCCTCTTTCGATTGGGATTTTACTGCATGTCTTAAATGACTGTCTTGAGTTCCACATGCCAAAAAGAGCTTGTTTTACTCTGTGCTGAATTTCTAACAGAAAAAATAAAAAACAAACCTTTCCTGCCAAATTACGGCCAAATGAGACCAGGTGGACAAAGGTTGAGAGCAAAGTATGTAAAAAGCCTGGGCAGCAGGTTGGGTACTGGAGCACAGAGAGCAGGTTGTCCAAGGTCACCGCCGCTATTACGGCACAACTCGGAGCTGGACTCAGAAAGTCAGGTTTTAGTCCATTACCTCTCTCCCACACGCAATCCCTGTCTCACAACTTGAGCAATGTAGGCACAGAAACCTTGCTTTTGCAACATGCTTTAAATTTACTGGTGCTGGTTTCAGCATGGAAAGGAAAGGTGATGTATTTTAAGGTTACACAGCCAGTCAGTGGCAGAGGCTAGAAAAAGCCCAACTTCGCCGCCAGGGTGGCAGTTCCCTTGCTTGCCCTGTCTCTCCAGTGAGAAGATTTATGTTTCTTGTTGGTACTTTTTAAATTGAAGGACATGAACTATGGATACCTCTGAAAATCGGGCCACAAACCCTCATAGTTTTTTGTGCTTGCGAGTGTGAGCGCGTGTGCAACGTGCATACTCAGACACTGTGCGTGAATAGGACCTCAATTACTTTCCTGTTTGAATCGTTGAGCATGCTGTCCTGATGTACTGTCAGTTTTGCTTTCTGCCATTTGGAATAAAGTTCAAAATATTAAAGAAATAACACACAATATATTAGGAGCTAGAATAGTCATAGTGCCCAAGGGAAAAAGAGGGTAGTGAATAATCTCTCTTAAAAATGCCCAGAAAAAAAACTCAGCTACTCCTAACCAAACTCTGCAGTTGTGCACTTGTAAAAGGCACTCTTCTAAATCTTGTTTCTGAGGTTTGCTGGTTATTCTGTGGGGAGAAGGAGGTCCCTCCTGGAAAGCAGCATGCGAGCTCTTCGGTCACGCTCTGGACACTGGTGGGGGGATGTGTGGTCACGATTATTCTTCTGAGCATTACCTTGGGCTAAGTGCTGAGGCAATTAAATTGGGATTAATTGTTGATAATTATTTAAAATCAAATGTTGCTTCCTGGTTTAGGAGTTGAAACAACTCTAGCAGATGTGTTTTTAAATGTCGCTTTTCTGGTTTTATTAGTTCACGTGGACACCAGTAAGAGCTGCAGGAGCAGACCCAGGTTCCGTCTGTCCCTCCTTAGTGCTGGGGTGCCGAGCTGTGAGCTGGGGCAGCACTGGTGGGTGCTTGGAGTCGTAGTGTGACTTTGGTCAGAATTGCAAACTTTGCCAGATTTGGGCTACAGGGCTCCACAGTTCTGGTCCAATGGGGGCCATGCTAAAAGGGTGTAAAAAATTGGATATTACATGAAAGAGCCAGCCTCCTCCTACTCCCCAAATCTGTTGGCTTGTACTCTGTATCAGGGGGAAAACAAACAAACAAACAAACAAAAAAAACAGTTGGGATGTGTGTGACTGATGCATGGCAGGTTCAGGATGAATTTAGGATAAACAAGATGCCCATTGCACTTACTTAACAATTCTAACGCATAAAATGCTTTTGGGCACGGCTAGCAGCTCCTCATCTGCGATCAGGACAAAGCAAAATAATGTTGTGGCAAATTCTGCAGTTCGTAGTCCTGACACAGGCAAAACCTCCTTTTACAGTGAACGACACTTTTGCTTTTATTGTGACAAGCAAGGATTTCGTATCAGTATTAATACAAATAATACAGTAAAATTACCGTTTCAGAGTCCTGAAGGACATGCAGCAAGCCCCAGTGGTTCGGACTGGGTGAAGTTGTCAAAGGTTGCTCTGCTCTCCAGAGCCTGGCAATAGCTCCACTGAAATGTGATGCCATTGGTTTTCAGCAAAGGTTTCTTTCTGCAGGGCTGCAAACAGAGATCAGCTGCTACTGTGTATACACAACTAGGGAGCAAATCAACCAGCACATTTAAGCAGCCTTTTTAACCCTGAGACTTTCCAAGATTTCTTCTTCACACAGGAAGTTTCCTTTATATTGTCAGATTTAGTACTTTGCTCATGTAATGAGATCAGAGCTAGGATCACTGCTGCACAGTAGAAAGACTTCCTTAAGACATTTGTCCTTGAAACTGCACCAAACTCTTGGAAGAACCCAGAACCTGTAAGTATGTATGCTATAGGCAACAATAGCACAGAGCAAAGCTGCAATCAACCATTATACGATATCCGATTAGCAGTGCAGTAGGTTTTTTTTTCAGATGTTATGTTACATTCATTTTCAATTTGTTCTAAGGAAACAAATCAATTCGGGCTTCTGATACAGTGACTTTGCAGTAGATGAGCTAGTAATATGTTTGATTTAACTATTTGTTGCTGTCATGTAGCTTGTGGGACAATTATTGTAGCCGTCAAACTGTAGAGAACTTTCCTTATGTTTTTAGGCATTTTTAAATGATTTTGATATCCATTGTGCAAATAAGCTTTTTCTTTGCTTTTTGATTTTGGCAACCCCACCCTATGACAAACTATAAATAACAGGGCAAATGGAATTAGTGTGCATTGTTCTTAGGTAGCAATAAAATACATTTCTTTTTGCGGCTTAATTTACTTGTTAGTAATGTTCCAGTGTTTGGGGTATTTTTGTCTTAATTGAATTCTACTCAAAGCTGTCTGTTTTGTGTTTTACTATCTTGTATGTGTCTGTTTAAGTTACTTTGCTGGGTCTGCAGTCTGGTTAAACCTGTATTTAAGCACTATTTATATTCTGAGCACATTTCTGGTAAAATAAGTGTTTGAGATTTTTTTTAAAGCCTCTAAACAGTATAGTTTTATTAGCAGTGAGCGCTAGAGAAGGCACAACATGGATGAATGTCAGATGTAGACCATGGAACCAAGTCCTACATGCACTAAGTCAGAGCCGAACCTGTCCACTTTTGCGACTACAACTAATAAAAGCCTGGAGCTCCCTTTTAATAAATTTTTAATATGCAACAATCCTTATGTTTATAAGATTAATTTCTCCCAGGTTAGCCTGATTGATGGCTGGATTGTGGTTTCTTAAGAGCTTTCTCCACGAAACCCCCCAGAAGAGCTGCATTCCATTTAACTAGTGAATGTAAAAACTGGTAACCATGGATTCAGCCACCACTAACTGTCGAGAGCAATGACTTGTTGTAAACAATACAAATGAGCCAGGATAGCAGAAGCAACCAGACATGAAATGATTTTAATAGAAATTACGGTAAAGGTCATGTGATACTGTATCGGCTTGAATTCACTGTTAAAGGGAAAGTATTTCAGTTTTGCAGGTTTGATTTAAATTGTACATCTCCACGAGCTTCATGTTTGCGTGAGACCCACAGAAGGGAAATTGAAGCAGTCTGTGGAAATGCCTCTGCCTAATTGCACATTACGATTTAGGCCCTGATCCTGAAAATGTAAGAGTAACTATAATCAGTGGGATTGTTCACATACTTAAAATTAAGTATTTGTGTAAGTGTTTGTACAATTGTGGCCTTTTTAGGTAAGTTAGTAAGGAAAAAAATTATATTCTAAGGAAATAATAACCTGTCACTAACGATAAATCATGGAAATGCGAGTTTTAGTACTGTTGTGTGGTTTAGTTGGAAATTGTTTGCTTGTTTTGATAACAGGAAAACAAGTTATATTTATCCCTTCATTTTTAAATGTTATGACTTTCATTTCTCATCCGCCATTCCTCAAATCCTCTTCCTAATTTATAGCCTCTCTCTTTTGGATAATTGGTACACCGGAGTGTCAGCTATTATAATACAGCATGATGATAGGCACATGCAGATCGCATGAGCAGTCGTGTGTCCTATCTCAGGAATTTCCATCCCTACAAAATCTTTGCTGACTCCCAGCTGTCACATGGCTGTCACTCACAAATTCTAACCATAACCAAATCCTTTTCCGTGTGCATGCGCTAACCAAGCCTTTCTACGTCCATGTGTACGCAGGCACAAATGTCCCTGCTTAAGCACTTTCTCTGTGTAAATCAGGCTGTTCCCCAAGCCTGCTGCATTCCACTAATATTTCTCCATTAATTTGTTCTTGGGTGCTACTTCCCTGTCATGCCTCTGCTAACCACATGCTCTTTGTAAAAGGGAACCTGGAATAATAATAGCAGTCGGTCAGAAATGCAAATAAAAATACCTTCACGCTTTATTTAATATAACAGTTCAAGTCAGTATGAATCTAAATTCATGACTTCCATGGCCCCCTAAACTTCTCCAAAATTTTAACAATGTTCTGTAAGGAAAGTTGTCACATTGCAGCATACCGACTTAATGGTTTGAGTATTTACTTTTCATAACATTTATATTATTTGAAAAACTAGCATCGGTTCTAATCGTAGACAGTTTTTCAACCAGAATTATTTTAAATAATTTCTCATCATTCTGTTAGAGCTGATCAATCTCTGTCAAGCTCAGGTTGCAACTGAAAATGTTTTGGTATATACAGGACAAATTCTGCTTTCCCTGTTCTGAGTTGACTTGTCAACCTGGGTGGGATTGCTTGTGTCGGTCAGAAAGGTAAGATTAGCTTATACATAGATTAACAGCAGGCTACTCATTTCATACAGGCAAAAACAGACAGCCTTCTACTGAAAAAAAAATACTTTTGAAAAGTGAGGGGAAGGAATAAACAGGAATATTTGAAAAAAATGCCAAATTGCAAAATATTTTCTATTGCTTGTCTGTGTCATTGTTAAGAGTGTATTGGGGGTGGTCACAGAGAGAATATTCCTGTAAATCAGACCTGTAACTATATTAAAACTATACCGAAAGGGAGGAGGAGGTGGCTGGACAGAAAAGACACCATCTTAACTTTGCGTACACAACCTGGGAGGGATCCAGAACTGAAAGTAATGTGTTGGTGAAAGCAGTGAGGCTCGAGACCAATATCCAAGTGACTTGGGGAAAGCACACTGGCCTCTTTGCCATGGGCTCATTAAGAACCATTAATAATTCTTGCACCCCTTGAAAAACAGTTGGGGGAAGTAAGAATCGTTGCTCCTGGCAGAAGAAACCAGGTTTCAATCTGGAAAAACAGTGAAGTATTCAGGAAGGAAGGAGAGCACAGTGCTTCCATGAACTTTGCTGGCATGGGACAAATGGGCAGTTTTCCTTTGCTCAAAATATCTTTGGCATCTTTGCAATCTGTGACATACGTGCTTGTTTACTCTCATGTATTTTGCATTAAATACTGATTTTGTAATGTAAAACTTTCAGCAGTTAGTGGATGAGCTGCCAGAACTCTTTCCCCGTTTGCAGGTAGGAAGAACTGGAACACAAGTCCCTCTGTTCCTCTCCTAGTTTATAAAGTTCAGGTGTTGTGTTGGTGGGTATCTGCAGAACACTTAGACCAAAATTCTCATTTCAAGAGGGTGGTGATGGATTTGAATCCCCCAAATGGAGACCCCAGTGTTTTATTTGTAGAGAAGTCTCGGTGTATGCAGTAAGGCAAATGTTGCAGTGCTAGGTGGAGCGTATTTGGGGACTAGCAGAAATACGTACTATTAAAATAATTGGTAATAATTAATGGTAATCTCCCTTATAAACACGGTAAAGTAGAATAATAATAAAAAGTTGTGTTTTATGATTGTAATTCTGATCTACCATTTTTATTTAAAGGCTGCTTTTATCAATTAGATAGTTTTTGGGTATCATGTCAGCTGTCCTGTCAACTAAATGGAAGTGGTGTTGAGTACAGGCACCTTTAAATAACAAACAAACAAAATACTAGTCTTGATACGGAGGTACCAGGTGTAGGGAATAGAGAGTAGACTGTTATCCAGGTCATCTCACACTTCGTTGTTGAGACTGCCAGCAGTGGTGCAGGTAAGTGAGAGACAAATTGGTAGTTCTTGTCAGGTGGACTCCTGGCGATCAAGAACTGGACTGAAACTACTTAGTTTCATGGAGCATAGCAAACTATTTGGTCACTGAGCGACAGAACATTGCTCTTTAAATTATTAACTCTATGTAAGCAGTGCAACGTTTTATAAATTCCCAATCGTTTCTAGTTTTACTTCTTAGCTGATGTGGGTAAGCGAAGCTTTTTGAGGATTCAATCTGTAGAACATTTCCAAACGTACTTCTTCCCATGGGTTGTCGAAGACCCATGGTTTATGGGTTATAAAGTTCTCCAGGTCAGCAAAACTGTCATGGGGTCTAAAGACAGGACTGTGGTCGGAATCAGATGGATTAACTTTCCATTAAATTTCTGTGACTAGAATTCGTCTTTCACTATTCTGCATTATTCCTTTGTACAACATAAAGTCGTTCTTTGTGTATTTTAGTTTTAACAGAACCAGACTGCCACTGACCATCAGCTTTTGCATGCATAGACTCTCTTCTTCCTGGCAGGGCTTTAGGCCCAGATCCACAAAAGGATTAGATGCTTTAAGTGGGACTTAAGTGGGATTTAGGCATTGAAAGCCCAAACTGAGATCCTCAGTATCCCTGCTGAACTGCCACCTAACCTTAGAAGATGCCTGACCTATGTGAGTGTCTACGTTTTCAATATCCAGCTTTCCCAGGTGGCCAGAGATCTGCTTTGGATGTTCTCAAGCACTTCCATCCTGACAAGGTTGAGCCTCTCTGCTCCCATCTTTTCCCCCACGTCCTGGCAGACTTCAGAAAGCACAAGTTTCTCTTGCAAGATGGTGGTGCTCTGTGTGTGTTGTATCCCACTTCCTTCAGTTGTGTCCTTGAAGGGAAGGACTCTTCACAAGGTTTCTGTCAGGAACAGCCTGGGAACCTTGAAAAAGATGGCAAAACTGAGAAATCTGAGTATTGCTGTGTAAGGCACGTGTGTCCTAGAGAAGAGGTGGGACTTCAAATGCAGCACTTGCTGGCAGTCTTGGACTGTTCTCTGCTTGGTGATGGCGACTCGTGAATTTGCTGGTACAAGACATGGGAGCATCTAACAGGGCTGAGGACTCCTTTACACAGTCAGAGCATCTAAAAGTGGGGTACTGGGATGTGAAATTATTATTGCACCTAGAGGCTTCCTTGAAGAATCCAGGCCTTGGTGTTTCGTAACAGTAGTTCTGGGGGGAAGAACTTGTTTAGATTCTTCTGTAAGGAGTCACATAGGATTCCACCTGTCTGTGATACGTGGCAGATGTTCTGTTTTCTGAAAGCCAGACTTGTTGGGGTGTTCCATATGTACACTCAGAAATAATAATCACTTTTTAGGACTTCACTGTCAAGAATTTCCTTGAGCTGTGGCTGGACTGATAGCTGTCTTGCTTTGTGGAGGCGAAAGCAAATAATGTCTCGTTAGTAGCTGAGCAAGTGGTCCTGTGCCATCACTTATTTCTCAGCTGTACTCATGACATTTTGTGTGTTCTTAGCCATGTCTGTTGTTTGTTTAAATCCTGCTCAGTTCCTTGATTTATCGGTTTTCTGTAGACTTTTGTTCGAGTAGTCCCAAACGCTATCCTATTTCAAATAGATGCATCCTTATCAGCAAATAGTCTTTAATCAATAACTTTAACTCTTTCCCCTAACTTTGCATAGGCTCTTTTTGACCTTTTATTTTTTTAAAATACTGGATTTGATATGATAATGACATCTTAATAGCTAAGAATATTATTCATGTATTTTTAAAACCAATACAGGGAGATCTGTTATTTTAACGGAGAGTGTGTGCGTGTGTTAAACTATCCTGTAACTTTCAGTCCACTAACTTGTATTTTCAGCATAGCATTCTTGAATTATTGCACATTTATTTTAGTATTTTAATACATATAAACATTGGCTCCTAAGCACATCTTTCATAATTTCACTTGTATTTTTGAATTATTTGTCATATAATCCCCCTGTGGCATTTCAAGGACAAACGGATTCATAAAGTTTGTCAAGGGCAGTCTTGCGAGTGTTCCTGTTTTGCTGTTTTACCTTTTTTACTGCAGAAGATCTGCTGCTGGACTTCCTTGAAGACACCAACATGCTACATAGAGTGATAAAACAGCACAAATTAGATACAGCACAGTAGGGTGATATAAAGAAAACCATTGCTGTCCAATTGCAGGAAGGAGCTGGTATTGTGAGTGTTAAATCATAATACATAATGAATGTATGACTATTTTATGGAACCAATTTTAGGTATAGGAAGTTCAGCAAATACTGTGTCTTGGTGATTGCCAGCTCGCTTGCATGCTTGCTAAATCCTATATACAGCACTTCCGTTTGCTGGGTTACTCATTGAGCTTTTAATAGTCAACTTAATTTTAGTTAAGGTTCAGTTTAGTAACTCTTGCAATTAGTGGAAAATATTGCCAGCATTCATTTGGTAAACCATATTACATATGTTATGCATGTGCACAGTACATGGGGAGGTGAAAGATAACAGATCGATTCTTATGGATCCCGTAGTCACTGGCTTTTAAGGATAACTTATAGAACCTTTTAATTATTGGGGGTAATCTTGCAGAAAATTGAATCTTGAGTTTGCTTGTGTGAGGAAGTTTGGTCTCCTTTGCTCACCATAGCTTCCTAATCCTGAAAGCGGCTCCATGCGCTTGGATCCCTGGTGACCTGTCAGCCTGTGCATTTCACATTGGTGCAGGTGAAATGCTGTTTCTGAGGTGGGCTTAGATACATTGTAAAAGCAGGAGTCTAGTTTTCAAGGCAAGCTACTCAGCCTTGTGGTGCTTATTTGCTTTGTCTCTGTGGAATCAGCTAAAGTACTGGAGGTACGTCCCTTGTTTGACTCTTTCCAGAGATTTTTGTTGTTGTTGTTGTTTGTTTGTTTTATGGGTACAGGTAAAGAACTACAGGTGAGACTTCAGCCAGCCAGATAGTATCCTGCAAAATGAAGTACCATGCACAATAGCCATAACTAAGAATTAACTTGGAAATAAAGGTAGAGGTACCACATGGCAACAACCAAATACATCAAGAGGATTTTTTTTTTTTTTCAGGCTGAATAGGTTAAAGCATATCTGGCTGATGTTGCTGGAAAATGAGGGCCTGTATGTTTCCATAGGATGGATACTGCATTAGAGCAGTGTCTGTGCTATGTTGACAGTGGTCATGTCTGAACTAGGATTTCTCAGATCCATAAATACTCCAAATGCAGTTCTCTCTGACAAAATAAGGAGGAATTGTATAATAGAGTAGGCACAAAGGTGTATGCAGTTTATATAATATTTTTTGGCCCTTGCTCAGACGTAGATGCCAGTTACTTTGTGCCGAGTGAAATTCAGGAGTGCATGTCCTGCAGTGCAGCAAGCCCAGGATCCACTCCATTGGGCTGCCCCATCGCAGCACAAGTCAATGTCTTGAGACTGTCTTGTGGGCACAGGGTCCTACCCTAGTTAGAAATACACAGATGTAATCAAAGGTGGTAATGTTTTTTGCCATATACACCTAGTGTAAAGAAGGTAAGGCTGGCAATAGGCTCCTGTCAAGTTGCATGAAGAACAGGCAGCTGAGAGCTCTGATTTATAGGAGGATGTAGGTAAGTGAGGATCTTTACATATGAAATCATTCACCAGCTGTATGGAAAAGGATACAGGATGAAGTCTTGGCTTCACTGAGATCAGTGGGAATCTGTCTCGATATCTTTGTATATTCTGTATACTCCTGTGGTGCTTTTCTTGCTAGTGACAGAAACCCCAGTACAGACTTCAGCAGAATCCTCACTGTCACGTTAGGTTTGATCTTTGCAGGAAGGGTATTGATGTTAGTAATATTACAGAATAAAGAAATACTGCCAAAGACAGGGGTTTTAAAGCTCTCTATTTTATATTTTGACACTGTAATTTTGAGTGATACCAGCACAGAAATTGAAATGTTTGTGGGGCTTTTTGCCAAGCAGGGCAAAATTTTTTTTTCTAGTTTTCTCAGGTATAGGATACCGAGGATCAAGACTGTGGATGCTAATTGTAAGAGAGACCTCAAAAGAGAAAGAAAAAGCAATGCCTTGTAGAACTGTTTGTTTACGAAGTATTTGAACTCCTTAGTAGAAGGGAGCTGTAAGAAATTTCAGGCAGTTATTCCTCTTTGACAGAAATCTCTATTTAGACTTCTGTTAGTCTCCTTTTTTTTTGTAACAAAACCTTTGAATATCATTTCCAAGTCGTTCAGCTATCATAAGTGATGTGATAATGAGGACAGAGTATAGGTCACAAGTCTGCAAATATGTGTGAGGAGATGGTGAGCTTAACTTACCAGGTGAAAGAAAGGTTAGTATGGCAACTGCATGAACACTTCAAAGCATGCAGCTAGTTTGCTGCACTAACTTAATTATCCCTGCTATGGATATGTTTGATAAACACATCTATAGCCCAGATACTGTTACTTCGCACTGGGAAATAGCAGAAGGTTTCTGCTCGGTTGCCAGTTGACTGAAGTCTTCCTTCTCTTTCCTTGCATTACTCTTTTCAAGGACTTTCCCTGCCTCTTTGCTCATTTGATGAAAAGAAACCTTTCTTTTGAATGGTGGAAAATATTGTAAGATGGGGAATGGTGTGGCCTGATGGGATGGGTGTAAAATGATCAAGTAAGTCTGATAAGGACATCATCCTATTTTAACCAAATACAGGTTGACCTGAGCCAACCAAAAATAAACTTTTATCACTCATGCTGAATCAACCATATTCCGGTGTCATCGCTGTGTCTCAGCAAGCATCTTGTATCCTCCGTGTAATACTACAGGGTGCTTTTGAGCATCCCAGTATTGTTGACTTTTTTCAGAAACAGTGTGATCTGGAACGCAAAGAGGCAGGGTTACCAGTGCTACCTGTCACACAGAAATACAAGACAGTGCCCTGTTCTTTGACACTAAAATGTGGCCTGCTGTTGGCAAGCTGTGGACTTTAATAGGCAAAGACAGTGGGGAACTTTTCAGCCTTTTAGTCTTTCTGCTTCTGGAAAGTCTGTTACACAGTGAGGTACAGTTTTAAAATGTGGTCATTTTTAATATCTCTCCCTTGAGTCTGGCTGACAGATTGGGAGTGCGGAGGATGGGAGGAAGCAAAACAGACAAGCTGGAAACACAGGATGTATACATACATTAAACTGGAGCAAAACAAAAATAAATAAACTTATGTGAACACAGAAGGAGTCTGTTTTAGGGCCAGTCTTAACTCCTGTTTTAGATGGCCTGTGGTGAAAATCATTAGCTAAAATAGATGCTATTTATGTTTCCTTTGAACTGAATTTGTGCAAGCTAACTCATTAGCCAGCAGTTCTAACTGGAGAGAACACATTAAATTTTGGTGGATTTTTTCCTTTTTCTTCTGAGCAATACTATTTTCATTGCAAACCTTAAAAAAAAAAGAGAGAGAGTTTTGATGCATGCTTTTTCATACATAGTTTATATTGGTTAGCTCTCTTGTTCAGAAGCCCATAGTCACTGATGCATGCTGAATACTATTTATTCAACAATGACTTAAAAATCAGAAACGTAGTCCCAAGTCTGATGATTTATTTGTGTAAATCTGGAATCTATCCACTGTCTTTTGAGATGTTACTGTGGATTTCCACTTCTTAAGCACGGATCAAAACTTTTTTGTTGACTGAGTAGTTTTCTGATTTGAGAATGCAGGTAAACACCGGTATGTTTTATTGGCTTGCATTGCATTCAGTACTGATTTTGACAGCTCACACTGAAAGTAAAACTTCTAGCTTTCCAGATTTTTATTTGTTCAATTCTGACCATTTGAATTTTGTAAAGAAGCTGTACGTCTGTGATGATTTCTGCAAGCTTGTCTCTTTCAGGGGAAAGAATACTACTGACTTTTGCCTGTTTCTAGCAAACCCTTTGTAGTTTTCTGTTTGCTTCCTCTGTGATAACACAGTAACTTTCATTTTGTGTTGAAGATTGGCAAACCTTTTTGTTCCTTTGTACATGGGGGAGAATAAAAGTTTTGAGAAGAGGCATTTCTGGTTTGATTATTGTCTGCTTCCCTACTGTAACAGAAAGGAGGATCACTTCTTATGTGAAATATTACTTGTAAAAGTAGTAGTAAATAATGCAACATACATGCATCGTGAGCTATTACTTTTAAACACAGAGTGTTTGAAACAAGGTATTAAAAGCAATCAGTGGACTGAAAATTAAGGAAAAACTATTCCTTTGATGCATGCATGCACCTTTTTGTGGCGACTAAAGGAGAAGTGTGCACGTACCTGGAGGTAGTGGCGTAGTCAAATGGAAAGAGCAAGTGCCTGGGGGTCAGAAGCAGTGGGTTGTGTTCTGGCTTTTCCCCTGTATGCACGCCTCTGCAAAATATTTTGAGATTTCTGGATGAAAAGCATTATAAAAGAGCTAAGTGTTACTTAAGCCTGCTTAGTTAGACAGTAGGCTTTAGTCTGTATTATTTTCTGGTTTGTGTGTTACATGAATAGAGTGCAAAACTGCTAGGAGAGCCTTTTGTTCTTGCACACTGGCTCTTTCCTTTGGCCTCTATTTTTCTGACTTAATCACATGTTCTTGGGTGGTAAGGCATGCAGCAGCTATTTGCCGTAAGGGGGTGCATAAATAGCAAGGATATTGAACCATTAACAAGAAATAATTTTATGGACGCCTCTGGAAGAATACTGACCCTCTTGGTGTGATAGTGTGGGGAGAGGAGGAGTACACACTGTCCTGTGATAGTTCATGTAACTGGTACTTCAGTGTCCTGCAATGTGCTCCCTGTCCCTTCTGCTAAAAGGCCACTTCTGTCCTCTCCAGACAGTGACAGGAGACTAACGGGCAGCTTCAGAGCACCATCCATGGCAGACCTGTATTTATTGCTTTATTAGTATCTGTGCCGCTTGAAAACAAAACCCCTAGGGCAGGACTTCCAAGCTTTCACCATCGCAGAAGGATCTCTCTGTTGTGTGATGTAGTGGCTGCAGTGGACCCCTCTTCCGTGCTACACTGTGCGCAGGAGATGCGTATGGCAGTTCAAGCAGCATGTGCTGCCCAGACGCTTGTTTTATGCTCTCCTCTGAGCTCAGGGCAGCAAGCTGGGTCTCCATATCGATATCATGTGGCTTGTTTAGCACAAGAAGTGTGCAGGGTAGCTGGGGAACCTGCACTCTAAAAAATAGTCTGTAACTGCAAGTGAAGATTTCTAAAAACAGATCACTAATCTGGAAAAATTGTGTGTACTGTATTGAGGGAAGTCCCTGAGCCACAAATAGGTGGAAATTGGGAAGAGTATTGTGGGGAATTGTCACTACGCCTGCCCTGTGATCTTCAATAAGCATCTGCTGTTCACTACTGTCCCAAAACAGCCAGGAAGCTGAAGTGGACCCTCACTTTCATCTGCGGTGGCTGCTTTCCAAGGTCCAGCAGAACATAAATGACCTTGAATATATATGTGTGTGCATGCATGTGTTCAGCTGAGTGGACATTGGAATTTATATGGAATATGTGGCAGTGGGGACATTAACTGCTTCTTTTCATAATCTCTGTTCTAACAGTTTCTGTTAGTGTTTTCTGGCTGCGTATGAAAATGCTGTTGACTGCTTCACACTTGAGATTCAAGCAAATTCAAAAAGCTTGTTTCTCTTTTGTTGCTGTTTGTCTATCTTCTGTAGGGAGAACTTGAACTCCTGCCATTCTAGCCCTCTGTAATTGTTTGTGTTCAACAAAATGCCATGTTTTCTATTATCATTATTACTTTGCTTAATTCACTTCTTGACTAGTCCACAGCTGTAAAAATAAGGCTGGGTTATGACAAAAAGAGATGACCTAAACCTGATGTTAAATAAATAGTCTCTAATCACATCAAAAATTGAGACTGGATGCTTGCAGTTTTAACGTCTCACGAGGTGGGGGTGAAACTTCTCTTAGGTGTGGAACGTGACTGTATCACCTTAGTGAGTGGCAAGATGTTATCCTGCAACAGAGTGATTTCACCTGCTCATTTTTAAGGGACTGTTCCACCAGAGCCTGAGAGCTTCTCCAAAATGCTATTTAGTTGATTTGAAAACAGGATAGTCTCAAAAATATCTTTGTCTAGAGTTTCCACAATGTCTAAAAATGCTTGATGCATGATGGATTTTTTTTTTTTTTAATCAAGCACCTGCTTTCTTTGCCTAGCTCAGTTATGCAGCAAGGTTGTTTTTACAGTACTAAGAAGTGAGCAATATATTCCATATGCCACCGAGCTTTGTAAAGAATCCTGCTGATGACAATTTCACAGCTGCTGAGAAATAGGCCAACCCTTCCCCATAAAGAGACAGTAAGGAGATGAATATCTATTCCATTGGGATTGGCCATGAGTCCTCCCCAACTTCTCCCCTCTTGAAGGAAAATGCTAACACTTCCGAACTATGTAACAACAGATGGTGTCAGAAACCAATTTCCATTGCAAAGCCATTTGGTCAGGAAGTATCAAAAAGTGTTTTGAAATTGTGAAAATGAATTCTTGGCTGCTGGGCCACCAATGAGAATGAGACAAAGCAACTGCTGAACAAACCCAAGAGCCTGTTTGAGTCTGAGAGAAATGGCTATGATCAAACATTTTAGAAACTAAAACGTTTATGTATGTAGGGTCTAGACTTCAGAAGTGCTATGTGTATTATGGGTGTTATAAAAATCAAGCTCTTAATTTCTGGACACCGATTGCTTGACCAACTACCAAGAAAGCAGCCTTGAAAACATGCAGAATGACCTCCAGCTGAGACAAGCTTAATATAGCTCCTACTGGCTTAGTCAGGTGGAACCTTCCCTTTTGGCTCAGCCGATTTGCTGCCCACAGACCATGAAAGTCCCAGGGCTCTGGTAACGTACAGGGACACAAAATTAATGCGGAAACAGCACAGGCCACTCTACTGATGGGTTACATCTAGGAAGTTGTGCGTGCCTGCAAGTTGCTGGACACAGCAGGTTCCTTTGGTGATTTCAGTAGCTGACCAAAGGTGCCTCTTTGGAGAGCACTCCGAGAAGTACAATGTGTTCTTTTCGAAGTGCTCCATAGATGGGTCTGTCTGTGCCATAACTCTCTGAAATAAACAGCAGCATGTTTTTCCCTCCAGCATTTCTGTTGTGAGTCTTAGCTGCTCATATAGCTCTGTATATCGAAAATGGTTTGATAGAACTTCCCATAGATGTGGGACATAAATGGTACTTGCTGAGCTATCTTGTTTTATGTATTCTGTTAGAAATGTATACCAAATTATACGGTAATGTCATGTCACCAGAAACACAGAGCAGATGGAAGTATCTTTCCACATATTGACTCATGTTACTCTGATGAAAGGAATTTGTTTCTCTCCTTCTGTCAAGCCTGCTAGCCTCTGGCAAAGGATACAACCCTCAGCAAGGAGAACTTTACCGATAATGTTCAAGTGACCATCTGACTTAAATATATTATTGTTGGCCGATACAGTTAGTCTGCAACAACAACAGTTTGGAGGAGCCAGTCCTGTTTGTTGTGTTTGTGTAACATAACTTAAACCAAGAACTGCTGTTCCGGGCTGAGGAGACCCCAGGGAATTAACCCTTGAGGAAGTAAGAACTCAGCTTTTATAAGGAAACCGTACCAGCTTCAAGGCCCCAGTATCTATCTGTTTGTTTGGGAAGCTTGACATCTTGGGCCCTTTGGAGACTAATCCAAATAAAGGAGGAGCTGGGTCTCTGACCCGTATGTCTATATCGAAAAGTGGCACCCCCCAACATGGGTTGTAAGTTCTGTGTATTAGCTACCAAAAACACTTGCAAACCGCCACTGAAATCCTGACAAATAAAATAACTATAGATTTGCTGTGAGCAACTGAAAAACAGATTCTTTCTGTGTTTCTGTTTGTTGTGCGTGGTATTTGCCTTGATGAGAGTGCAGTTCTCTGATGGAAAACATGTGAAACTGAACTCAAAAGGGAGCCAGGGTAATCATTAACTGACTCACCTTCTGGATGTGACAAGTAATGAGCTAGTCTGAACTTGCCTGGAGCTTTCTTTGGGACAATACCCACAGGGGAAATCCTCATACGCTCAAGTGAAGCGTTATCAAATGGGCCCTCTATTTTCCCCAAATGCCAGCTCTTTTGTGTCTTGTCTCTAACTACCTGAGGACATATAACTGCTGATCTCAGCATCCTAGCCAACATTTGCATCTCGGGGCTTGAGTGCAAGATAGTCAAATCCCCAACACAGCCTTTTTTTTTTTTTTTAACTTATGCTTTTTGTTTGTTTCTTTTTTTCCCCACTAGCAAGCTCCCACAACCAGGGAAATGTTTCATCTGCCCTCGCTGGGATTTTCGTGTTTGCAAACCTCTTTAACCAGCATTTGGCTCTTTCCACTTTCTTACTTTGATTTGGATGACTGCCTGAAGCACCTGCTAATGGCCTGAAGCATTCAAGCCGAAATTTGCAGTTTGCGTACCACACACACTCCGACTGTTAGTACCTGCCTTCTGGAGCACCTGCTACACTATTTGGGCTTGAGAACCTGCTCTCTACGTGCTCGCAGAAGCACCCTTCAAAAAACAGCTCTCTTTGGTTTTGTCCTGTCTTCTATTCTCAGTTCATGCTGTAACCTGGGCTTCAGCTTTGCCGTGGCCTTCGAGGTAGTATCAATATTTTCATGGTTGTTGTAATACTGGAATGAAGAGCAGAGTTTCCCTAGTTACAAAGGAACCAGGCATGATGCAAAGGTAAAATAGTCATTGTAGTGATCTTAAACATTTCACCATGGCATTCCAGAGTGGGCTTCTTTATTTTTTAAAAAAGGTTTTATAGGGAAATACTGAATTGAGGATGCTGGTTGGAATGGGTGAGTAGAGCAGTGGTCGTTGGAAGCAGAAGCCAAATGGAAATTCAGTATTCAGGAAATGTAGGAAACTGCATTGCCATTTTACAGAGAAGGACCAAATGAAGCCTGAGAGGCCTGAGGAGCTGTCTTTTGAGGTTGTTTTACACACTTTTCCATATGGATGCTTCTGATGCCTAAACATAGGGAAGGCTGTTAGAATTAGTTCTATACAATGCATTTCATGAGAAAATCCTCCTCCCTGGCAAGGGACAACCCTCATGGAAGATCAGAGTGCAGGATATCAGAGGTAATGTCTTCCAAGAGAGCATTTTCCTTTCATTTTGCCTTCAGAAGCATTAGCTTTTCCCAGAGTTTTAGTCTGTACTAAGGTTGTGATTTACATTGACCTTCTTTTTCCAAACAGGTGCTTGTTTTCTCCATTAGAACAATGCTGTTAGCAGTTACAGAAACCTAAGTATTGGCTTCCTGCCTAGATATTTACTCCCAGGTTACCTGCCAGTCCCTCTTCTGGAAGGATCATCCTTCTCCCCACTGCTCTGCATTCCTTGATTCAGTCATACTAGCACCATGCGTGCTTTCCCACAGGAGCTGCAAAGCATCTCTCTACATCCCTCTGCTGCAAACTTGTGCTCCTCTCCATCAGAGACATCTGCTCTTGCAGAACTGGGCAGGGCAAGGACTGATCTTTCCGTCTTGCTTTCATTGGGTTGCCTCAGAATAACCCTAATTAATTTTGTGGAAAGGAGAGTTTAGTTTGCTCGCATGATGGGATTGCTCTTTGTGGAGATCTCTTGCACGCTATATTTAGGTATGTTTTTTGGAACACCATGTGACCCGAATCAGATAACTTCTGAACTGCTAATCATGTCTTTGACGCTGACTCTGTCCGTGGCTTTGGGGTATTTTATGGTTGTTTTCTTTATCCACAATGAAAACAGAAATGCTCACCTACCTTGTGAGCATTGTAACCTTGTAACCCCCTTGCTGGGGTTAACAGATACTTACGACATTGTTTTAATCTAAATACCATTTTATTATTTCTATTATAATCGTATCTGTATTGTTTCTTATTTGTTTAATTTCAGAAAATTCTCTACCATCCTAGTTTTTCTTAAAGGATCCCTGTTTCACAATTTCAAAAGGAACAAACAAATGAATTTCTTCTCTGTAGATGGAAGTAGGGCAGAGACAAAAAAAAAAAAGGCCCTCATTTCCTGCCCCACACAAACTTTCTTCCTTTGTTTATTAGTTAGTTGATCCAAGTAGATGAGAAGCCCAAAACATTGACCTGAACTGTTTCCCCTCATGTTAGCTATGTCCCTTTTCTTAAGAGGGGAAGTTAGTTATCTGCTTGTTTTTTTCCTGATTCTTCAAGTTATGCAGCCAGACTTGTATCCTGTCATCATCCACTGCTCAAGGCCACTCGAGCCCTGAGGGCTGCCAAACCAGCTTTGGCTCCACATCCAGCATGGCTCAGTTTTGGAGCCTGTCATCCATTTCAGGGCATCATCTCATTGTTGCTCATGTCCATAATTGCCACTTCCTGTGTTTTGGCTACTTCTGCAGGGAGCTGTGGTATCGGTATTTCTTTTGGCTTCACCTTTTTTGCCCTGATCCCTTAAAGCCTTTTAATAGGCAACTGGATCGAAAGGTCTTCAGTAGTAGTATGGGAGTTTGGTTTGACCAGTTAGTCAGTCACATAAAGAATAGGAGAAGTTACAGGGATACTTCTCATCCTTTAGGAAGCAGAGGACAGTGAAAAAGAGAATCTTTCTTTATTGCAAGGCAAATTTATGAATTCTAATTGTGAATACTAGCATTTCTTTTTTTTTCTTAAAAAAAAGAAAAATCAAAATGAAATCCTTTGTCCAAATTCTTATTCTTTCCCTCCTACAATAGTAGTAGAAAGCAAAATAATACATACAACAAAAAACAGCTTTGAGAAAAAGGCAGATAATGAAATATGTGCCAAAGACTCTGTAATATGTGTCTGTCAGAGAAACAAAACATTCTTATGTTTGAATCTCTGAAATGTAAGTGCTCCAGACTAGTTGGGGAAAATTTGTTTGAAGATGTATTACGTTCCACGATCAAATGGAAAAAATGGCACCTGTCATCATATTTAGAAAACAGCTGGGTAACATGGCAAAGTGCCATAGTCTCTTTTCACATGGCCTTTATGCTGAAACCACCCAAGCTCCATTCTCAGCAACTGGAGAAACCCTGTGCCTTTAAATGGTTACAGAAACATCTACTTAGGGGCCAGCTCTTATTGCAGCAAAGCCTGCTTCTGATGCTTCTAATTAGCAGTTAATGGATTATACTTTACTTTTATAACCAACCCAGCAGGCACTCTCCTGTAGTATTTTTCAGCTATTTTTGGTAGAAGATATATGCATTTGTGCTGTTCTTCATGCTGTCATTTTGAGCACACAGGAAAAATATTAGGAATAAATCTCTATCTGAGATTATTTTAGCACTCAAATGCTTAATTTAAGTCCGATTAAGCAGTTCCTAAATGTATTTTCTTTTATGTAATGTCTTAGAAAAACAATAATGTGTTAATTGCCCTATCTGATCTAGACTGTGATGCTGAATCTCCTAAATACATGCATATTGTTAATTAAAATATTTATATACCCAGTGAAAAGCCTGGGTTTTCAAAATTTGCAAACACAACTCCAATATCTATTCATTTAGGAAAAAAAAAAGTTCATCCAGCTGAACACAGTACAGGTACATGGAGAAACTTAGATGCTTCATGAGTTAGGCGGGCTTGTAGAAACTAATGGTTTTTATACTTAATTTGAACTAAAATAGCAATGAGATTACTAGCATTGAAGATTTGCAGTGACGTATGTGTGCATACATATATGTATACACACAATATGTTTAGCATATATGTGCCAGTAGGTATACAAATCTGTGCATGTGCACATACACTTGTATTTAATAAATACATTTACATAGGTTTTAATGTGAAAGATTCTAATATTTCACCCTCAGAGAATTAATATTGGTGCCAACTTCTAGCAGTAAACCAAGCTCACTGGTGCTGTTTTTGAACCTACTCTCCTCGGGCAACACTTCCAGTAGGACAAAGTCTGCCAGGGGTTAGGCTGGGACAGGAGGGGGAGCTCGCACTGCACCAGCCAGGAAAGGGGAGGACAAGTTACCCATGCCAAGGAAAAGAGGGGGAGCAACCACCAGCTCTCAGAAGCAGGTGAGATGTGCCCTCACTCTGCTCCTACTTTCTGTGGTCCCTCCACCAAAATGAAGAACTGGGCTTCTCCATCCGATACTCATTATCAATAACAGGCTGTTATTGGTCTCGCTTGGTTCAAGTGAAATTAATTCCAGGTTATATCCGTGGCTCAAAGCAAAGGAAGCACAGATTGCAAAGCTCCCTGCGTGAAAGCATGTTGGTATTCTCATCCTGATGCAGCACTGCACTTGCTTACACAAGCTAGCCACTAAACTGGTAAAGTCACATTTGTTGAAGGCAGTGAGTTGCAAAATACTATTCAGAAAAAATGAGGGAACTGGTATTATTTTTTACACAGAGGATACTGAAAAGGAAAGGAACAAAAAGGAAGAGTAGGGTAGTGGTATTCTGTGAAATAGCTCCTTCAGTGTGATGGGATGATGGTAACTTACCTTCTGTCCTCGTTTTAGAGGAGGATTGGTTTGGGCTGTTCAAGTCATGTAACATCCTGGCAGAGGAGAAGGCCAGCTGGGTAGGGGCTGCAGAGCTATTCCGCTGCACCCTCCCTTTGGCCTCTATCTGAGGCGTTGGTCAAAGTATGTGGCTTCTTAGAGCTGCATTTCTAACCTTCACACCAGAGCAGTGAAAGCAAGACTGACACCACCAGTTCAGTGACAGCATCCTGAGATCTGCATCAGCCAGAGCTCTGATACCTTTTGCCCTCCCCAGTTCCATTCCTTGGCAGTTTGTGCCAGGGCAGCGTAAGCCAAGCTTTGCAGTAGGTGAGTTTATCAGGGAGAACCTCATCCAGAGAAGTATGACTCCTTCAAGTAGAGTTGCCTGGTTGGAGTTCTCAGAAGGTCAGCGTGGGAAGTCCCCCATAAAAGCTGAACTTTGATGTTGGCAGTCAAGACAGATTCAGAATTTTTTAGAACACTTTTTTTTCTTCTTTTTAATTATATGAAATGCAAGAGAACTCTGAATAGGGTATTTTTAGATTACACATTCAAATATACACTATCATATTATGACAGCAAATTAAAATTCAAATTCTTATAAAAAAATTTTTTTTAAAGAAATGTACTGTAACTCATAGTGGAAGATTTGATGAAGAGCAGTATGCTGCTCTGCACAGAAATTCTGCTCTTGGAACTAAATTAAACATCACTGGTTGCTCTCATTTAGATGAACCCTTTTGGCAGTTCTTTTTTTAAAGCCAGTGGATTGGACTTCTAATTTTAACTCTTATGGTTTATAATTAGAAACATTTCCAAACTTGTTTACAAACACCTGCACTTGACAGTGTGTGTCTGCAATTTTAGAAGGACTCGCTTGTCACTTCCAGTGGGGGTTGAGAGGGCATCCGAGTTCTTTGTGTTCACACAGTTAGTTTCAGGACACTGGAACAAAAGTGCATTTTTTTAAATAAGATCACAAATATGCAATATTTTGAGAGGGCGTTTCGTGCGCCTAATCAGCAAATAGGTCTTAATAACTAATTGTGGATTATTTCAAATTCAAGGGGATTGTTGGTTAGTGGTCATTCAGAACAAGACTCAAATGAAACTGGCATGCAAAGGAGAAATTCCAGTAACTAATTTTAGCAGTTTGTTATTTATATTGGAGAAGATGGTGTACAGGTTTTCTGTGTTTCTCCCTTCTTTAAACATACTGCTTTCTTGCCAGCTGTCCTTCAGAAGTTATTCAGAATGAGTTTAAAATTACTTTAAAATATGTCGTTGAGTTGTTTGGTTTTTTTTTCATATGAAGTTAGAAATAAGTTGCTGAACATACAGCGAAAGCAAGAGAGGATGGTTTCTTCTGAGCATCAGTGGGATGTGTGTTATACAAGTCTGGATACAACTTCTTTGCAATGGGGTGAATTCTCTGTTACTCGATGGCTGTATATGTAGTTAGCCTTAAGTCCAAGAGGTAGTCAAAACATTTTATAAAATAATCCTGTGGCTCCTCATTACACTCTTCACACCCAATTTTAGCTGCATCACATAGGTTAAGTGTTGCTTATCAATTTCTATTATAGTAGGAAAGCTACTTCATTCTGCACGGGAGGGTGGCAGGAAGAGTGTTACAAATATGCTTCAAGGATACGGCTGTGCCAGTGGTAGGCTAAGCAAACTTGAGCAGTAGTGGCATAAGGTGTCCTATTGATTGCTTTATGCTCTTGTTGTTACTAATTAGTAGGTAAAACTCCAGTTAATTAGACCAGCCTGTTTGGCGGTTGTGTCCTCTACTGGGAGCCATGGTCAACCTTAGAGAAACTCCAGATATGGGGGAGGATGAGGAGGCCACAGAGCAAAATGGTTTTTTATGGTTTCTGCTCTTTTGATTTCCAAAAAGCACAGACCTGGATTCTGATGAGGAATCCACGTTAATGTCAAAGGATCATGCCCTCAGAGGTGCTTATTCTCTATCAGTTTCATTGAGACTTGATGTAAGTGGAATTAGGCACCAAAATACCTTTCTGTAGGTATGGTCTTTGATGTTAAACCTGAAGCCCACAGCTTGGATTTTGTGCTTGACCCCTCTGCAGAGCACACAGCCTGTACTTGGTGTGGGTTTGTTCCAAAGCAATTGCTTACAAGTAAATAAACAGACAATTAAAGTAAGCTTTTTGAGTACAATGTACAGGTCCAAAGAAAGTTTTCTCCATCTGTAAAACAGTTGTGCCTTGTAACTGTTTTTCTGATTTCCTATAAAGCAATATGATTTTAAGAAGCATTCATTTTTATTGCAGACAGGCTTTTTTTTTTTTTAATTTTACTTTAATTTCAGCCATAAATAGCCAAGATTATGATGTTACTTATGTAGTCCACAGCATAATTTCTTAGCAAGTACGAATGCAATCATTAAATCACTTTGCAGTCATATTAGGTTGTAACCATATTTGAAAATAGCTTCAAACACTGTTTATAAGCCCCAGTGCTGTCAGGGTCCCAGCTGATGAGAGTCAGAAATACCAGACACTTGAGAAATTGCTAATGATTGAAATATGACCGTAGAAATTAGAATCAAGTAGAATTTACTACCACTCCTCATCTAACTAGAAACTTGTATTTTATTGTGAATTCTATCTGGAGATAGCGCTTTCCAAACTGTTGCACTGAGGGAAATGTTGCTTCATACCACTGTTATCAGTTTTCCTCTATTTTTGTTTGCTTGTGTCAGCTCTGTGCCCATTTTCCGAAGTGTTAATATGTAGAAATGTTACTAAAAGGTTAGAGGAGGCTCAAAAGCAAGAACCACACGAGTGTGGAAAGATCCACCTATCCAGCAAAGCCTCGAAAATATGCAAAAACTTCTTTCATATCTGAAGTCTCAATTGAAGTTACTGACAAGCATACTCAGACTGATGTGATAAGAAAGGAAGACTTCTATGGAGTACTTGTACAGCTATCTGATCTGTGCAAACCTGACCAATTCTTCGGTGTGAACCTTTGGGTGATCTGGAGTGTGTGGTACATGCATGAAGGATCAGTTCTTGGGATAATCTGCCTGGCTTCTGTAGGGAAACAGCCCAGAAACATCTCTCTTGTGTTGTATTTAAAGGGATATTGTCTTCCGCAGAAGGTGATAATTAAGGTAAATGGAGGAGTCATGGAAAGAAAGAAAAAGGGCTTCAGAGTTCTGCTTTGGTTCCTCTCACAGTAACTCTTTATTTCAGGTAAAATTGGTTCTCCGTGCAAAGAACCCCATTGTGTAATCGAATAGCTTGAGTCACAGTATGCGTAATATAGCAGTAAGATTTGAAGAACTGAGCTTGTATCCAGGTACCTGAGCGTATGAAGGTATATCATATACCATCATATACTGTAAGGAGGGGAAGCTCCAGATGGCACTGTCTGGTTGTGGTTAGAAGTCAGCAATGGCTGTCAGGTGACTGCTTGTGTAGTGCCAAGGGGAGTTGATGTAGTTCCCCAGTCCATGAAGTCCCAGCATTGAAGTTACGGCTGCGTCCCCAAGGCTGGAATGCACTGCAGATCCAGGAGATGCAGTTTCTTTATCCACTTTTCCTATAGTACATAGCTGTAAACCAGTTTTTAAAAGTCCATAAATAGATGTGAAAAATGCATTTTCCATAGAAGAGGAAAAGGTAAAGAGGAAAAGGAGACTGTGACTATTACTATGGCCTACTGAAAATAATCAGTAGCCTAACTTTTTGCAGCATCTTGTTTTATTACTGATGAGTGAGTTTTCAAAAAGCTGTTTGATACTTCTGAAGTAATACCGTGCTGTAAAAATATGTACTTTTCATTCTTGAAGGAAGTGTTATATGCCAGTTGTACTCCAGCTGAAGGGACATAGGCCAAATGTGTATGAAGTGAAACTGCTTCAGGATAACCTGCCTTGGTTTAGGGGACAGTTAATGATAAATTTATTTTCGTGACCTGTCTGCAAAGTATGTGTATACTAATTAGGACCTATTTTGAGGGCACAGCACGTGAGCTTATAAGAAACCCCTTTTACAGGATGGGAAGGGCAAGGGGATTTTTGTCCCTGGTGAGTACAAACCCCATCACCCCATCTTCTTTATGTAGCATCACTTACATATGTGTATTATTTCTGAGTAGTGTATGAACCTCATATGGAGGTGCTTAAATTGACTCACAGGAGTAGTTGTAGCCAGCTAAGGTGCTCAAGAACAGAGCACCAGGAAAGAAACTGAACTGACTCAAAGCATAGTCATAGTTTTTAACTTTATATAACGTCTTTCGCAATTTAGTAGAAAATTGCCTTTATGACAAGCAGCAAGACCTGTTGTGTAAGTAATCCAACCACCGTGCTGTTTGGTATCTTGCTTTTCCCTTGAACATCTCTGTGATGTAAGGATTGAAGGAGTGAGTGCCTGATGCAGCTTCTGCCTGGCTCCTTGGTAAGTCATTCCAGTCTATCTTTCTGTACAGCCACTTTCCAAACTGCTGAGCAAAAATAAGGAAATTTTTCATACAGTTCTTTAAAAGAGAGCTGCTAATCAATTTCTTCTTATTATTTTATGCCCTGTGATTTTTACACCACCCCCACCAGCTGGTTAATCATGCAAAAGCTGAACACTTCATTAGCCAGAACATGTTTGCCCATGGGCATTTCTGTAGTAAATTAGTTCTTTCTATTTATACAGGTAAGTCATGGCCAAAAGTCTTTAAGGTGCCAAAGGTAAGGCTTTGAATTAATTCTTTTTCTGAGTTTTCAAGAGAACTAGATTTAACTTTGAGCGCTGTTGATTTGAAATTACTTTCGAATTAAAGATAGCATGGATAAAAAAGCATTCTTGGGCTGGTGCAAAATACATTGTGTCTTTCTGGATCTCTAATGTGCCCTTTACAGTACAGCCTCCCTTAAAAAAAAAAAAAAACAACAAAAACGCATGTGTACGTCCAACCATATATATACGCAGTATATACATCTGCATGCACAGACTTTGTTTGTTTGAGGGGCATGTGGCATATTGACCAGTGTTTTTCCTTTCTTACTCTTTGCCTTTTACACTATTAATTGAAAATATGTGGTTTGTAGATGCTTTTTTCCCTCAAATCAAATGGTACCCTCTGAAAGCCTAGTTTAGCTCAACAATGAATTTAGCTTTCAGGCTTTGGCCATTGCAATATTGTTTGAATGCCACCATTTCCTGCAATCAATGTAATTTTATATCTACTTGGAATAGAAAGTCAAGATGGTGATTGCCTTAATTTAACTCAGTGTTGGATTCATTAAGGAGCTGATCCTGAATTCCTTTCAGATCAAAGTCTGTCTTGATTTCAGCAGAGCCTTTTGGTGCACAAGGTGTGCGGTATCCTTCTGAAATGTTGTCATTGTGACTAGTGAATAAAAACTAAATGTGCTGCTAAATTTAGGCTGTTGCTCATGTCAGCTTCCTTTTCTAAATGACGGTAAGTGCATTCCATAAATAGTATGCCTCTTATGTTGTCATATCTCTTTGGCTTGCTTTGCAGTATTTTACAGGATATTTGCAAATGAATTTTGTGTTCAGTAGGCAGGGGATGAAAATAACGCTACTCATTGGGACTCCATTAACCCGCAGCTAATGAGGAACCATTTCAAGGGCTGGATGAGTGTAATTCAGATTAGCCTGCGTGCCAGACTGCTCTGTTCCTGCTCAGACTTGAGCTGTGCCATGCCCTCACGGTGGTCGGGAGGGACGGAGCCCGGCGCAGCCATTTGGGTGACACAGCTGGTGTTCCTGTGTGGACTGGTGTCAGTTGAGTTTTCTGAGCTTCAGTTTCCCTTTTGGAAGGTAGGAGAGAAGAGGGAGAGTGGGGTGTGTTGTGCGTGCCTGCCCGTAGGTAGGTGACGATGATCTTGACCTCCATAGCAAAGTGTTTTGAGATGTAATGAAATACTCCGCAAATGCTATACTTGTGCTCGCTGGTTGATAGCATTGTTACTTGTAGAAAAGGGTACTACGTGATGACAGTAAAGGTGGTCCAGACTGGCCCTTAATTAATTTTATTTTCAAAATCTATGTTAGTGACTGTCATGAGGGCACCTGGGCACTTTACATCAATAAAACAGTCAATTTAAAAAATGTGTAGACCAGAACTCTCTGCTCACTAACAGAACTTCTGTTCCCTATGATGACTAAAGGTCAGTCCAAGGCTTGCCAAGCAAGCAGGACTCGCATTTCTGTGCCTTGAAGCTTGCCAGGCGCCAACGCTGGCTGCCCACCACCAGGAGCAGCTTCCAGATGTCCACAGTCTCTGTGGAGAACGTCCTGCTGCTGGCCAGCAACTTATTAACCTCCTGGAAGTCTCCAGTTGGCTTCAGGGCCAGTGGAGAAAGTGGAAAAAGCCTTGTTCAGAGGCTGGTCCCAGTTAAAAATGCGACTTTACCAGTTGCAAGCAGCCCACTGAAATGCAGGAAACGGGGACTCAGGGGAGGTGTGCTGCTGCAATAGGGGGAGAAAGGCTTTCTTCTGAAGAGCAGGCTAGGGGTCTCTTAACCAAAGAAACATTATTGATGATAAATGGTACATTGTGCAAGCTTAGCAAATTCTCTAGGAATATAATGCTTCCCAATGTTTTCTTAACGTGTGTTAATATTTTATGATACCTGTGCATTAAGGGCCGGTTCCTACATTGTTTAAGTGAGTTTGAGATTCTAAAATTGCCTTTATGGACTTTTTTTTTTAGAAGAGTGCTGGTGGCTATGGGTTAGTTAAATTTCCAATACCATTTAGCATGCTGATGATATAAAATCAGCTTCTTGTCTATTTTTCATACATTAAATGTGTGTATGTAATCAAATTAAATGTTGTTGCAAAGCTTCATTTTATTTATTTGTATTAGTACCTTTGGGGCAATAATCCCACTTTAATACATAACTACTTGTGCAACAACACTAAAACTAGGAGATCCTGGACACCACTGTAATTTTTGTGTGTGAAATAATAATATATTTTGATATCTTGAAATCCAATTGAACTCAAGCTGAGCTTAAAAGTCCAAGATCTGATTCAGGAGAATTCAGTCCCATCTGGCCGGTGGGTAGCAGGTGTGCAGTGTGTGTGTTGTGTAGGGAAGATGGGAGGGGGCTGCAGTGAAACATTTCTCTTTCCTTCTAAAGCTTTAAGTCCAGTTTAATATTGTGGTCTGAGGCTCTCTGCAGTTTAAGTTCTTGCATAATCACCAACATCTATCGTTGGTCTCCATTTCTATACAACATAATGGTGATGGTGAATGTCAGAAGCAAGCGAGTCTACAGCAATATGAAGAAATATGGTTTTTAATTCTTAAAGCTTTGATTTTGTTTCTGGTTACACCCAAGACTGTTGGGAGAGTGCATTTTTACAAGTTGAAACATACAGGATTCTTTCAGACTGAATAAGAAAGGTTTCAAAGTCTTTTTGAGAGTGGTTATGTTTTCCAACAGCAACGCAATGAAAGTTTCATCTTTTTATTAATAAAGTGAAAGTTTCATTTTTTTATTTTAATAAAACAAAAAAGTATATTGTATAATTTCCATTTTCAATAGATAATACACATTCTACATTTTTGTATTACTGCCTTTTTTTTTTTTTAATCTTTAGAAGTATTTTAACAACCTGTTGGATACCTCGAGCAACTTTACTGGTCCCACTTTATTCTGTGTAACCTTCAGAAACTTGTTCCAGCCATTCTCATTTTCCTCTGTGTACTTCCCTTTCTTCATCTTTTTATCAGATACTGTCAGTTACCTCTCCACTTGTGAGCTTTTCACTTAAGAGGTTAAAGAACCTGTTCTTCCTTGACTTTTAGTGTTAGTTGTCAAGTCAGCTCCCTTTTATACTCCTATCAACTCTCCCTTTTCAAACTTTTAAATATTTCCTGTTCCTTTTATTTGTCATCACTGCTATGCAACTTCAGACTGGAAAATCTTTTCGCACATGTGCTTTTCATGGGAGTTGGCATGCAAAGCATTACTTAAGAAAATAAGTAAGCAAGCTGTCATCTTCTTTTCTAGTTTTTAACTTCATGCTACTACAGTAGATGACACTTTTCTTCTGTATTTTACAGGGTTTTCATGGTGAACTGACTTAACTGTTAACATAGAGTGGAGCTGGTGCTCTGTTGCCAAGGGAAGTCCATCTGGTTTGACAGACAAAGTGATAAGCGCTTCTCTGGCCATCACTGTGAAGATCTCCCTTGTATTTGTTTGCTTTATGAAGTTAAATGGAAGAGGTCAGCACTTTGACAGAGCAGATTCTTTTTTCTAGTAATAAGGCTTTGCATGAAAACATTTTTTATTAAGCAAGTCATCCATACTGCACCGTAGGCTGTTTGAGTGTAACAGTATGTTACAGTCTGCAAAGTTAATGCAGTTAATATTCAACTGAACTTTTGGGGGGTTGCTAATCCCTTAGGCAGGCTTAGCAGAAAGGGCAAACATATTTATAGCGCTTTGAATCAGACTGCAGTGAACAAGTAAGAGTATGTGTTATACCATGCAAATGTTATACAATTTCAGGAAAGCTCAGTGCATAGTCATCTTTTAATAGTACTTATGTTGGTGAAATACCTCATCTGTAAGCAACAGAGTTGTTGGTTCAGCGGTCAACAGGTCTGTTAAAATGAGACTCTGTGAAAGGTCTTGAGATTCCTATTCTGGTGATAAATTCTGCAAGTTCTGAACAGATTTATGGGCTGTTTAATTAGGAGCTAACTGTATTCTTTAAGCTCTGTCATTTGTATTATTCCCTAATAGGATTTAATTGGACTTTGTCACATATCTGACTATGACTGAGTGCATGCAGGGTTGTCAATAGCCTCTTCTATATAGACCACTGTGTCTTACAGTCTTTGTAGAAGTAAGAAGATCATTCCTGAATGATCTTTCCTCTGGAGTGGAAGTGTGGCATTGGTTAGGGTTTGCTTTGGTTAGAGGCCTGGGTGCATTGGGCAGAAGAGAAGAGGGTTAAGTCACAAGCTGCAGGAAGTTCATAGAGAAGCTGAAGGGCTCAGACTGAGAATCTCCAAAAAGGAGGGTCATGTTTCTATGAGACAGAAACTTGCCATATTTATGTCACAGACAGAACTTGCGTTGAGTGTAAAGTTATATGGAAAAGCACATGAAGGCCGTGTGATGCTACAAACCCATCAGGAGTCAGCGAAAAAGAAATTACGGATCTAGATTTTCCACAGATTTTAATTGTGTGGGATTTTTAGTCAAATGAACAAGAAGTCCATCAACTGGTAGTCAACAAAAAGTTATTTGTATATTTTCTTTTATTTTTAGAGAGAGATGGATCAATATGTCTGCTAACAGCTGTAGTCTGTACAGCAGATGTTTAAGGTGGACTTTTGGTACCATACAAACATAGAATACAGGGCTAGTAATGTGGCCATTCTATTCTAATTAAGATTTTTTAAAATCTATTTTACATTTTGGCCATTTCTTCCATTTTTTTTCTAGATATTATATATTGGAATGAATGACTCCAACATGGAACTTGACCTCAGAGGGGGCTCAGATGCCTGAATTTACGCATGTACTCAAATCACTGATTTGCCACCTTACCTTCTCCCACTCCCTTTCCCTTTTAATCTGTGTAAACCACATTGGTCATTCATAGTCCTTCAAGGAAAAAAAGTCGTACAAAATAATTTACATGTTGAAATTGTTAGGAAAAATGGAAATATGTTGATAAAGATTTTCAGATCTGTTTATTTATTAATTTTTCAGTTAAAAATTAAAATGACTGAATACTGGACTAAGTTAACGTTATGTATTGGAGTTGTTTATATCTGAAATACCAGAAAATAACTACTTTATTATATGCAAGATTTCAACTTCCAGAATATATTAAATTATTAGCTCAAAGGTCAAAAGTCTCTCCCAAAGAAGAATGGAAATTAGAAGGGAATTTGGGCTAATGAGGTTAAGACACAGTGGGTCTGTAGCCAGTGCACAGAGATGATGTGACTGACACTTATATGGTTCCTCTGTGGTTCCTTCAAAGGAGTTCCTTTGATTCCTCAGCTTGAACGCCCCCAGCTTGTGATTAGATCATGCAAATCCTAACCAAGATTCACCCTTATGCCTCTACATCTATAATGAGAATCCATAATATTTCTGTGAGTTTATTATACGTTAAATACAGACATCCATAGTAAACTTTGCACAGAGTATGCTGGTGAAGGTGTCCTGGATCTTAGCTACATATCCTGCAGCCATCTTGGAGCTTAGGAATACATGAAACCATTTGCAGTTTTATTGGGAAAATAAGAAGTTATCACAGTTAACATCACTGGAGTGTTAAAAGGTATGTGTGTGTTACTGTGCTGTACTGTATACATTTATAAGCTCTTTTTATAGTAGCACTCCCAGTAGCATTCCCAGGAGCAGTCCAGGTCCAATCAGGACTGGTATGCCATTGTGCTAGGTGTTGTTCTAATTCATGTGTAAATGTGGAGTGGTTGCTGCCCTGAGGATATTACAGTGAAATTACAAACAGTATAAAAAATAGTGGGGGGTGTTGCAGAGAAGGAGGGCAGCTGCAGTGAGATGCACTTGCTTCGTCAGGGTTGCTGTTATGTACAGCCTGATTCCAAGTGATGGACTTTTCACTTATTTATGTCTGCTCCCTTCAAGAAAATTAGCCTCTTTGTCTTTAGTTTGTGTCTTAGTTATTTAAACAGAAACGTAGAAAGTATGAAATGAATCACTCCTCTGATTCTTCTAACCTCATGCTCTCTCTCTAGCCATGACCAACCCTGGATGCCTCAAGGAAAGTTGTAAGAGCCTCACAATGGGCAGAATAGGATAATCTTCTCTCTACGTGGTCTCATTCTAATCTTTCATCATTAGGGATTAATTTAAGCTTTGAAGCATGAAGTTTAAAAAATATTTGTTATTCCCCCTTGTCCACCATCCACCTTGTTTAAAGTATGAAATATCCTCCTGAGCCTCTGATCTGAGCTGTCGTTGGCATAATCCTACCTCCTCCTTGGTGTGCTGACAAAATTCATAGCTTGGGAACTACTGTGGTGGTTTGGCTTCCTCTGATGCAGGAAGACACTGGCAGACCCTCTTCTGTAGGGAGGTGGGAGAAGGCAGAAGCACGTTGAACACTTACGGCCTGTGTGTTTCCGTGTCACCATATGTCAAAGCTGTGGCTGGATTTCTCCCACTTCTTTGAATGTTTTTCAGGGGCTAATTTGCAGTAAAGTGCAATAGGAAATAACCATAAATAAATCTGGGAATCTTTGTATTAATTTCTTCTACTAGCTGTGTACATATGAGCAGCTTGCCATTTGCATATGTGAATCTTGTCATAACAGTCTCAGGAAGTGATTTGTTAATAATCAAGTTCTCAGAACAGCTCTAAATCAGTAATTGATGTAGGTCTGGATAAAGCAAGCCTTCCGCCTGCCTATTTTGTGGAGCATTTTTGGCAAGTTTCAAGCTAGCGTGAAAACTAGCCATCAGAATAAAATTTAGGACAGCTGGGATGCTTTGCAGTGAAGACTTTTGGCTCCACAGTTCAAATAATCACAATAGCAGCTCAATTTAGCCTTTGGCTGGATAGGTTTGGCAGGGCACAATGAAAAATAATTATTTCATGGCCTGCTTATTTGTCCCTTAACAAATAAACTCTCTGACCTATGCAGGCTTATGTAAATATGCTGCCGTATGTGTGGTTGTAGAACACTGTAATGTCCCCATTTGGAAATATGTTTTATTTTGCCCTCATGNTAGAGTTCTGTTTGGGAAGCCAAGAAAGGGACAGGAGGTATGAGATGCTAAAGCCCAGACAGCTAGGCAGAGTCTAAAAAGCCATCAAACAGTCTTCTTTCTGAAAACATGTCCATTAGTATGCAGTGTTTTCACTGTTGTAATAATAAGAGCAATCATGATACGAACAAGTCCGTCTCTTCACAGCCTTCCCACGCGGGATGGAGAATGACAGCTCCTAAGCATTTGGATATTTGCCTGCATGTATGCTGCTTAGCTAACCACATTTAAACTTTCTATCCATCTTAGGGCTTCCTGGATATCCTTTTCAATTGTTTTAATGACAGCTTAAAAATGTGAGACTTGAAGAGGGGAGAAAAAAGCTTAGCAAAATGCTCTTTGTGTGTGTGTTTAGGGGAAGTTTTGTTGCACTTGATGATGGAGAGACATGCCACACTACTTTCTGCTCCTTTGATTTTAGTATTTGCATTTTCTGTTGAACTGGCAGCAGCCAATCCATAACATTGTGTTTCTGTTTCCCTCTCTAGAGGGGGAAAAATAGAAGGAACAATACAGATCGATGTTTCTGTCTTCTGATACCACCATTTTAGTTCTCAAATAGTAGAAGGAAGCCTTTTTTCCAATGATCCAGAAGATCTCCCTAGAAGAGCTACTTTACACGCTCATGCACATACACACGCACATGCACAGACTCTCACTGAGGTGGTTTATGATCTGTTTTTAATAGTGGAGCTTCTTCTCAAAGTGTCATTTAAAAAAAATCAGCAGTCATGTCATGCATCAGGATGAATTTCTAAATGTAAATGAGATTCTCTCAGTAATTTATTTACATTTGTTTTCAGCACAACAAATGAGACATCACGTAGCTTCATAATTTCCCATGACCGAGTCACCAGCATGAGGTGTGTAATTTACCCTGATTTAAGATGCTTATCTAGGGGTTCTTGGAACAATACCTAGTGAGGTTTTTTATACTACTTTTTGCTGGCTTTTAACCCATGTACTTCTTGTCCTTCTCTGTTTTTCAGTTGAAAAAGAAGTATAAATTTGTCTGCTTCTTGAGGCCTTTTTTCAGTAGAGCTGAAAGGGATGGCTTTGTTATCTTGTTTCATATATTTTTTTCCCTTCCATTTCCCTCTCATTCCGGTAAAAATCATGGGAGGCTTCCAGCAGCCACAGTGAACATATCTTGATTTGCAATCCAATGATGCTGGAAGGACATGCTGATTGAGGACATTTCTGATGGGAAAAGAACCGTAGTCCAGACATGAAGCATGAATGAGAAGTGTCCTACAGTTGTTGGTTCTCCCCTTTTTTCAGCTGAAATACTACATCTCAGACCTGCTCTTGGCTTTGCTACTTACTTGGAGTCTCTTTGGTCTGCCTGCGGCTGAAGTGCTACTTACATTACAGGGGCTGTGAAGGCAAATTTTCAAATAACGTGGACACAGTCATGTGCCACAGATCTCATTTGTTTTAAGCCTGTAGTTGGAACATTTAGATGTCTAACTACTTGCTTGAGTATTTCAGGTAGGTAGATGATTAAAGGTGCAATGTACCATGCATACTATTTTGTACCTCTTATCTTGCAGTCTCAGTTAAGGCTTGACTAAAAATCAGGGCAATAGTATTTGCTATTTTACAGGGTAAAAACACAGGAGAACTGTGAGGTTTTGGTGAAAGTTACTGATAGTTCAGTAACAGTACATAGTGTGACATTCCATAATTATGCTGTAGGAGTAGTTTGGGATGTTATCGTGCAAAAGCGTGGCACATCGTTGTGGAGGTCTGCAGGGTTAAACATATGTGAGTGCTCTTTTTCTCAGTGAAACATGAAATTACGTTGTGTTCATTTCCAAAGCAAAATTCAATGGTTTCCTTTAAACCGAATGAGCAGATTCCAGAAAGAATAGGTTTGGACTGATTTTTTAATGTGCACTGTACATAGTAGGACCCAGTTCAGATTTAATTTTTGGCCTGCTGGCCATTTCCTTAACATTACATGGGTCTAGCACCAAATTATGCTGATGGCCTGTCTATCACCAAATTATTTACAGAACTGCAGTTAAATTATAGAAATCTTCCAGACAGGCAGTGCTCTGGGCAAATTACTTCATCAAAGTTATTTTCCATGGTGTACTTAAGCAAAAGCTTACAGGAACAACATGAATCTTTTTTTGGTGTGTGATTATGCATATGTGGTAACAGTCCCCTTTTTAAAAATAGCTAGCTTTCTACCTGGGAAAACAGAAGAAACCATGGTTAATTACTGATGTCTGTGTTGTCCTCAGTTTGAAGCAAAAGTTTTACGTTAGAGAAGTGCAGGAATAGGGCCAGCAGCAGGATGTCCATTTCTGCACACTGTCATCTCATTCAAGGTCTTGGGACACAATTTTTTTTTTTTTCCATAGACTTATGGCTGCACACTTCTGTGCACTTGTAAAATCAGGTGCTGCACAGTTGCACATGAGCTCAAACACACCGGACAGCTTTAATAGTTCTCTTTCACACCCAGACCCAGTTTCGCTTTCACACTGGCCACTGTTACAAGGAGCAAACTGGATGTCTGTCTGCATATTTGAAGGCAGTATAGTCTTTTCCTGCATTACCCCAATCTAGCAAGATTTGAGCTGCTGCATGATCGAGAATATAAATCCTAAAAGCAGCCCTAACTCCTTATTATAGTTGGCATCCTTTCAAGCTCTGTTCCAGAGTTTAGAAATATAGTCAGTGCAGAACATCTATATTTGGGTTTATATGTAATGGTCATACCTACTGGTTCACTTAGAAGAGTGTTGGCATAGATCACTATGTAAGGACTCTGGGTCCAGTGTTTATGTTTAGCTTTATCACTGCATTTTTTTTTTAGTATTTCATTTTAACATGTTTGCACTGCAAAACAAGAATGCCTTTCCAGCCTCTGCATGGTTGTGTGCTTTTGGTTTAATGAATATAAAAATTCAGGTTTTAAACTGACTCCCATGCATAAATTCTACTGGGAAAACAGGTGCTTAAAAAGTTCGGTTTTCCAGATCTCTGTATGCCAATATCTTTAGGGTAAAATGTAACCAAGTGTAGATGGCAGACTCAAATAGGACCTAGTCATGGACCAGGCGTTGAAAACCTCATACAAGTGAAGAAGGACAACAGACTCAAAAACATGTGGGAGTTGAACACCTGCGCAAACTGAACATCCAATTTAACTTAATTTCCATCCAGCGCTGGGTGGTGTTTGTTGTTAAGTGAGGACTGCACAGAGCGTTGGGGCCTGACATGGGGAACCCACTCTGCAGCTTATCTGGATGGATTAAATTCATGTGCGTGAGAGGTGGGGCTTAGAAAAAACAGGTATGGGAAATGCATAAGGTTTGGAGCTTTTCTGTCACTGCACCTATTGTACTTTAGGAAGAAAGCTTCTCACAGCCTGTTCTAGTGCAATATGGGGACTTCTGCAATAGATGCAGTAGGAAGAATTCCTCCTGTCTCCTTTCGGAAATTGCTGTGGTTCATTCTGTTGGTTGAGGCCTCATTTTTTAGGTTGGCAGGACATGAATGTATGTGAAAGTTGGATCTCCTTTACTCATGCTCCTTAGCAGAACAAAGACTGTTTAAGAGCCTTCTTGATTTACAAATACTCTTACCATAGGAAGATACTTACAACTGGTTTTCTCAACAAAATGGAGGAGCCATGCTGTCAGGGTCCCTGATTCAATAGCAGTGGTGCCAAGATGGCTGCTGCTGCACAAATACTGGGAATTTAGTGTCTAAAAAACCCAAGAAGTTCCAAATTGTATATCTCACAAGTTCTTTACTCCCCCAGTTCTAATCCACGTCTCACTTATTGCTAGAGTCAACAGTATAATAGTAACAAAATATAAAACCTTCTATCATCTATTGATTTTCAGTCTTTAAAAACTGACAATAAGCTATTTTTTTGTCCAATTTCTCAATAAATAGGAACATCTATTGGTTTTTCAGTTTTATTGTATTGCATTAGAATATGTTTTACTGCATATAGTGGGTAATGTAGCATCAGGAGACATGTTTACGTTCAGCAAGTAACTTTTGAAACTGCATAGCTCAACTGAGATATGAAAATGTATTTGTAATACTAGCTTAATTTAGATTACAATGCAGAATAATTGGGCTTGAGTTCATTTTTCTATTTATTTTAATGTGATCCTCTAACTAATGGAGGAGAGTTGCCATTAAAAAAAAAATAATTACAGTAGAACATCAATAAAGGTGAACATCTACTTTCATCCCTACCTGGGAGAGAGGGAGGAATTTTGTAGTTAGGGAAGCACCACATTTGGGTATCTAGGTATCTGGGTTTATTTCATCGAAATCTACCACAGACAATCTTGCACAGCTTGGCCAAGTCATGACTTCTGCCTGTGTGATACTGTATGTCAAATGATTTGGCACGAACATCTTTTTCAGTGACCTCTGTTGCTTTCTCTCCTCCTGAACAAGGAGACAAACGGGAATCTGATTTAGCTGAGGTAGATCTTGGGATGTCAGGTCCTGAGCTGCCTCTCTGCTGCTGCCTGCCTTCATGGTGGGAGATCACCTGGTGGGTTTTTTCCTTTCCAGAACCCACTGCCAGGAGATTCTTATGATCAACACTTGCTTCTTGCTTACTCTTGAGATGAGAAATGGCAATTTGATGATATTTTTATCTGTGCTGTAGAAGCAGTTTAAACTTTTTTTTTCTTTTTAATTAAGAAGTGGTTAATTTTTCTTCTGATGACATTGGCCTCACAGCCAAAGAAAGTAATGTCCCAGTTGTCTCCATCCTACCACCAGAAAACCTGAAGTGGGATTATACAAAAGAGAACCTCTGCTTTAAGACGATTGTACCACTGCCAACTCCAGCCCTGGCCTTTGCAGACCCAAGTGGTTCTTCTTCTTCGAGGCAATCAAAATGATCATCCTGGCAGGCTCCTCGGATTAAAATTTCACCTAGGTCATGAAACATTTTCCTTTACACTACAAACATAGAGACATAGAGACAGTTCTGGCTAATGGTTCATAACCATTGAGTTGTAAGGATTGTGTTGATGATAGGAAGAAGAGAGAGCCTTTTGGGCAAAAGGCTTCATTTTCTTTGAACTGGGTGTGATGCTGGAAGGCATGGGCTCTTTCTCTTTAGCTGCTGTGGATCTGGCTGTAATCTCAGTGCTTCACTGAGATCTGATTCACAACGAGTTAGTAGATATATAGTGACCAAAGCCATTTATATTTCTCTTTATATACAGAAGTGAAGTGGAGCATGTAAAATAGGGAAGCAGAACCAAACCTGAAATTCTCTAACTTTATGGCCTGTGTGTGTGTGTGTGTGTGTGTGTGTGTGTTATTTTCCCATGATCTTTAATTACATTCTATTCCGGGGGGAGACGGGGATGCTAATCTGGTGTACCAACTGAGGGAAAAACAAACTATTTTGCATTGGGAGCCTAGATGACAGTGCACAGCAAATGCAAAATTTGACATTCATATGAAAGTGAGCTAAGCAAGACCAACAGAAGAGAGCCAAAATGACTGCAGCAAGAGGAATACAAGTGGTTTAAGGAATTGTTTCTTATTATTGAAATACCACAGTCAACCTTTAAGGTGGTGGTGATTCAGCGTAGATTTTGTAGAGCAGCAGAGAGATGGCTGTTATACAGGGAATGCATGATTCAAGTTCATGAGGAGCTAGGTTTAGAAGAGGATTGCCCTTCCTTCTTTGAACATACAATATAGTGGGGTTCATTTCATTCCACTGAATGGAATGATGCTATTTTCAGGACTGCTGTTTACCGTGGTTGCTAATGAATTTCCAAGAGGTGTTTGAGCCTGGATATTTACTGTAGAGATGCTTGCAGTCAGTTGGAAGAGATGCAACTGAATGTAAAGCTAAGCTCTGTGTACATACAGTGCTGCTCCTTGTGATTCTACCTGGAGTTGTATATTCAATATCAGTCTGCAATGGTAAATAATTTATAGGAGTCCAGCTGTGAATTTAACATCCTCTACAAACAGCATCCAGGGCACAAAGTCATGTGATACCATTTTTCTTCTCTCACTGGATAAAATGGTCTTTAAAAAATTACTCCTACTTCCAGTCAAAACAAATGCTTTACATAATAAGCTGAGCTTTAGCTTGCAATTAAATAAATTGTGTTTGCAACCTTGAAACTTCAGGAGTATTTGTGTGAACAAAACAAAAATGTGCGAACATTTGCCTGAATGAGGTAGAAGAAAAAATCTTGGGAATGCTCCCACACTAGTTCCAACACGTGAAAGCCAATGAACTGGGTGGATGCTTTTGCGGGGTTATAGCAAAAATGGCCTCAGCTCTGTTCTTTGGTTTTGATGTCCTCCTCATCCCCTTGGGTCGGAGCTTGGTGCTCCACAGGGTGCTGAGTTTCTGTACAGAAGTGAATGTCTTCTGCTATACAGGTTGACTTAGCAGCACTGTATGCATGCAAGGTGTGACTATTTATCAGGACAAGGGGCAGCAGGCTATTTAAAACAGAATTCCCAGGGTGTTTTAGTGCTGTGTTTAAAAGGCAATATAGCATCTGACCTAAAGGTATCCTGAGTAAATAAAGCCTTAGGCACAGGTCTTACCTTGACTCTACACTCATTTTTTTTTTTTCATGTTCATTAGTGTACTATTCACGTCAGCAGCAAATTTTGCCGCAGCGGATAACATGTTTCAAAGGATCTAAGTTCTGCTTTGGGAGGAGGACCAGGGCAACTATGATGTGTGCCATTTCAACACCTTTGAGCAGCATGTGAGGGCATCTCTCCTGCTCTCCAGTGGCACTAACGTGTGAATTGTATAATCGTGGAGCCAGCTGGGCAGGATGTCTTATACCTCTCTTCCCCAGCTGTGACTGGTGTGGATCCCTGGGGTGATATCACGGATGAAATGAACTCCTGTGTACTCAGATATCTCTGTTAAGACCAGATCATCACTCAGCACTCATGCTGTTATCACATTCTGGGCAGTTTACCTCTACCCCCAGGATCGAGTGTTGCAGTGAGCTTTAATCTGGATTCCAATTTTAAATGTAATTTTTATGTGAACCCTTGGCGGGGGGGGAGGTAAATTGTACTTTGAAAAAGAAAGAAAGTAAGGGAAAGGTGGAGTGGAAGAGTGTAGAATAATCAGGATGTCTTTTTCTCTTTGGTATATGCTAAGAAAAAAAGGGAACATATTACAGATCCTCTCATTCATTCCTTTTTGATCCAGCCCATTACACACATGTCGTGCCAATGCCTTCAGCCACTTCCTACCAGCTCTGTTGCTCCAAGTCCAGACTTGGCTCCCATCACTTCTAGCACCGCTCTTGCTCAGGGCATTCCCTTGGGGTGCTCTCTACACTCCTGCTTCTTACTGCTCTCAGCTGGGGAAAGCACTTGCACATCAACGCCCAACTTCACACTTAAGCCATATAGAGGCCAATTGAGATCATTTACATTTTTCATTATCTTTCTAAAGTAGTTGTTAAAAAGATACAGTGGTTTTCCTAGCTGCTTGAACTCTTTTGGAAGGCTGTCATTTTGGGTCCCTAGTCCATCAATGTCTTGTAATTATTGTGCCAAAGCATTGCGCAAACATAAAATAACTAATTGCACAATTTAGAGTACTTTCTCCTCTTCATCCCACTCATCATACCCCTCATCCACACCTATAGTCAGCATCTGGTGTTAACAAAGGCCATATTTGTCACGCTGAGACACTTCTTTTGTTGTGAAAATGCCTGTTGTGTATCCATTTGTTACTTAAGGGTTGTGTCAGCTTGTTCAGTAAACCTGGAAGTGGTGTTAGGAGAGCCTCGTGGTGGACATGTTTTTTTCATATGTTTAATGGAAGTGTAATGCTCCAGGATACACATGCAGCAACACCTAGAGCTCTGAAAAGGGATTTGGTGTGGACCAGCAAAAGTCTTTCCCTTTCGTTAAGAAAGTCAAAGTAAGTAACATGGTGTTCTGCTACTGATTAAAATCTGAGGCAAATTACACAGGGTAGCTTTTCTTCACAGTGGGCTGTTCAAGGTCAACAATGCTGTTAGCCTGACATAGGATGCATAGTCAGTTTGTTCTGATTATCTACACCAAAATCAAGCAAAATAAAATATGTAGAAAGGTGCAGGAGGCAGCAGGGAAAAGCCCAAGAATGGCCTTGAAGCAAAGCATTACAAACTGCCTGGCACCCTCACTGCCAGACCAAGGCAGAAAGTTTTGTGCTTGAAGGTATTGCGGGCGTGTTTGCCACTCACGTACAGACAGCTGCCTCCAGAAGCAGGATGGGAGCGTATTGGATTGGAAGCATGAGGAGGTCTGCGGCACCATAATTCTTCTTGGGAAAAGGAAATGATGTAAGTTTCTACTTCTGGAATCTTTCCCCACAACTATATAAATTCAAAGAAATAAAACACAAACAGAAAATTGATTTTTGAATGACAGTGAATTATTGTCATTAGAGGATATGTAGTTTTGTGTCAAGGGAGAAAAAAAAACTTGGTGTGCTGTGTGCTACTTTCTGAAGCATTACTTAATGTACCAGTCATTGCTGGGAACATGGAGTCCTTTTAATGCTAGTCAGGTAATATGTCATTCTCTCTGTAGAAACCCTGTGCGGCAGAGGCATGAGTTATATACTGATGTAGTTATCAGAAGATCATGTGGTAGCACTAATGTGAGTCACTACAGTGGAGTTTGCCCTGTTTGAAATTTTTACATAATTAAATATAAGTGAGTCATTGTCCAAATTCTGCCAAAGTGCAGATGTCTTTAATTTAACATATGCAATTCAGCTTGCATATGCCTTCCATAGAACGAACATCTTTTCCTTTGTACACAAGCTGCAGTTAGCTCCAGCCTAGGAGCCGTTTCCTGTCACCATTCAGCGAGCAGCATTCCCAGTACAATCCCTGGCAGCTTTGGTAAAAATAGCTGGAACACTGAGACCTTAAACAGACCTCTCTGCTTCGTTTTATTTTCTGCTGATAATTGTTTAAATGCACGTAGTTAGATCAAAACAAGCGTGTTTCTTGTTTCTGTGCTAATGAAGGATATGGCTTACATTTTCCAGTGAGATACATTCAGGTGCCTTCTACATCTGTCTCCGTATCAAGGCAAAGAACACAGGGAGGATAGAAAGGTAAGAGAGTTTGTTTAAAGGAAAGTGAGTTGGAGATGCTTACATAAATGTTGAACTACACGTTCTTTTTTAATTATAAACTTCAAGATCGTGCACAGTTAGTTAAAACTCAGGGTTAGTTACAACAGATTGTTTTATCTGAGATGAAAACCACCCTCCATGCAGTTAGCTATATAATCTACGTTTCTGAAGATTTCAGAAATCATTTGGTTTCTGAGGTCTGAAGATGATGATGTGCCATTCCCTCTCTGAGTCATTTGGTTGAAGAGGCGGCAGCTTCTCTCTTTCTTTTTTTTTTTTCCTCCCCCTCCCCTATTTCTCAGCTGCAAATCTAATTGTTCGTCATCTAGTGCTGAAATGTAACAAAAACGTGATTAACCATTGCATTTAGAAGTAGCTAGCAGTCTTGATGGGCACAGAAGGCAAGAACAAGCGTAGATGAAAATGTTGGAGAAGTGTCTGATTAACTCATGAGAGATGGTGAAAATGAGTAAGGCTGCTCTTCTAATTTCTGAGTCACTGAGTAGGTGCTATTATTTTTCTTATTTGTCAACGTCTCCCTTAATGGGGACATTAAATAATGTTTACTACTGTAAATTCTTTCCCAGGAAGGGAAGAGTTTGATTTAAATCCATTGCACTGACTTTCATATTCACTGCCCATCCTACTGATGGGCAAGCTTTGTATGCGATACTGAATTTCTTCAAATGTTCAGTGCAAACTAAAATTGGGATGACTAGTCCATTGCTTGCAGGGTTTTGGCCTCTCTCTACAAGCTCTGTACTTGTAATAATGCTATTAACGTATGTAGGATCCTGTTCTTGAAAGGTAACTTTTGAGTCTTAGGTCCATGGTTTTCCTTCTGGCCTGTAAAATGGTGTGCCACCTTTCTTTGGAGCTCAGAGTAGGAGGCTGTGTTAAGGAAAAACCCGTATATTTTACTAAAAATGTCAGTTTTTCTCCTATAGAAAGACTAGAAGTTTACGCAAGATGGTAGCAAATATGTCAGCCCATCCACAGAGTAGCCAGCCAAGGGGGTTTATGTTTCAAACACCCTTGGAGAATCCCAAGAGCTGGCTTAGTAATTTATTGATGAGAGAGTTGAGAAATAAATTTCTACCACAGTCTCTCTCCGCACACTGCTCAGTTAATGCCACCAGGAAAGGAAGAAAGAAAAGGAAGTTCCCACACCATCACCAACTGCAAAGCAGGGATTAGGACGGTGAGCACTCCTGCTTGCCCAGTGACTAAATAGTTAGACTCAGGAGCGTGTGATTTTTGACACCCTCTGTGCCTACTGCCCATTTCTGTTATATTTAAGTGTTCGGCCTTGTTAGTGATCTCTGAGCTTGTTCTTGCTAAATATTTTTTTTCTCCCCAGTAAAATCTTTGTTGCAAAAAATAAAGCTGCATGGATCTTCCTGAGTTGCAAAGCACAGTGTCCTAAATGATGTAACTCAGGTTTTGGGAGCAGCATAATTGCAGTAGCGTGAGACTTCTTTTAGAATAATTAGTCTTGCTGAGAACCAGGGTATAAAAGCTTGTGCAGAGCGCTGTAATAATGCAGTTGCACCATTTCCAGTATTTGCGTGCCCCTGCACAGCACTGCGGATCAGAGCAGGCCTACCCACGATGATGGTCAAGCAGTGATTTCATCTCTTCAGGCCTGTGCCAGCACTGTGATACAAAATACGTGTGACTCATGCTAAAGGAACCAGTGGCGCTCGTCTCCCATACTAAGTCAGGAGGTCTTTGAGATCATTAAGAATTGCTTTTACAAAGCTGATGTTTCTGTTAGTGGAGCTGAAGTTTGCTCCCCTGCCCTGCTCCTACCTGGCACTTGCCCATCCAGGCTTCAGCTGCATCCACTTGCAGATGTTGGGATTTCCATTTCAAAGTACAAACAATTCTAATATTAAAAAGGCTATTTCCCCAGTGGGAATGTGGGTTGCATGAGCTTCTTGACTTTTCTATTTTGTCTTTTGATTGTATGTGATAACACCTTTAGATCTGTCTTTTTTTTTTTTTTTTTTAGCAGCATCATCGTGGACAAAATGTCAGGTGAAGTTAAAGTGGAAAGCTTCCTTGGAGAGAGAAAGGTTGTCTTCCAGGGCCTGTAATATGGATGAGTCTGCTGCTCTTTTCTGTTGGTGTTTAGTCTGCTAGGACACTTCCTTGCTTAACTTAAATTTGCTTATCTGTTATATAAACATTAAGTAAATCTACTGATGGAGGAAAAAGGGATTTTCTAGTGTGCATGTATGCCTTTTGGAGACTTGGAGTTCAAAAACATTTGATAAAGTAACATTCAGCCGTTTTTCCTGTAATGACTTTTATCAATGAGCCCTAAAAGCACAGATATTTTCAAGCTGTACGGCTGAAGAGAACTGCAATGTCCTTGAACTATCCACTAGCCAAGGGAGTGGTATCTCCAGCCTCAGCTGGTAAATTCCCATGCAGTGTCACGTGTGCCACTTTGTCCTTTCTCTCTGGGATGTCTGGCTGGTACCAGGACCATGGCTGACTGTGTGGTATGCAAACATGAGGCTGGCACTACACTCAGGTGCTGCCTGGATTTCCTGTTGTCCTCAAAATGTCTGCTTATATATTGTATAGTGAGGATAATCCTTCGTTTATTTTTTTTTTAACATTTTAAAAGGAAAATAGGGGTCTCATTCTGGCCTTTCCATTTTCACATGATAGTACAGTTGAACAACATGTACATGTGTTAATTAAACATCCGTTCTTATCACTGTTTTGGTAAATGTCCTGTAAATTTAATCACTATGACACCTCTGTACACATTGCAATCCTTTTAAAGATCTAGAGAAAAATCCTGGTGGATTATTCAAAGCACTAAATCACACAGAATTACAGTAGTTATTAGAGGCATTAAAACCTGTGATAAGAAGCTTTATCATGCATTTTTGGGGAGGCTTAGTCTTTATCACAGATGACTGTAAATAGAAGTGAACAGTAAAAAACTTGATAACAGTTTATTTTACAGTACATCAATAATCAGGTACTGTAATTACAGTATAATTACATGATAATTATTGCATAGTAACTACAGTATATTAGTGTTTTCTTATTTGTCTCTTACCAAAACTATCTTCAAGACCTGAGCAAACCAGGGGCTGCCTTCTACTACCATTTACTGTGGATTTACACACATACACGTACACACATTATATATGTATTTTGACTGACCTTGGAGGAGTTGAAACTGTTTACATGGAGGAGGAAATGACAGTATGACATGGTAAAGTATGTATGATATATTCCACCTATACATTTATCTAGACTCAAGGCTACAAAAGGAGGGAATCAGATTTTGGCTGTGGTTATATTTGGCTAATTTTTTCCCTCTTTTTTGGCACTAGAAAAGTTGTGGTATTCTTAATCACTTAGATAAACCTCTCAGTTACAGACCTACTCAGTGTGTGGGTGTTCAGATTATATCTGTACATTATTTATCTATGTACATCTGCATTAGAATACAGATTATATTAAGTTTCTGATAATTGTACTTGGGCTGTGTGTGCCTGCCTGTGTTTACATATTTCTGGTAGTAACCCTGAAGTGTTCTGTCATTTTTGGGTGTAGGCTGAGTGAAGATACTCAATTAAGTATGACTTCTTCTAATTTAATGCTGTTTACAGTGTTAAAGCTTCCAGTTAATTAAGATTAGTTGTGAAGCCTGCAGAAGAAATGTTGTGCACTTTGAAATTAAGAGCTTTTCTTGATAGCAAGTGCTGAACACATAATGTAAAAATCACCTGTGAGGAGTATGGGGCAACTGTGGCTCTTCTCAGCTTTGCTTGGAGCTCAGCTGTAACGCTATGTGTAGATTTGGGCAGCGCACCCCAAAGGAGATACAGAGAGTTAGGAGAAAGTCCAAAGGAAAAGCAATGAGAATGATAGGAGAGCAAGGAAATGTGACCTGTCAGGAAATATTGATGGGATTGGGGGTGTTCAGCCTGAAAAAGAGAAGTCAGAGGGAGAATGTGATGATGGGCTGTAAGAATACAAAAGACTGATGAAAAAGAAAGAAAATAGTTTGTTCTCCATGTGCGTGGTGAGAAGTGGGAGGGTATGGGAAGTAATTTGTTAAACTGAACCAAGCAAAATTCAGATGAGGTATTAGGAATGACCTTCAAAGGTGGATAAAACAAAACACCAGAACAAGCCAACTGAGGGAATCATGGCATCTCTTGGAGATTTTTCAGAACAGATTAGACAAATATCTGTGAGGAATGAGAAAGGTGTGTATATGGTCCTATGTGGCAGCACAGAAGAGGACAGAAGACATCCTAGCAACACTCCTAACCCCATTTTCTGTGCCTTGGTATGTGGCAATCTGTTTAAGAATCATGACTGTGTGAAGGTGGTGTGTTCCCAATTTGCTTACCAGTGAGTCAAGGGAAAAACAGATGGTTTGCTCATCTGAAATAAAAATTCTACCCAGTAAAAGGCCTTGGAAAGAATCAGCATCCACACAGGGTTGGTAAACTACTGAAACTCTTTGCTTCTGTCAGTTGAAGGCAGATGCTGCACTGACTGAAGTTGTGGCAAAACTTCCATTGCCGTGGAACCAATGTTAGTTTATAAACGGAAATCCCTATGTTGCTCATCTTTGTGAACTAGTGATAGTACATGCCAGGCATAGTTTATACTGTTTAATATTAAAGTATACAGTGAGAATAACTGCATTTCCAAACATAGTGACCCTACTGTTAACTTCAACTTCGTAAGTACCGTGCAGTTCCAGTATCTAAAGTCTAGTAGCAGGTGTGGATGTACGCTTCACATGTTCTGGTTTCTTTTTCTCATCCTTTTGACTGAGTTAAATGTCAGGTAATATATTTGCTATCTGATATGTGTTGATTAGGAAACTAATTTAATTTTCAGGGGAGATAGTATTTATTTCTCTTTCTTCTCTGAAACTAAAGCTCGTTGTGATACCTAGAAAAAAAATGTTTTATTTCTGTAGTATCTGACGTTTCTAGTAAACATTGAGAGGAAGTGACTCAGTTAGAGAACATTTTGTTTGAGACACCATAAATTCTTCCTGCAAAAGATGATGTTAGCTGTTTTTAGGCTGGTGTGTACAATTCAGTACAGAGAGGTAGTTTTCAATTTTCGTTGCTTTTTGAACATATGACTGTTGAGTGAGTACTGTATTTCCAGTTTTGTAACTGTACTACAAGATGACCATGCTCTTGGGCATATGGAAGGTATGTTGCATTAAGTGATACTCGTAAAACTGCATATCTTTCCCTCTGGTAAATGCTTCAAATACGGTTTTATGAAATGAAAACTCCCTCTTAGGTGCAGGTGATGCTTATGGCCCCTCTTCCATGTAGCCGATTATCAAATGGTGTGGCAAATGCCACACTGCTGAGTACCATGGAATCACTGCGCTTTCAGGACAAAGGATCAAATCTTAACGACTAGTTTGGAGGTTGTTGGTTCCTTTGTAAGTATTTAGCAGGAAACATGAACAGAAAGATGCTGAGGTTGCTGTTTATGGCTGAGGCCACTTTCGTGCAGTCCACTGAGTGTATTTACAGTGCTCATTATACTGTAGTGGGGTTTGTTGCCATTTCAGACGAGGGTCTCCAGCAATTATCTGAACACAACTCATGAAGGACTTTCTAAAGTACTGTTCTTATAGTATTTTCAATTGTAAGGTTTTTAGGATATGATTTTTCTCAAAATTGGATTTATTTTAGAAAACATTCTTTTATGGAGGCACATTAGAGAGGAAAGGTTAGGATTATTTAAGGGAGGGGAATTAATTGTGTCACTTCTATGGGCATTAGGCAAATTGCCTCACTTCAAGTTAAGAGGCAGCATGGGAGTATTTAAGTATAGGGTGCCTGCAATGCACTTTATGATAGCTTACGACCTTATATCATTTTATTTCTCTATTAAATGAAAACATTCCACACTGAGACTGGGATTGTGCATGGTGCGGTAGTTAGTACTTCATGTTCTGAAGGCTATGTGGTGTACCGTGATAAAACAGCGAAGGAAATGTAGAATACTTGAGAAGTTTGCATGATAATCCAAGACATAAAATGTGATGCCTGATATGTGTTAGGATGAAAGATATGAAAATGAGATGGAAAAGTGTCCAACTTACTATTAAGTTCTGTGTCTTTTACACATAAATTTATTTTACATTGTACAGCAGATGTCAAAGTAAAGAGAATGGCTTAAAAACTAATTATGGGCTATCCAGAGATACTAGGCCAAGTCCCTGGAGTCAGAGGTAGTAAAGACCTTACAGATCAGTCCAGTGATGGTGCTTAGCTTTTATACATTAATTTGGCATTTTACAGAGGAGCACTTGGAAGTCTACAAACAGACTCTGCTCTGTGCCCCCAGACAGAAGGGGCTGACTCAGAGCATACTCCTGCCATGGGGAGAGAGGAGAATGGCTGATAAAACGTGCTGTTTCTGAGTTTTATTTTACATGAAACAAGTTCTCACAGGAGGAACAAAAGGATGCCTTCAGACGCTAGCAGTACTGAGTTACTTTCTCTGTGGGGTCAAATTCTGACCCTGCTGATGTGTGCTACCTTTAGTCTGACACCATGGATATTGCTGTTTAGGAAACAGGCAGAGGTAGCCTGTGGCTCCTAGATAGGTGTTGGTACACAATACATGCTGCTTGGTCCAGTCCTTTGCAGAGAGACAACCTCGGCTGTGAGTACAGATGCAGCTCTGAGGTGCTGGTGTACCTTCAAGTCCAAAATTAAAAAATATGTGGAGTTTAGACATTGTCAGGGTTGGGGAGCAGGTGGATTCTCAAGATTGTTGTTTGTAACAGGTTCATAAATTCTTCTGGGGTCCAAGTTTTGGGTATATAGATTTTTCCTTTGACACCAGTCGAATCCTACATTTTGCAGGATGGATATTTCAAAAGCAGGTGCTCTTGAATGAGAATAAAGATGTGATTGGTATTTTATTGCAAACCAAGCATGTACTCGTGAACAGACAGCAGCTTTGTGGAGCCAGCTGTTTTTCACAGTAAAGATGTGCTATGTTCATGGAGCAGCCAGGAATAGGAACATGGAATAGTACACCACCACTTTCTTGTCAAGAGTTTTCCTTCTCAGGAATTTAGGGCTTCACTTAAATGATGTAACATGAGGCCCAAAGTGTCAAAGAGGTCTAGATCACCGAGGCTTTGCATATTTTAGACTACTTGGTGCAGTGAAATTCAGCAATTTAAGATGCACTTTTGGAAAGGTTACTGCCCCAGTTCATCTAAGTGGATGCCGACTTGCCTATTCAGTGATAAGCCTTTAATTGTCAAAGTTGCTAATAAGCTGTGTGATCAAAGGTATGTATAAGAGGAGAGGGAGGAGGGTGAGAAGCTCTTTATGAAAAGCTGCAAAGTCTAAAGCAAGTAACAGCCAATGCTTTACAACAAAAAGGAATGAGATGGGTGGTGTCTCCGTGCACATTCATTAAATCAATAAAAGGCAAAGGCCAAGGAGACTGTCAAAGCCCAGGGCGGCATCCGGAGCCTCCAAGGGGAGAGCCAAGCTCCCTAAGGCCAAAGGCAAGAGTCAGCCAGGCCAGAGCAGCCCAGCAGAGCCCATGGGTATGTGCATTCCTCTCCATAGGGCAGCTAAGGTAAGGAGCTAGGGAGAGTGCTTCTACAGCACTTGTGCAGACTTTTTTTTGTGAGTGGTGTCTTATGTTTATTTTTGGAGGAAGCTCAAAAAGAAAACTGCCACCTTTTGGGTTAATTTGGCTCATAATGGGACTCTGAGGTGTTGGTAGGTGAAGTGTGGTTCAGCACTATGAGGCAGAGCCTAGGAAACAGAATTTCTGCGTCTAGTATTTGGCTGCTCATGTATGTAATGCTCTACTTCGTGTAAGTTTGTCATTTTTATGATTTGCCATTGCCTTTGAATTGAGTGTGTGTCACAGAGACACCGAGATTCTCCACTGAGGAAGTGCTGTTCCAATCTACTGGGCAGCACTCCTCTAGATGAAGCAATGTTAACTCTTTCTTCTGTATTTAATATTTTCCCTGATGTCAAATAAAAAACAACACCAAGGGATTTCCCAAAAGGGTTGGAAAAATAATTTTAGAAATGTTTTTCACAGCAGAATCATTGGGAAAACAGAGTATTCATTTCTATGGGAATTACTTTTCCATTCCAGAATTCTTTTTATAGAACTTATTTTTAAGTAGAAGTTCTTGCTGTCTACTTTATTCACATTTGATTTTAGAATTCTCACAACTGTATAGGAGATCATACACATCTGGAGAGTTATTTTATCTCCTGTGTTTCATTTCCCCTGCTTTAAAGCTAGTGGTACTAGCTCCTGTTGTGCAGTGCTCTGAATCCACTAATAAGTCCCCTACTAAGCGCTGTTGAAAACTTAGATAATGTAGTGCTTACAGCCCAAAAGTCTCACTCCTAAACACTGAAATGATAGTTGTGGATTTGGGGTAATTTTTTTATTATTTTTTTATTTTTTTATTTTTTTTTTGTATCCACTTATTCAGTGGGAATAGTGGAAATTGGGCAGAGCTCTTTAGTTCACATTGGGCATAATTACCATAGAAGGTAATAACTTTAGTTATCGCCTCTGGAACTAAATTCAAACTGTTGACTGAGAAGTGAGTGATACTTTGTGCCCAGTGTCGAATCTTAAAGCATCAGTCAAACTTTTAAAATTGTTTATGCCACTCTCAATATGCCAGGCCTACTTCAGCTGCTGCTGGAGTAGGGCAGGCACAGTCGGCAGGATTTCAAGGGGGAGCCTCCCTTTCCTGAGACAATTTATGTGTAACCATCGGTGCCTGCAGTTTGGCACAGCCGTGGACCCAGTGTCATGGCTGTCCCTGGAGCTGTGCGGGCGACTGTGCAGAGCAGCGGCTGGCAGCACAGGTGCCGTGAGCTGTGTCCACTCTGTGGCTGCTAAGTTACAGGCACACGTTTTATGGGTGCAAATTGTAGCTGGAAGGGCAATAGAGAGGGTCTTAGAACAGCCTGCAATGTGTGCAAATAAAGGGCAAAAAAGGAACATGCATTGGCGTAGCTGAAATGTCCCTATGTGTGATTAAAAATGTATACCTTCATTTGTTCTTCCTCATGCAACCAAAGTATGGTAGAAGAAAGATACCTGCTCAGGCATCCAGAGTTTTGCCAGGAAAGTCAGCTTCCTGAAATGAGATGGAAAAATAAATTCGGTAGGAGTGATCACTAAGAAAAAAGTGAACTTTATCACAAAAAGCTAAGAGTGAGATCTCAACAAATGAAGTCTTTTTGCAGCACAAGATTCAAGGAGCAGTAGGCTGTTAAGTGATCACAGCAGAGAGCACCATCTGAATAGATAGATTAAAACATTTCATCTTCTTCTTTCAACAGTAGCTGTGGTGTGGTTTTTGTTATTATGACTTTTTGCAGGCATTGTTTACACAAAAATCACATTATTCTCCTACTGCTGATGTAGGATGTTGTCAAGGTGCCTGCTCGGGGCCTTTCCTCAGTGAGGCAGAGCCTGCAGGGCTCGCTGGTCTCGGGGGGCACTGTGGCTGTGCTTGGTGCCAGGATTTGGGAACCGGCCACCTTCATGCTGAGCTCTCTGAGCTCCGTCCCTGGCAGTGAGAGTTGGTACTCAAGGGGAGAGGACCTCACTTGGGAACCACTGTGCAGGGTAAATCTCCATTTTCCTCAAGAAGAGCATCGCATGTTGTCTCTTCTGAAAAGAGTTACTCTTCTGTGAGTGGTACTCGGGAGGCGGTCTGGTAGGATGAAGAACGTAGGACCAAATTAACCATATCTGTGCATTTAGAAGTAAAGTTAATAATTTCCCATGCGGCTCTTACAATGTACGTCTGTTTTTTTTTAAGTGATACTAAGCTATGTCCAAGGTAGATCTCTTCCAAAATCCATTTCAGACAGAGAAGAGGGATCAGCTGGAAGAGCTGAGGGCAGCGCGCCAGCAGCGAGCACTGCACAGAGCGAGACGTCAGTGAGGGACGGTGCGCCGGAAAATAACGAAAGCACTGACAGAGTGAGACCACATGCAGAAAATGGAAATCTCATTTTCCTAAGAGGCACGATCACGCTTTGTTAAAGGAGTATTGTGAGGAAACAAGTATTAAAAAAATTGCTTCTTGCAGAAGCAACAGAAAAGGAATTTCTCATATAAAAGGAATGCTAACAGAAATATTTTCATGATATAAAAGCGTTGCACTGTTGTGCTTGCAGCCTGTGCAGAAGAAGGAGAGAAAGTGAAACTAACTGGGAGCAGCTCAAATAGTTTCACTATGAGAAATGAGAGATACAAAACATGATTCAATTATTCAGTGGTACGTTAGATAACTTTATAGTTGTTTGCTTCAACAGGGAAAACATTTGCTTTTGTGTGTGTGGAGTCATCCTTTTTTATTTTTCTTTGGTGTTAATCTGTGTCAGTTCCAGCGGCTGCAGTCTGATCTGCTCTCAGCTGAGCCCCGCTGTTTGCTCCACACGTAGCTGGAGGTTTTGGCAGATCCAGGCGTACGGCCAGCTCAGTAGAATGTATACCATATTTCTGCATTTCCATTCTAACAGTTAATTATCTGCTGATTCTGAGCAAAGGTTCTGTATTCATTCTTGTGCCAAACATAGTTAGCGTTAAACCCGTACCATGCATTAAGCCTCCGGGCTAAGAGGTGCAGATTTGCTACTTAAATCTGCCAACTGATTTGCTTTGGCTATCTGCACCATAGCAATTGTCCCAGTGATCTGAGTAATCTTCCTTGCAGCGGCTTTTAAGTGTCCATGTTTCTATAAGGAAGCAGGTAGTTCATTCTATTCCATAGGCAGGTAATGGCAAAGAGTGTGGGGAGGGGGGTGTTAGCTGAGACAGTGTACTGGGGAAGACTTCAGCAGATAAATGGCATAGTACTTGTGAAAGAGGGAGAGGAAAAGTCCTGACTCAGTGCTGAGTTCAGCCCACACGTTGTCTTCTGGGAGCAGTGGGGTGAGAGAGAACGTGCCTGGTGGCACGTGGTAAGGAGGCACTGTCTCCAGCACACCTCTGTGCGCCAAGCATAGCTGCTGGGAAGCAGACTTCTCAAGCAGCTTCTCACGGCTCTGGCCACACACTGGTTAACCTGTTCATGACTATCATGGTTTACCACAGGGTAGGTATGGATCGAATGGTCCTGGGTTTCCGTTTGTGCAGTTGTGGCTCAATTGACAGTAGCAGATGTGCTTTTGATGTGGAGTGGCAGAAGTGGAAGTGTATGAGCGCCAACATATAAAATGGTATAAATTGGATAACATTTGGGTCTCTTGTATTGTCTCAGTGCCCAGGGACTTCTTAGGCCATAACACCAATTAGCAACATGGGAAGATAGGTGTGTAATTCTCACTTTGGAGGAAAATACTTTCCTTAGTGTCCATGTGCCAGCTGCATTGACTCAGAACACTGTAAGGAGCTCCATTAAGTTCTATTGGGTCCATAATCTGCACATTAAGAAAAATTTACATGATAGATGGAGCTGTTAAAGTCTAATTGGGTAATCAAAAATTAGTTAATGTGCCAAAATATGTATTTAGCTGATAAACTATAATGGTTCCAAAGGGTTCTAGTATTAATAGAAGTCACGGTTGCACATTAAGGAGTCAAGAGTATGATATTGCTCTTCTAACACTCGTTTCAAGCAAAGATCCCAAAGCACTTGACAGATATTAAATCACTTATTGATTTGATTTTTCCAAAATATGTCCATCCAAGGCTCTGGGGGAATATATGTTAACAGTAATGTCAAATTTGCACATAAATAATAAATTATAATTTCTCCCCACTTCCAAAGTCTATCAGGTGTAATAAACACTCCTGCCCTCAAACCCAGCTAAAATCTGTCTAGGCTGGGTCTTCTTTATTTGAACTATATTATGTACCCATGATATACTGTATTCACTTAAGTGATAAATAAGCTGAACCCCAGTGAAAGTAACAGATTTGAAAAGGGTTAGAGTTGGTGGCAGAGTCAGTAAAATAACATGGTATTGCTGGTTACTTGTTCATTACCCTGAGAGCAACCAACATAGCATTTTTGTATTCATAGAGCCAGAAAGATGTTTTGGCATTCTGGAAATAGCTTCCTTTACCTATTTGATCAAATTTCATTCTTTTTTAAATGGAGGAAATGAATAGGAATTTTTAAATAACTCTTCTCTTTAATAGTTTCAAAATGTCCTAATGTATTATTAATAGCATGCCACTCCCATATTATAATGGCATGTGGTTCTGTGTTTGTACAGCATCTATTGTCATGGGGACTTCATCCAAGAGGCTTTTGTAGGATCTTCTACAGTACAAACAGATAATCATCACTTTATTTGAAGATGGAAAAATGTTGTCCTTGTTTTATGGAGAAAATGGAGGCACAAAGGTAAAACCTGGCACAGAGCTAGCAGTAGATGCCAGGCTTAGTTGTGGCTTCGCTGCTCTGACTACTTGAGCACAGCGCAGAGGCATTCCTAAACTTGTGTCTATTAAAAACAATTTATGCTTTGCTGCATATGTAATGTGCCTTTATTTCTTTATGGGATTTATAACAGTGACTATCTTGAGTATATTGCACCTATTGTGCTTTAAAAAGGCCTCTGGATATCTAGAAGTGCCAGACAAATGACCAAAGTCCCTTCTGCTTGACTTGGCACAATTTTGAGGAGGGAAGGAAAATATCTCCAGGAAGACTCAGGGAACGGGTAGCCTAATCCTATTTCCATACCTTGTAAATATTTAAAGACAAAATGCAACAGCCACATTGCTGAATTTCCTACTTTGGATGACTGTCACATTTTTAATGATAGTTGAATAGTTTTGTATTTTATTTATGTGGTGTCATTTGTTTGCTGGGGAATATGAATTGAACGCTTTCCTTGCCTCTGAATTTGAAAATGTATTTTCCCAATATCATTAGTTGAAGGATGTTAGACAACTGCATGTTTTCTTTTCCACATAAATAAATAAATAAGCCAAGTGTCACGATTGTTTGCTGTCTAATATACATAGATCCAAATGTATGTTGAAATGCTGTTTGAAACAGATGAGTCACTGCTAGACTTTCTGACATCTCCCTAGAAAGGCAGAAAAAAGATGCTCTTTCTATTAAAAAAAAAAGGTAAGGAAAACCAGAAACAGTCACTTGGCTTTTTGGGAAAGCTCTAGCCTGAGAAAGGGGAAAAAAAAAAAAAGGGGAATAATGAATTCATCAAGCTGAAAATGCACAGGCCAATGGAGCGCTTAGAGTTCAATAGAAGGCAAATGGAAAGAGAGCCCCCATTACTGTTGAGATATAGCGACACGGCTCCACTAATCGCTTGGTCATGCTTGGTAGACAGTAAGTCATCACAGGCCGTGACATGGTGAGAACAGGAGCCTGGGTTTGCTGTAAGAAAAAATTGTTTATTTAACATCCGCAACCAATATCGCCCCCCTCCTTTACCTTGCATCCCCGTGCCCAAGCCCATCCATCTCTGCAGGGGAAGAGCGTGCCAGGCAGCAGAGGGAACGTTTCCAGTAGGCTGCGACGGAGGTGGTGACATGCAAACCTGGCCCATAGCTGCTGTTAGGCACGTGCTGGTGATGAGAGGCAGCACTGTTGTGGTCTCGGTGGGTTCAGTTGTGTCTGTACAGCAGGAGGAAGGCGGGAGTGCTTACTGGCGTTAGCACAGGTAGGCTGAGGTCTGCACAAGCGTGAAAACAAGCAGGGTGCTACTTCAGGACCAGAACTGAAGTAACTGGCTGGATGTTTGTCTTCTGCTTCCAGCTGTCCTTGAAAACTGTATTATGGGCCCCTTCAGCAGAGCTTCCTGTGCTTCCCCAGCACGGAGATGAGTCCAGGTGAGCAGAGATGTGTATTGTACAGGCACTAATAAAAAACCCATAGTTAATATACATCAGGATTTACATTGGACAGGTCTTGAAATACTGTGTCACCTGCAATACATACAGACTGAGCAAGCTGAGAGGTTCCTAGGGTATTTGACTCATAAATTCATTTTTCTAAATAAAGGATTCAAACAGCATTTTGCTAGATTTTGAACAGTCTGTCTCACCAATTTTTCACCCCTTTGAACAGAATTTGTAGTACTTACTAACTTCAAAAATCATAAAAGTGACAGCATTGCTGTTATGTGGAATATGCCTCCTCCCCCTGACTTTTTTTTTTTTTTAACTAAAATCTGCTAGGCTTTCTCTTTGAAGACTGACCGTTTCAATTTGAACAAAAGAAAAGACACTGAATCGATTGATGCTGGGCTGGGAAAATAATGGTATCTGGAAACTTGCAATCATAACGTTGAGGAAAGTCTCCTCGGTCCCCAGTCTTTCAGGGTAGGTAAGTTTTGTTACAGTTGTGCTCATTGATTAGCACAGTGGATGGGTGCTTGGAAGAAATGGGCTCTATTATTGGCTCCTGCCACAGACTTCCTATGTGCTGACGATCAAGTCTTTTAGACCAAAGCTTTTTTGTTGTGAGAATTTCCTTGCATTTTAAATCTGTGGGGAATTAAATGGAATGGACATTTAGATTCACTTCCCCACCTCCTTCAGTAATAGATGAAATGGAGAGGATATAGAAGCGTGTTTAAAAGATCAAATCAATGCACTTATTTTGTAACCAGGAAATAAAGGGAACAAGCTGTTTAAAAAAAAAAACAAAAACACATCTGCATTTTTTTCCCCAACCTCCCTCTGAGATAAATCAAAATCAGTCTTTGAAAGATTAATTGTGGAGTTCATATCTCACAACTATGTAGCTGAGGACTAAAAAAAAACACGTAATGTTGACTAATAAAACTGTCTAGCTATACAAACCTTTAAAATCAAGAAATTGCCTGTCTACATGTTTTTTCTGCCACATATCTTAATTAGCTCCACAAATAGCACTGCCTGCTTTCACTTTCCCATCTATTAATTAGCCCCATACTCCTGTGAAGTGAGCAGTGAGAAAATAGCCATTCTTCGTTCCTTGTGTTATAATACGGGACATTACCTTCACTCTGACCTGAGGACAAAGGAATATTCTTTATGCCCTTTAGGAGAGCATGGCTATCTTACATGGCCCCTGAATTCACTTGTGGATTTGCTTTACCTCTGGAGCAGAAAGTATTTAATGTTCTGAACACACATGCACACACGTACATGTATGTGTATAGAGTTATATATATGTAAACACAAAACCATTTAATCTAAAATACTGAACTGTGATCTGCTCTAGTGTATTTTGCTATGACTAAACTAAGATTAGGGAAGAGAAAGATATTGGGAGACCAGAAGCTAATTTGAAAAAAGAAAAAAAGTCTCATGCTCTTAATTAAGGCAGAAATGAAGAGCTGAGATTTTTTTTTTCCTCTTTGGTCAAAAAGAAATAATAATGAGGAAAGAAACATTAATTTGAACTCAGCTCTCTCTTTAAGGGCCACACCCAAATTTCCTTGAGTTGAATTTTGTCAGGATAGCTAGCAGATTCACCCACAACATTGCTCCTGCAGTCTTTACTGAGATGAGATAAATTCTTTTTCTGATAAGGCATGTGTGTGAGCTTGCTAAATGAGCCCATAATTAACAGACTTCTTGCATCTAGAGCCCCAGGTACCTTAAAATTATATTGTCTTGAGGGTGCTGACCTGTGAAAGCAGAGGTTTTCAAAGGGCATCACTCACGCTGGTAAGCTTTCTAAGTGACCAGAGTGACAAATACAGTCCAGATATTTTTTAGTCAAGTGAAAACTATCTAACCTAGTACCAAAATTTCTGTTAGTAATGGCTTTAGTTTTATTCTCTGGAGATGATCTTCAAGTTGTGGGGATTGAGGTGGAACTGGTGGGCTTTCCTGCTGCTTAAATGTTTTCTATCATCAGAAAATTGCAGATCACCTTGTTGTGAGAAACCATCTGTGTTCAAAACAAAGCAGTTTGGAGGGACTGAAAGAGTAGGGATTTATGGCACAGCGTCAAAGTGCAGGTAGGTAACTGCTACTATACCCTCTGGAAAAATGTGATCCTACATAGTCCTGAGTTTCCACAAGTCTAACTTTCTATGATACCAGTTATTCAACATGTCTCCAGTGAGCTAAAGTTCAGTCTGAGGATCTAGCTATTGTTTCATCTTGATTAGGAAAAAATTATTGAGTTTAGGCCAGGCATAGCTGATTTATCTTAATATAGATGAAGCCTGTATACCTATCTTCAAGTTTAGATCACGTTTCCCGTCATAATATCTGAGAGTCTTTAACTATCTGTCATGAGAACACTCAGTTCCTCATTTAGCAGGGAATAATTAGAGAATTCAGTATGTCAATTTTGTCTGATAAAAAAAAAGTACACCCTCTTCTCCTGTAGTTTGTCAAGTTTATTCTATGTAACATCAAAGTTGGGTAAAAAGATAGGTCATTCAAGAAGACTATGTAGCATAGTATGAAGGTTGTTCTTTCAGGTTCATGAAGTGATCTGATTTCATTTTGAGTTCCCAATTGATGTTTGTTTTTATTTAAAATGTCTGTAAGGGTAACTGTTCAGAATGTACTATCCAAGATAATAGCATTAACTGGCATGGCTGCAAAATCAATAATAGTAACAAAAATATACCTCTACTGATTAAGAGTGACATAAAATAAATTTGTTAACGAAAATGGATGTAGTCAACAGTTTAAACACGTGTCTTAAATACTGTAATGCAGTTCATAGGTCTTATTTCAACTTTTAGGTAATTTTTTAAAAGGAACCTTTGAAAATGTGTGTTGCATTTCTCTCCTTTTAAAAAGACAAGCAAAACTAACCTAGAAGGTGTTTTGCTCCCTCTAATAGGGTCCTCACCCACAAAAATAAACCTGATAACAAAACTGTGGTAGCCTTCACCTAGAGAAAGTAATTGAAAATGCTAATTCAGAAAATACAAACTAGCTTGAAGGACGGATCTTTGTCATCAGGCTTCATGAGAAACAGCAGAGCAGAAATAAAAATAGATCGTTGACCAAAAATACCCCTTTCCAGCTGGGTCATTTAAAGAACTGTATCATTTTTAACTCATATGTACAGCTGATTTCAAAACTACCCCCCAAAAAGGGGTCTAACTCCAAGGTCAAGTACTCTTGAGGGTTTTGTTGTTGTTGTTTGCTTGCTTTGGATTTTTTTGAGAGCAAGGGTTGTTACAGTGGTGGAGAAGAGTGGTTTGCAAGAATATAAAGCCTTGAATTGAGCTCTTGAGTCAGGTATGGAAACATACATTCAAAGAGACGTGATCAGCAGCAGGGCACTTCATGCCAATCATGTCACCTCCAAAAATGATAGACTCATACTGCAACTTTTTGAGGTCTTTTCTGCACTGACTCATGGGTTTTGGACTTAGGAAAGATATACAGATGTGTGGACTACATAAGTCAATGGCACTGCATTAACTTACCAAAGTTGATTATCAGTGTCCTTTGCATGAGAAACCTAAAGGCTTTTGGGAGCCGAATGGAAACAGTCTGGGCACCCACCAGAGAGTCATCATAAAAACATGGGTCAACACTATGGCAAGTTAATTTTTCCATCATTTTGAGGGAAAAATGAAGACACTTAGTCATTAGTTTAGAGGTCTCCAAACTGTCTGAAGTTTGCTTTTAGGAGATACTGCAGTTAAGGTCAGTTTCGTATATATCAGTTTTTTGTGGTGTAGGTGAAAGTCATGGAAATGCTCCATTTCTGTAGATTATTGTTATTTTCCATTTCGCTGTGGGAATAAGAGAGTTAAAATGTAACTCTTCCCCACATAGAGAGTGCCCTGAGGAACTGATTTTCACTGTGCAAGGCCAACAAGATGACTGTAGGCTAGCAGTAAGGCTCCTGTGGTGCTGTGTAGGTATACATCATGCGATTTCCTCCCATCTCAGCACATCAAAAAAAGCTAAGGAGCAGAAGGATGAGCAGCATGCTGAAAGGCAGACCTGCAACAGGGGTTCACCATCCACCCCTTGAATCCCAGGAAGTGGAGAAATGAAGGGGGCTGTACTGCCCTTCTGCACCGGCAGGATACTGTCCCCGCGGGCTTGCAGAGAGTGCGTGTTGACATGCAGTCCCAAGCCAGGCACGATGTGCTTTGCCCCATCCCGTGGAGTCTGATCAAGAGCTTGAGACCTGAGCTAATGAGTGTAAAATGAAGTCTCACACACTGAGACAGATGTTCAACTTTTTTTTACTCTTTTTTTTTTAATATACTATTTTTTACACTATTTTTACTGAAGTGAGAGCCATCCATTCATACCGGCTACTTACTTTTGTTCTGGCTAAAATGAGAGTTTGGCCAAGCTTTGCTTGTGTCCCCAGTCCCCCATGGCATTTCACAGGAGAGGGATGTTTGTGAGACTGCTGTAGACACATCAGACGTTGTGTAAAATGTTTATTCATTCTAGCTCTTTATTTTAATACGTAGGCACGGCTTGAAGCAGAGATATAAAATAAAACTGAATATTGACAAAGAGACACAAAAATATGAAGATTCTAGTTCAGGACTATCAGAGATAATGATACCTAAACACCTTAACCTCAAACTCATTAGTCTCACATATCTCAATCAATATGGATTCTCTCAGAAATCAATTTTCAGCAGCAAATATGATTGTTAAATAATTCACAAGTTACAGGCCTTCGGGCAAGAAGAGGTTAGAGAAGCAGAAGGAAAGTGGTGATCTCGACCTGAGATGTGATTTCAATTAAAAGAGGAGAGCATCTGTAAAGCATAGTTTTATGTTCAAGGTGTCAAACTGTTTAAAGAAAAGAGGATTATAAATGTAAATTACAGTCTTCAGCAATGTGGTATTTAAAACACATTCTTATTTTTTGTACATTGACAGAAAGAAGCCATTCAATTGATCGGCAAGGAAAGTAGCATTTAAAAAATCCCAGCTGGCATCATTTCTTTTGTTTGTTTACTTTTGCTTTTTCCCTGTCTGCATTACATGGTTGATTTATTAGGTACTCTTAGTGAAAGACAGAAGTGGTAAAAAAAATGTTCAGGAGATTTTCTCAAGTTCTTTGAATATTTCTGACTAAAGGCAGTTAGAATTTATGCCTATTTTTTATTTTTCTCATGTCTGCTTGCTTTTGTACCTGTGTTTTTGTATTCACTCTTATGTGAAAAACAGTTATTAGCAGGAACACTCTTTTAGGGACATAAAGGTCAAGCTGGGAGAAGCCTTATTAAGTGGGACAGTACTAGGAGTCCAGTCCTTTTCTCAGGGCCTTATCATGCCTACTGCAGCACGTGGAAACATTTGTATTGATCTGCTGAATCTGGGATGTGGCCCTAATTATGCTTTTGTAAATTTGGAATTACATCACTGAAGGTAATGGTATAATAACTGTATTAGATTCATGCAAATATTCATATCCACCCTGAATTCTTAGGATTTGTAGTTTTGTTGCAATGCCCGTAGATGCAAGTTGTAGTTTTAACACAATTTAAAAATCATAATTTAATTAAAAATATTTACTAACCGAATTATTTCTATACTAGACATCTCTTTGAAGTAATTATAATGATACATTTTAATCTGATGTTATCTGTATTCTGCCAGGGATTTTTCAATGGGCATAATTTGGATAAATATCAAGCACTCCAAATGCATTTGAATTCAACCCAGGTCAATAATGGTATTACTGTCTGAAGGCCCTCGATGGGTTTAGTCAGATGAGCTGGTGAGTTTATTCCAGTTTTGACAGCACTTAGATGCTCTGATGTCAGATGACAGTATAACGATTCAAGCAGATGGAAGAATTGCAGTGAAAAGGTGCCTTTAGCAAGACACAGCTGAAGCTTTGTTTAAAAATCTAACTACATTGCTAGGCTTTGAAGTGTTTTGAGCTAGTGCTTATTGGTTTGAGGTTACCATGCATATGGCAAAACTTGAGTGCTACCCATGTCTTTAGTTTCTTTCCAAAGCACTCCATCCTTCATGGCTGGCTGGCAGTCTTTCACCTGCACACAATTTCAGTTATGTCAAAAGAAAAAAAAGAAAGCCCAACAAAGAAAACCTCTCTTCCCAGAATTTTAGAAAAACCTTATGAGTTCACCATCTCTAAGATTGTTCAAAACATGAAAAAAAATCATTTTAATCCTTTTCCACGATTGGTGTCCTCACTGTAAAACTGTATAAAACTTTTCTTTATTAGGAGATGCATGAAAGAGGAGAGGGCTCTGATTTTCTCAGATGTGGCTAATGAGTGAATTGTAATCAGAAGTGAAAGGCAGCACCTGGCTGCTAGTGAGAAGAGGGACAATACCAAGGAAGATCATGAGGATGGTTTTGGTGTGTAGTAGTGGGAGGGAGGACTTCATCTCTTTTGTCATCTCATCTTACCGTGAAAAAGAAAGTTTGTGTTTATTAATTATGGTACAAGCCCCTATCCCAAGAGAGGTAAGGGAGAGTGTTTATGTTCAATGCTGTGGAATTATAGCCAACCATATTAAAAGTGATAATTTGAAGAATTCAGTCAAAAATGGGCTACAGTAAGCATAATAGGCATAACATATGCTTATGCTACTCTACTTTTCTAAATCTGGTTTTGTGTCGAATGAACTTTGTTTTTAAAAATATATTTTGAAATGTGATTAGTGGTGAACGTCAGTGAAATTTATTGTACTATTAAAATCCTATTGGGTCTTTGTTTATGAAATGTATTTTCTTGTATTTGAGGTTTAGGGAGGCTTGATAATGAGGCTGTGAAGATTCATGGCCCCTTTTCTGCAGCTTAATTTAGGCTCTATATCAAATATGTAAAATAACATTATATCTTCCTGCAGCCTGTGTGTGTGATACGTTTTTATATTATTTCCCTGCCAATGTTATTACTTTCACAAATGTAGAGCTGGAAAATGGTGACACGCTGACAAGTTTAGCTTTCTAGGCTCAAAAAAGTAAATCTGAAAGGTACTGTGGTCATTTTCTCTTGAGTTTTATGAAGGTGAGACACGTGCTCATGGCCACATGCTCACCAAAGATTGTATTATTCTTGATTTAATTAATGGACAGCCACCCAGCGAGACTTGTGAGGAACTGTTTCAGAAGCTTGTCTGTACTGCTGGCTGAAATAATCTACCTTCCAGGTTAGGATACCTGAAGATAACTCTTCCCGTTGGAAAGTGCCATGGTGCCCCCAGCCATATGCCAGTGACCTGGAAATTAGCTTCAGTTTTAGAGGTGTAGCTGAAGGGACTCTAGTCCTTAACTGTAATGGACCTCAGAGGATGGTGATCACAGTGGAATGGTGTTATTTTGATTTTCATGGAGTTGGTCTGATCTCCTCCTCCTTGGTTCAGCAAATCACTAAGCACCTGCTGGTGATCAGTGCTGTGATCCGTCAGGTGTGTATACGGTTGGATTGGTCCCTGGGCTGTTTCAGTCTCTTGCACCAACTCGGCATGTCTCTTCCAGGGTTGTGTTACAGTGTATGACTTAGGGAAACACCGTATATTGCTCTTTTCTGTACTTCAGGAACATTCTTTCATTCCTGTCTTGTAGAGCAGATTATTTACCTCTCAGTGTTCAAATCCTCCCTGAGATCCAGGTTCATGGAGAGCAGTAGATAGGTGACTCTGAGCAATTGCTGTCAATTCTTCAAATATCCTTTTTATTAACTAGGTTAAATAGTTGGTTCTGACCGTATGCAGGAGAGAGGTTTCTGAAGGATGGAAGTGTAGGAAGAATAAAGTAAAATGTTCCCATTTGTTAAAGGCGCCTTCTTAAGTACAAGACAAGGGCATTGCTTCATGTTTATGTCAGTGTAATTGAAATTAGAATCCTGCCCCAGCAGTCCGTATGAAAACTGATGAAGATCAATTTTGTTACCTCAATGAAAACTGAAATATCAGCAAATTGATCTCCTCTTGCTTACACTGATAGAAACCAAGAGTAATCCCACTGAAGGCTGTGGAATGACATATGTAAAACTCATGTTCTCTGATCAAGCCCCAAAGTCTTTGGAAGCAAAAGCTTTCATTTTCCAGTATGTTTTAGATTTGTAGGAGTGGTTAGGGAATGAAACAATCAGATTCGTCTCTAAGATCTCTACTAACAATATGTCCCTGGTTTGTTTCTTGTTCACAGTAGTGTCTTTGAGTCATACCTCTGCCGTGTTCAGTAAGTTGTTTAGCCAGAGAAACAAATCTTTAGGGCCAGGCTTTCCTTTCAGATGTGTCCTGGGATGTCAAAAGAACAAAGCTCTGTTAATTGTTCCTTATTCAAGATGCATAGCATGGCATTATAATACTCGGAACAATATTCATTAGGCAAAACAATTGCAATAATTATCTTATAAAAAGTCAGGCAGGGTAATTTCTTTTAAAATGAGGATAATCTCCAGAGGAGATTCTGCTCCAGTTTTGTTTTTGTTTGTTTATTTTTGGCTGAATGGTTTTAAATAGAAATTACTGAGGTGTCAATGACCTCTGGGTTCAATTGAATTAAGACATTTACATGAAGTTTAAGCAATAATGGTATTTGCTGGGAGGTAGAAAATTGTGTCTGTGAAACGTACTGCAAAAATGCCACCTACAGAAATTTCATGTTGAAACCTCAGCTGCAAATCAGGTGGTGGAGGGTTTCTAAGCGCTTTGGTATGGCCCCTGAAATCTGGAAAACCAGTTCTCAACCATCTTGAGGATGTTCTGGTTTTTGATTCTTCTAGACATGACTGGTTTTACTGTGTGTCTATGGGTACTCATACAGAGGGTGAAAAATAGCAATAGCATTCCTTCACTTCAATCTTCTTTTGCTCAGCTATCATGAGCAAGTATTATCGAGACCCTGTACCTGGGTAATATTATGCGTGATGGTCGCAGAAGAGGACATGCCGACAGCTAACCAGTTCAGAAATTAAGTAGTCGCTTTTACTGGACACCATGATAATTATTTGTCAAAAATTAGGACGATTTCTAGCAAACCAAGATTGTTCTTCTTTGGATTCAGTACTGTAGTTTCCAGAAGATACCAATACTATTGCAAGATTAATTCAATACTAGGATGCAGCTGCATTGATCTTCCTGATGTCCTAAGTTATTGTAAGATACAAATAAAATTACAGATTTAGAATGCATAAAAGCAAGGACACGATCCAGGAATGTTTCTTCTCATTCTAATAATGAATTAGTAGACCAAATCTTGTCTTTGAGAAATCCAAATGTATTTCAGTTTCATAAGAATCTTTTTTATTATTATTTATTTTTAACTCTGAAGGGGGTGTTTGTAGCAAGAAGATTGATCACTGACAGAGAAGGCTAGAAGCTGATCTTATTCATGAATTTGAATAAGAGAGTATAATTTTCACTTGTAAGAATTGTCCATTGAAGTCCATAGCACTTCTTATGTGAGACAGGATAATTCATGCAAATAAAGGTTTACAGGACTAGGATCTAGGATGTGTTATTATAAGGTCATTTCCTGATACAGTCTTGGCTTTCTTCCTTCTTATTCGCTAATTTTATGGGCTCTATTTTTCTGCCAGAAAGGGTTGTTACATCATTAATAATGGAGCTTATTATTGCTTTTAATATTTGAGTTATATCTGAAAAAGCTTGAAGATGTATTCATTTCCTTAGGAGCATTTAAATTAAAAGATACTAGTGTCTTTGAGTTATACTCTGTATAATTTTAAAATAATTTTGGCATTTTTCCCCCTCTGGCAATTGAAGGCTTTAACCTTATGGGACTCTGATTTACAGTGACACTACAGTCTTTTTCAAAGGCAACATTATTATGTCACTGATACTGAAATGGTACAGTCAGAAATAAGCAGAAAGTAATTAAGGGACAAAATTATTACAGTAGAGCAGACTTGACCCAGAGATTAAGGGCCACATCCTGCTTGCTTTGCTTAAACAAATAGTCCTGCTGCATCTCATTCAGACATGCAGCACTAGCATAAATCCAGAAAAAAAACTCCAAGGAAGTCACCAGTGTAACTGAGATTAGTACCTAACTGGGACAGTTATGCATGTGTATGAAGAGGGAGGAAGAGATTGTCCCAGATATTCATTTAATTTGAATATGTATAGGAAGAGAATGGAAGTGTTGGGCCAAATTCTGCTCTCATTTACATTAACACAGCCCCGTGATGTCTGTTGAGGGTAGAATTTGATCCGACATTAGCACAAACTAACTTTTACATTTGCCAGACTCTTACTGGCTCACAGCATGTGGCCAGCCAGAAATATAAATAAATCAAATCTGTTTCTAGGAAGAATCCAGCAACCCTTTGAAACTTTCCTTCTTTGCATTACAAGAAAAGAAGGGGTAGGAAAAAGGGAGAGGATGGAGGGTTACATAAATGAGAGCAGGTGCAGTCGAGCAGAAGTTACTATTCAGCATATGTAAGTGCAGTTGGAAAATCATTGTCTTGCAGAGAATACTTGAAATTGGTCCCTAATGGCCTTGGTTTTTGTCATATGGTCTTGATTATCAGGCTAAAATTGCATTGCCGATGCCTTTAGTGTGAACGAGATGGATGAATAATTATTACGTGCGCTGAATACCTTTCTGCAAGGAGGAACCAGGACATCCCCTGGTCACCGTAGCTACCATTGCACCTTGCTGTCAAGAAAACTGCAAGTGGCCAATTCATCACTTTCTTATTGTTCTTAAAATATATGTTTATAATAATAAATGCTCATGCCTCCAGTAAGAATGGACAATGTGAAACCTCAGCATCATAAGAAATAATTGCAAGACCCAGTTATTTCTGGGGTTAAGGGGATGCAAACCCTAAGTGTCTTATCCAGTTTCTAAAGACCTTGCTTTACTTTTGTGCTCATGCAACTCTGTTACTGTATTAAGGAGCCAATTGTGTTTCTAGTAACTAAAATATGCACATAAAAGATAACCCAAATTAGTTCAGAAGTGAATTTTTCATCTTTTTCCTTTTTATCGGTTAAAAAAGGGGTTGCACTCTGCCTTACTCCCCTCTGCCTACCTTTGTCTCCATTACTCGTTACTACTATAATAACAGAAATAGCAGTAATGAGGTTAAGAAAAATCTTATTGTTGGCACCAAGAAAAAGTCTCTGTGGTATTGAAAGATCACTCTATCCCTACTGGCCCCTCCACAGAAAGGAAAATGTGATAGCAAGGTTCACAACCACTCTAAGATCCATGACCATGACCACACTACTCATTCATCACCTTCATATTTACATTAAATCATGGCTGGGTGTGTTTACCCTCTATGCAGTCCTTTGCAATATTGGCAGTTAGTTATGGGATCCTCCAGTTCCTAAACAATCTATATTGAGCTTCCTCGTAGCCGCAAACAGAACACAACAGACTGTGCTTCCTCTTGGCGCATCAGAAGGGTGACATGTGTGCAGAGTAGAGACGTTTCAGGACAAGATTTCCAGTGTCTGCAGGATTTCTGATTAATTGCTTGATGCTATTTCCCATTAAAACCCTAATGAGGTACCCAAAACCAGTTTTGATTAAATAATCAGACAATCACTCCAAATATTTAGGTCTACTGATTACCTTTTACCAATTGTTTTAGCAGTGACTGCCTATTATGAACCTAAAAAAAATGTGTTGTGTAGCTTAAATTTGAAGAAAAGAAAGAAAAAGGTAATAAAAAAAAATCACATTTAAAAGAATGAATTTTTAACTGTGTTTTAGTATCTCCTGTTAAATTCTCCAAATACTCTTCTTGCATGAGTAAATTAATCATTGTGAAATGTTTCCTTTGAACTTATCTGTGCTTTTATACCTATTTTACAGATTGCTAAAATCAAGCACAGTGTATCTCTACACTGAAAACAAAACAAAATGTGTAGCTAAGTTGGGTTAAATAAGATCCTATGATCTATGTGATGATTGATCAAATTAACAGCAGGAGTTAAACCTGAAGAGGAGCCTGAAAATAAGCATAAGGAAGGAAGACATTGTGTTCTGAATTTTTTCAGAGATGCAGTCTATACACCTAGGTAAGATTCAGTGATTTGAATCTTACCTATAGTGCCTCATTCATTCCTGTTGATACTGATTTGCATTGGAGTTTCGTCTGGGTTTTCTTGAAGTACCCATTTAAAAGGCTTGGTCTGTTCAAATGGTGGACATCAGACTTCACCTGGGACTGATATAGACTTTTTTTTGCCACATCTCACAAACATCTTAGACATCTTCTGTATCATGCTCTGTTGCAAAAGGTCATGTGTTGTGTTTTTTTTTTTTAACGCCTTTCTCCACTCACTGCAATCAGAGAGCTGCTGCAGGGTGTTCCCAAAGTTCTTAACTATGAAGGTGCATGGAGTTACTGCATATCCATGTGTCTTGCTTCCTGATGAATGGTCCTTGGTAAAATCACACAGTGCCTCCTGGTAAAAACTAATGGAGTCATCTTGCTATGGATATAATTCTAACTGTATACCACAGGGATACTACTATGTAAAAGGATACTCCTGATATTAAGGAAAAAAAAAAAACCTAGAAAATTCTCTTTCCTTTTTTTATCATGTCCTAGGGTTTTTTTTTCTAGCTTTCTTTTCTAATTGAAAAAGCTGAATTGATTGAATCATTTGAGCCCTGATTTAGCTCTTAAAAAAAGAAGCAAAAGCTAAAAATGGCACAGCGAAGCAACTGAAATGCTATCGCAAGCTAGTGAGATCGATAAGCTAGGAAAAAAAAGGAAGAAGTTTTTGAGTGGCAGTATAAAAATGGGAAACTTAAATACATCTATATCATTGCATTTTGCTCCGTTGTGTATTGCATAAAATACGCTTTGGCAGTGTGTTTCCATGCAATCCAGAAGGTGATTTATTAGTAACACTGAATTTGTGTTTATGTTCCAAACTGTAAACTACATTTATAGCAGTATTTCTGTATTAAGGTATTAATGGTAGAAGTGCTACCTAAGCTTAAATTTACCAGTATAACTCAAAAAGTAGTTTATAGTGCTATAAATAGTAACATTGATATTGACACTTTCAGCAGCATCTGAGTCCCTGGAAAGCTGTTTCTGATGCTAAATGAAAATGCGGGGAGCTAACAGTCTATTTATACATTCCAGGGAGTACAAATAATATTTCATTGTTCTCAATGTTGAGGTTCCCTTGTCCTTTGTGCTAAAGAGTGTTTAAATATTTAGTGGCATTGCCAAATATCCCAATTTAAAAAACAATGTTTACATGAATTATTACATGCATGTTGTTATTATTTATAGTAGTGCTAACCTTATGCATAAAAATATTAAACAACAAGCATAATGCACAGTGCTGTTTGGGACTGATCGTTGATGATGGCCTTTGACTTTGTTCCTTGCCTGGCTTTTTGGAGTCTTCTGGATTCTCACTACTACCAGTGAGAATATAAGCTAGTCAAGATATAGCATAGCATCAAATTTCTTTCTAAATATCACCTTTCTGGATTTTGGAAAATACACATCTCCTGTTGAATTATATATCTTTTGGGTTTTTTTTCCTCCTTCAAATTTTTCTAGAGGTCTTATCACATCTGGGAATAGCAACCAGGACTCTTGACTTCACAGACCCTTGACTTCCCAAACCCTCCTTTAATCAAAGGGTCTGTGATACGGAGCCGTGTTATGGCTTCATCTCTCTTCCTGCGAGACATGTGGCAGGCTGTTGTATATGTAACTTCCTCTCCATTGTTCAAAGGAAAAGATGAGCAAGGGGGGATGGTCACATCACGCAAACCTGATTTTGACTATTCTGAAAGCACTAACAAAGTTGATCCAAATTTTCTATAGTTTTAGTTTTTACAACGTCTGGCAGCTTATATCTTTTTAAAAAATTTTGTGATTGATTATGCCTCATTTTACGTAGTAGCTCAAAGCACTCAGGATATCAGAAGCGCAAATCCAATTCCTTTTTCTTTCTCAAGGGTCTTGAGCTCCATTCTCAAGAGAAGATGCTGTGCACTTTGTGTCTGAAAAGGAAAATGTCTGAGGGTTGTGTACAACAATCTGTCCAACATGCAACTTCTAAACAAAAATTATCTGCTGAACTGCAAAATGAATTATTCTCACAGCCTTTCATGCTGACACTTCTACTTGCAGCTTGCGGCATAAAAGGGTTTATGTAATTTTTGGTTATATGACACATGCTGAGTATGGCAAGGATGATGTTTTGTGGTTTGGAGTTCCAGGTTTTATTCTCGGCACTTCTAGAGAATCACTGTTCAAGTATGGATAAGTTTATTTCCTGCCTTGTTTCCATAATTTCTAATTTAATATGATTGCTTCCTTTACATAAGCATTGGGTATTGTTGGTTACTGTTGGTCTCATGAGAGGTCCCCAAAACTATACATAATATTATCTGAGGTGAATACGTCTATTATGCCTATATGAGGTGCATGTGTACATATGCACCTCATATACACCTATGTACATGTTTTGTATTGGAAACATATTTTTATTATGTGTTCATCTGTGTTTATGGTACATGAATGCTGTGGTGAAGAGTATAAAATTAAATGTCCGTATTGGATAATTACTATCATGCCATAATGTTCCCTTTTAAAAGAGTATTCTGTCCTCTTCAACTGAAGTTGGAGCTGTTCATCTATGTGAGCCAATTTGTACCCTCATAGTCTATTTAGTACGTGTCGAACTGACTATGCTTTTCTCAAACAAGTTTTGGCCTTTAGTGTATTTATTCACTAGGGATGAGCTAGAACTGAAGGATTTGAATATGTCCCATGTTGATGTGAGAAGTGTAGACCCCTTCAAGACTAAGAAGGGTCAGAGAATCCCCTCTCTGTAGACCTCCAAAAGTTCTTGGACTTGACTTTTAACATCCTGTCAGAAGTATGTTTTCAGCTGAGGAACAACAGGGATGATTCAGAGGGGATGCTGCGTGTGAGCAGGATAGTGAAGGTGAGCATGAGCAACCCAGCACAGAGCTCAGGAACTGGCTGTGAAATAAGGGCTAGGAGCAGATGTGATGTTTTTCAGTACTGTGGTTGTGCCCAAATCCCAGAAGTGTAACTGAACCATAACCAGTTCACTATCTCATTCTTCTTTCTTTTGCCAGAAACTTTTAAAGCTTTTTGGTTTTGCTTTTGAAGAAGCTTTAAAGGAGCGGTAAATAACTGATCAGTTTTATCAAGCCTGATTCTTTGCAAAACATCTCTTGAGAGTTTTTCAGCTGACATTGTAAGGAGAGGTTAGAGCAAATGTTCTCTTTCAGCAGTTTGGGTGAAAACAACAGTGGAGAGATCAGTTCTTACCATTTTTTGTAGTTTCTAGCTGTTGATATCTGGGACTGTAGTTCACTGCTTTATATCCTGAAAATAACTTCTCACTTTGGTCCGCCAGAGCCCATGTTTGATGTCTCTTGCCTAATGCAAGTTGTGGCTTTCTCAGGCTTTTCCCCAAAAAGGTGACTATAGGGTAGTAGATAGTCTATTTTCAGACACCAGTCAGTATACTTTATGCTTTGTTGGAACAGTATGTAAAAATGAATTGAAGGAGAGCTTGTATTTTTGTAGCTTTGTGCCTTTATCTGTCCAGGAAATAACAGATTAGTGTATTAAAATACGCTCTGAGAATGCCCTGGTTTTAGAGCATTGCCTTTCTGTTTCACATTTTGTTTAAAATACCTTTTAAAACCGTTTCATACTGTATTCATGAAACATTCTAGTAAATGCTCTCACAACAAGGCAAAGATCTTCCAGAAAGGTTACGAATATGCTTTTTAGATCATCTTGGGGTTATTTCTTATTTTTTTCTTTTTTTTTTTCTTTGCTCGTATTCCCCAGTTTAATTAGATTCCTTCTCTTACTTTTTCCCTTAGGATCCTGTAGTTTTGTTTCTGTAGCAATTTGTGATTTACTGGGTAATTTGAACTCTAGTTTTCTTTATAGTTAAATAAATGTATATTTAGATTTGTGACCATGTGATTAATCTACGGAAGATAAGGAGGGAACATAAAGCTAAGAAGGCAAGAGAAAAAGACCTGTTCCACCACATACAGTAACTGTCATCACTCTGTTATTTGTTCATTTGAGTAATGGACAAATGGCAAAACTCCCATTCATTTCAGTGGGAACAGAAGTTAGGTCAAAATGAGCAGCTTTCCTTCATGTCTAATATTCTGAGGACTCAGGTGTTAATTTTCAAAGAAAGATCAACACAGATGGGAAAAGTTATAGCTTGTGGAAGAATAGCTGGTTGAAGTGCAGATCCACACAGTAAGGGCCTAATCTGCTTGACGCCATATACTGACTTCAATAAAAGTCAAGGCCCTTACAGGAGTCCAAGCTAAATGATAGTAAAAAAATCTAGATTAAGGCTAGGCAAAGCCCCTCACTTGTGTGAAATCATGTGTACATATAACCTTCCCCATACAGATTGGTACATATGTTTTCTTAGAATAAAATGTTCATAAAAGGAGAATGGCATCCAGGAAGACAAAGCATCCAAGCCAACCCATCTGCAGTCTTGTCATATGATAGACTTGGACAAATGTAAAGCTGCCAATACAACTGCTCAAGAAGTATGCCAAGGGAGCAGATGCTACCTCTGCAAGGATATTTTCCAAAGTTTGGCATTTGGGATCTTGTGATTACCATCCAGAGACGAAGAGGTGAGGAAGAGAAGAGGAATGATATTGTCTTGGCACCTCACAGTGTCAGCTTCCCTTTCACATTCACTTGACTTATGTATTTTCAATTCTTTTTTCTTCCTTTAAGAGAGTCATCTGGTGTGGGAGTTAAAAAAATAAAATAAAATAAAGCAGATATGTATGAAAGAAAAATACTGTGAAACTTGATGCAACCTTTAAAACATTTATTCAAAAACAAATTCATGAATGCATTTAGAGTTATGATACGTGATTGTTTTGGTTAGCGAAAGACCCACAGAGGTACAGGATGGATGCATCTGTGAGATCTGAAGGCAGAGGGTATCTGTGAACTTGAGTTGTTGGAATAGACTATTGTTACTTTTACAGAGCAGCCTGAAGGAGATGCCATTTAGAGCAGGTCCTGCAGCGCTCTGGTTCGTTCAGAGGGCTGGAGTGTCCATTCAGGGCAGTGCCAGGATCAGGCCATTCGAAGAAGCCATTTCTGTATGGGCAAAGGCTCATGTGTGATGCAGTGTGAGAAGAGAGGGAAGGGGGCTGCTGTGCTGCCACTGCCAGCACCTGGCTCGGTAAGGTGATGTTAGTGCTCTGCCCCAAAACCAAATATACATCCTTTCTTTAAAAAAAATAATTAAAAATTGCTGTACAGAGTGGTTTAAATGCTTCTTATTGTTTTCTTTATATATTGCCAAGTGCAAAAGGGTAATGTGGGACCCAGGGTTCAGGTGCTCGGCTTGTCTCGTGGCATTCACCATCCATAGGCAATACCTGCAAAAACTCCCCTTCTCCAAGCTAATTCAAGGAAACGCAAACATACCTAGCCAGTAACAGTCTCTGCTTCCAAAGGTTCATAGTTTCTTCGAGGCTCATGCTGATAAATAATATTCCAGTAATTTTTTTTAACATGAGAAAATACTCGTCAAGGCCATGTTCAGAGCCCTTATCAAGCTTACCTGGCTTTTGAACTGACTACGCCTTTAATCAAGACCCACTTGCAGACAAACTAGTAAGTGACGACCTTTATTTTGTTAAAGGGTGGAGAAGCCCCATTTGGGGGCTGGAAAAGGGGGAGAAGGAGACACTGCTAAAGTGTGATTTCTGATGCTTGTCCCTGCTGAGCGGTGACCGCCCCTTGCTGTCCTGCCCTGTGGAAAGCACCGTCACTGTTGTGCCGCTTGCATGCGAGCCAGCTCCGTGTTGTCATACAGCGGCATCGTGCCCTTTCCTGCTGCTGGACACTGCAAAAGGTCACCCAAAATGATCTAAATGCATCGTTTTCCTGGTGTGAGTGGCGCGGGAGGGAACCTTTGGATGAATGTGGTGCTTTTTTTGTTCTGCCAGGGTTCCCCTCCCTGTTGTAGTTTCTGCAGACTAGTGCAGTAATCTCGGTTGAAGGCTGCTGCACAGAAAGAAAGCACTCTGGGGCTGACTCTAACGTGTCCAGTACCCTCAGTCAGACCCCTGTACTTTCTGTGTGTCTGTCTGTCTTACGAGATCAGGATCCAGGGATGGAGCCATTGGTTTCCGCACATCACATGGTAAAAATTCTAGCTGGTCACCCACGGAGGGAGAGGTTTTATGCTGGTTTTGGCCCCACTAGTTTGACTGGACCAGCCACTGGGGTAGCAGGGTCCTGAGCAGAAAACCCCAGTAACCAAATCTCATTTGCTGGGATTGAAATACAGCAGCCAAGGCATATCATCCTGTCGTGCTGTTTTTATGTGTCCCTGAGTCTAAAGTCATTTTTAAAATGTGAGTGATGCAATTTCTTGCATCTTTCATTTAATATGCTGCTTGGTAAACAGTGTTTTAGATTAGTATATTTGTAATTTAAATGAAGACAATACATCAAGTCAAGTCAGAAAAGAAGGAAGAAGTTTAAGGAATGATTGATGCCTCTTTCAGCATTATGACCTCTTTCAAAGAAAAAAAAAAAGAAAAAAGCATAAGGAAAGGGAAGAGGTGGAATTATTGAGGATCTAGTGGGGTAAAGGAGAAAGAGAGAAACTATTGTTCATGGGCAGAAACGCATTATTTTTAAAACCACAGTCAACTCTGATAGCTGAATCTGTTTTCTTCAAGCGTACTAATAAATTCTGCCTAATTCATTTTTTATTCTCTCTTGGGGTCTGCTTGCAGATTTGCCTCAACAAAGGAAGCATCATGTTACTTCTTTTAAATAATTGATGGCTCTTGGTCCAAGCCAGCTTGAAGGAAATTCAAAAATAGGTACTGATTGAGTAAATACCCTGCCTGCCCCCAGCCCCATCCCTTATTTATTTTTGCCGTCTGGCTGACTGGCAGTTGCTGATGATGTCATCGAAGCTTTGGGTACACACAGCACTTAGCAGCTCTGATTTCATTTATGTATTTATTTGTATTTAAGAAAAGGCGAAGTTGTTAATTGTAAACTGTCTGAGGCAGCTAAGAGCTCTTAATAAATCATTGTCAGTATTGTGCTGTAACGACAACTAGGGGTGGGCTTCAGCAGGCTGTGGTGGGAACAGGTACCAAGCAGGGCTCTGGGGAGACAGACCCATGTGCATGTGCTCACCACTTTGCTGGGGGACGTGGTCTGCTCAGGGCACAAGTTCGTGTTGGTTGCTCGCTGCCTTTGCAACGCCACGTCTTACAGCAGCATTTTTGCCATGGAGTAAGTCATTTCACTGGAGAGAGCAGATTTGCTGAAGCTCTGCCATGTCTTTTTTTAAAGATGCGCCCTTTATAATTCGCCCATTAGATTATTCAAAACCACAGTGGTCTACAACAACAAAACCTGGCAATAATTTTATGATGTTTTTCTTCTTTTTCTAGCTAGCTATGGAGATACAATGTGTTAGATGCAGAGCAGTCTTTTTCTGCTATTTTTACAGCAGGTATTGCAACAGCAAGGATGTTTTTGGTGCAAAACACTGTATAAGAGAAAACGACGGAGGAGATCACATCTAGTGAGTTTTGCTATATTCTGATTTGTTGTCCACTTGACTTCATGCCTCCCCAGTTTTGATAGCAGCAAGTAAAAGGACTAAAGAAAAGCTAGTGGAAGGTGGCTTGTGTGTGAAGTTGTTACTGCTCTTAGGCTTTCTTTGTAAGATAGGTAGACGTTTTGTAAAGTTACTTACACAATGTCACATAGGTAAATGATGCTCAAATATGAAAGGGGCTGATGTCTAGAAAAAAATGAGGAATTTTTTTTTTCTCCAAATGGACAAACACTGCAGTTCATTCCAATTAAAAAATTTTAAAGCCTAAAACCAGCACTCACCTAGTAAGTTGCATAAGGTCTTCTTGACCTTGGAGCATTACGTGGGCACAAATGCCGTTCAGCTGAACTGCTCTAGTGTCCAGTACATTGGAGAAATTGTCAAGTATTTCCTCTAATGCCATGCTTGTGTTACCCATGCTCACACGGTGTTGCTCTCTGCCCGCTATCGGTGCTCAGGCCGCAGAGCAGTTTGAGTGCCTACAGCCATAGCGGGATCAGGCCGGGACTTTCCAGCTGGGAGAGCAAAGCACCATCAGGGCCATGTCCACATGAGTAGGTGCAGATGGACCGGAGTGGGATGAACGTGGTTTGGCTCTGGTCTGGAAGCTGTGATAGCTATTCAGTGTGATGCTGTCATCAAGCTAATACTCCTATTGTGTATTATGAGTAGTTTGAGATCTAGAAGCACAGGCTGCAGAATGAAGATGGATCTGTCAGGAATATGCCATGCATTTTGCATATTTATTGTCCTCTTTTACCGCCTGTAAAGCGAATATTGTCTTCAGTAAAGTAAGCACTGTAATGGCAGATAATCTGATTTTCAGAGAAAGCTTACTTTGAGAAATGGAGGGACAGAGCCGGTTCTGTGCATTGCTTCTCCTCCCATCCAGGAACCGGTCTCTGGGGTCTGTGCTAAGAAAACTGTAGCATTTAGGAGGGCAAGATGGAGAAATGAGTTCCCTTTTTCTGAGGCCTTACAATCTAGACAGCAAGAGGGCAATGCAACAATGAAACTTGAAACAATACTACCAAAAGTGACAACCAAAGCGAGGCGTGTAAATGCATATTTGGGTGTCTACACAGTGTCCTGAACACTAAGTGGTTCCTCTGACTGGTGTTGTACATGTGTAAGAGGTTTTTCAAGTGACTGTGAATGCAAGACATGCAGTTAGTTGCATGCTGTGTGTAGGGGACTGTGTACACACAAGGATAACTTCATCTGCATTTTTGTGCACATGACTGTGTTATTTGGAAACTTTCCTTTGTGTGTTGCCAAGTTTGCAAGTGGAATTTAGAGATTGTTCAAATTGTTTGTCAAAAGATCAAGTAAAAAATTAATTTGGTGATGGGAGAAGCTTAAAAGCAGGACACTAGCTCACGTTGTGTGTTAATGTAGTCTTTCTCCATAGAGGGAAACCAAAGACTTGCTGAAGGCATAGCGTACTAAGGTATATCTATTAGTATGTGCTTAACTCTGCTGCCTGGGAGCTTTTATTAAATGCAATGGCCAGGAAAATTGACATCACTTTTTTTTCTTTGGGGGCTGGATCCTGACTCATATCAGATACATGTATAAAGCTGGCAACTTAGTTATTTGTCAGTGAAAAAGCATTTAGTTATTAAAAAAAAAAAGGCGGGGGGGAGGTTTGGAATCTTATCACTGGGATTTGAAATGTAAGCAGCATCACAGGATATGGGTATGTCACTGGGTATAATAGGGACCCTTTTGTCCATGGATATAATGCCATATAACACATTGCATGCCACAAAATCCACCCAGTTTCTCTGATGGCTGGACTCTCTGGTTTTAAAGTGCTACTGCAAGCATTCTGTTTAGGAAAGGAAGTTAAAAGCCTCTCCAGGGTACACAGAAAATGCTGATCCTGAATGTATAAATGGACACGTTTTAATCCTTAAGTTATTAATTATTACTCATCATTAATTGTAATTATTTTATTACTACTCCAAACCCTTGGGTCAAATTGTACACTGAAGTCAGTAAGAAATTTGCTGAAGAATCTCTTGATTTGGTATGATATCATCATTGTATTGAATATTGCACATTATCAGTTGCACTAAAGAGACCAACTGCTCTCATGCCATCAAATTACAGGATATATTTGGGTTGCAGGCGTAAGTCCATTTCTTTCAGTGTCATCAGATATAACTGTAAATTTAAAGCACCAAGGGAAGGGGAAATAATCCCTTCACCCACGAAGACATAAATTAAAAGTTGTCTCACGCTAAAAAACGTAACCCTAAATGAACCTTACATTCACGAAAGCTCAGCGCATACGTTCAGCACATATGCGGTGTTACAGGGGATGGCAGGTGCTTTTGGATCAGACCAAGTGGGAAAAGCTTTCCAGTGGGAAAGCTTGGACCACCCCCCCGGCCTCTCGCCAGCCCTTCCATCTCTATCTCCTCGAGTAACCAGAAGAATCTTTTTCTTCTGAACATATAGCTTGTAATATACAGAAAAGCGGAGTTTGCTTTGATCCTGACAGCGAAACGTTTATTTTTAAACCTGGACTGGGCTGCTGTCCAGCAAGGCTCTTTCCTTTGCATCGCGCCCTGGGTCTGCGCTCTGCAGCCGGCCTTGCAGCAGCAAGAAGTAGGGAAAGAGGGAAGGGGCTGAATGGGTCCTGGCGAGCTCTCTCCCTCCCCCGCTCCCCCCATTCCCCCTTCTCCTCTGGTTTTGAAATTCAAATTGAATGCAATTTTCAGCTCATTTGAGCCAGAATATACTCTTGCTGAGCTTCAGTGGCTCTTAAATTCAAACTCGCAGGAGAAAACAGATATCATCTGTCACTGAGGGTGGGAAAGAGTGTCCTCCCCACATTTTATTCATGGGAGGCAGGGCTGGACTGACTAATTCAAGTCTTTCCGACTAATCGCTCACTGGCAAACTAATCAGCTAATCAATGCGACTGGTTTCTTGTAGTTTGGTCTCTTTTGGCAGTTTCTTTTTTTAATTTCTCCAGCCTATTTAGTATTTATATTTAATGTCCTAGAAGTGCCCTAGAGTATCTGAATGCCTGCATTCAGATTCTCATTGTACCTGCTTGTTTCTGGTCTTAACTGTCTCCATCAAAGACAATAAGAAGTCCCTTTAAACACCTACAGATAGAAATGACAAAAATCTGATAGTTGGCAGAGGAGAGGTGAGGGGAGAGAGAGACTTTCAAAGGAAGCTTAAGAAATGGAGGGGGGCGAAGGGAAAAAAAATTGTGTTAAATGCATTATTGTTATGTCAGGTGTTTTAGGACCATGTACATCTGTGGGCTACATACCAGAGCACCTACTGTATAAAACCTGTTTCATATTAATGCATGCACCAATATCTCATGAGTCACCTCAAGGGAGGGGGCAGTTCTGCTTAAAACTGAAGAAGAAATCCTACTTCCTATTTTGCCATCCTGCTTTTTTTTCTTATTTTTGAAACAACAACAACAAAAAATCTCGCAAAGAGGACCAGATCCCACTTTCATTGAACTCATTTACAAACTCCTCTTTATTGGTGAAAACAGCATTGTTTCAGAGACTGGCAAGCTACCTTCAAAGGGAGATGTTGCAAGAAACAGCAATTTGGTAGGTGCAAGGGCAAAACTAAAGTACAACCTGTGCTAGTAGAGAAAATAGGTTACTTAATCTAACAGCATGATAGCGTTTTAATGCTGCTCTGAGCAACATTTGTTGCTGGCAAAAATCCACAACCTGAATTTTTGTTGTAGCAAAATCTACATGCTATAGAGGATGTCAAAAATATACAGGACATCTGCAAATGATGAGAACATGTTAAAAGTCAGACTGGAAATAATATCAAACACCATGCTGCTCCATCAATTGTTTTATGTGCTCTAAAGCCTTGATATATTGCTAAACCTGGATTATAGTTGGAAACCTGGTATTCTGCAGCTTTGTTGGTGCCTTTGTTCCTTGTACTGGACAAGGATTTGTGTACAATTAGGGCCCAATCCTGTGAACAGTTCTGCATTTGGAATGCTAAAGTCAGCCAGGGAAAACATGCTGTAATTGTCATAACTGTATCAGATGACTGAAGATTTTTTTCTGCAAGTATGTTCCCTCCTTCATTCACCCATGCATTTAGGTAGTGTAGTCTAATGGCATAACAAATTACTCAGCAAAATAAAGGTGCTTAATAACCTTCAATGTTGAACTTTTTGACCATATTCAGCTATGACTTTGGGCAGCTTATGTACTTCCAGTTTAGAATGTTATAATCTCTAAAAAAAAAAAAAAGATACTTTTTCGACATGGGGTGATTCAAAGAAATGACATTGGCCTATGCAGTCAGTTGGCCAATTTTCAATAGCTAGAGACAGATGCCTTACATAGAAGCCAGCACACTGTTATCGCAGAAGTTGTATATTTAATATTAGAGAGTCACAGGCAAAAAGCAGACATGAAAGACGAGGGCACTGTTAGTGTGTGTTAGGAGCAGTCCAAGCTCACCTGTGGGACTGGGCCCATCCACAACACAGGCGGCGTTTAGGGACCTGTGTCTGGATCACAGTGCAGTTTAGAGAGGTGGCAGGCACACAGCTGCCTGGGCAGTAGGAATTTATTCCGGTGGTCTTTACGGTCTTAAATGTTAGCTCTGATGCATTTATGCTTTCTGAAGCAGAGGATTTGGGAATTTCTTTTTTTAATTAGGCAATTAAATTCAGGTTAAGCCCTGTTTTAGGCACCTCAGTGCCTCTCTGAATCTTCCCCTTTGTCTCCAGCGGCTCAGTTAGACATTGACACTGACCTGCAAAGCTGGTACTACAAGTCCGTGTAAAGAAATCTGATATTCCTATGGAAGTTATGATGATGTATGTAAATCAGCTGCCATATCCACACTGTCACCTCTTCGGCTGAAAAAGAAGGGCAAATCATTTTGTTGGTAGCTGCTGAAACCGTCAGCTGCACTGTCATTAATACTCTACTCTCTTTCCTGGAAACTCAATATGTCAGCTACCTGATGTACCCTTCCTCTTCCAAGAATACATCTCTCCATTCCTTCAAATTCTTCTTGAGCTGGGACCTCCCATCTGTCAGTTTATTGTTCTTCTTCTGTCCCATTAGTTTTTCCTGCTATTCTTTCTCATTGTCTTGTGCTTTTTTTTTTTTTGAGTTTTATCATGTGCTAATGACCAGAGTATCCAAGCTTCTTCCAGGAGTATATTAAGTGATATGTCCAACTGCTGTTATGCCCTTTTTCCCCCCCTCCCTTCTTTCTTATGGGTAGAACAGCATGGAGTAAAGCATTAGGTTTCCAATTTTTTTTGTATGTTGCTGTGATATTTACACTTACACCATCATGACCATGGTCACCCTCTGCTTATGAGGTATCCCCTGGACTGCCCTGTTTGGACTTCGGTGTTAGATCTGTTCCCCAGGGAGCTACCCAGATTTCTTCCGGTGATCTCTGGGCAAAGACTCTGTGTGGCATCATTTCTCCAAAGTAGGTCTTCCTGATCCCTCTCCCTAGATACCATTGATGAGCTTTCTTGTTCCTTACCCCCTTACCCCCTACTGGCTTGACCCTGACAGTCCCAGAGTTCTTCTATCATTGGTCCCTGAGTCTGTAATTTATCCTTCAGGGGCTACATGGCAGCTGAAGCACTTGAACATAAACTTCATGCTGGGTTTGTATAATAAAATGTATTTTGCTTCACAGCAGCACTAGAGCCATGCAAATCAAGGTGAAATAAGAAGTGCCTGCTGGTTTTGAGCATTCTTTGAAGCTGTTGGTCGAAATGCTTTTCACAGCTGTAGTTTCCACCCTCTCCTGGATCTCACCCCTACCTGGCATGTGCCCTTCTTTAAGCCCACAGCCGTCTTTTTTGGTTTGTGCTTGATCCATATGCGAAGCTTTCCCTCTGAGAAGACGTGCTTCTTTGTGTTCCTCTACTCAAATTTCTGTCATCAACCATGTTCTTAAGGGCTGCACAGTCATCTCTCTTTCTCTTTCTTTACACATGGGTTTGTACTCTTCTCTCACTGAGGTGAAGAGAAGGATTTTGCTTAGCTTAGACATGACTGTGGTAAGGAAATTGTATTCATTTCCTGATTGTCCTTAACAGTTCTTCCAAGTAGAGGAGAAAAATAGGCTGGTGTAGCTTTTCTGCCCAAAAGAAGTCTGATATGGAAATATAAAGGATAGCCTTCTGCTATGAGCCTACCAAGCACAATGAATTAGTAATACTTATTTTCTATCTTTCATCACATATGTTATTAGGGAAGGTGGGCTCAAAATAAATTCACTTTACAGTTATACTCATGTTCACGTGGATCATGATGAGCCTTTCAGTTCTGTCTTGCTTTCCTATTACTATTGCAAATTCCACTGGCAGGCTGGTGAATCTGTTTGCCGGTGTTCCATCCACATATATTGAGTTCCCCATTTAGCAAGGTACAAAGGTATAGGGGTGGTATTGTGGCTTGTATAACGCAGTGGCTGTGTCCTAGTCGTAGTACCCTAGTACGCATCAAATGCTGTAAGCTACGGTCCTTTTTCTGTACCAGGCTTTAGAAGGCGTGACCACATTCTGCATTCTGTTTCCTATTCACCCTTGTGAGAGCACCTCTGGCAATAAAGTCTTCTCTGCCTACTTTGACATCTACCTTTCTGTTTTGAAGGGCACCCCAGGAAAAACATTATGCAGAGCCTTTGCATCTTTTATAGTGCCCCTGGCTTTAAATGTAATATGTGTTTTCCATGTCTGTATCTCTTCCTGATTGCGTGGTTTTTTTTCAGGCCCTTTTTGGACTGATATTTTAACCACTTGCTAAAAACAAAAACAACAACAAAAAAAAACATTTATTTTCTAGGCAGAAAGGAAAAACTAAGTGTGTACAGTGCTCAAAAGCATTTTGAAGATATTAAATTAATGAAGATTTTTGTCTTATCAAATGGTCCCTATCAAAAGCTGTTCCGTGGTTTGTAGTATGGTTTCCAGTAGGCAGCATTGCTGCTCTGAATAATCACTTGCTGAAGTGGTTGGTGACTGTGTGTCATCTGCCTTTTGCCTTGGTCATCCACTCCAGTGTGTTCATTCCAGGCTTCTGTTACTGATTCTGAGATTTTCAGTTAAGCAAAACTCTGGCTGATGTCAGTGGACATTGGCATAAATGGGATTTTTACTTAGGCAAGTTGTAAAAGCTCAATTTTTTTTGTTGCAGCATATATTAATGTATGACTATCCATGTTATTAAGAAGTAGCAGTTGTACCTGTAAGTTGTGTGTGAGCAGATTCTTGTGGACTTGAGGAATTCTATTAAATACAGATTTCCAAGTGAGAAAGAGTTGATTGCAAGTCATGAAACTCCTAAAATTGTTGGCCTAGCCTGTGAAAAAACATGTTGGCGTGTCTGTGTGTTTTGCATATGTAAGTGTGTATTCATAGAGAAAGACATATGTTTTACGATATCTCCTAAATAGCAGATTACTTGTTGCTATTCAGAGGTCATTGGGTGACCTGGAATTCCTGTTCAATTATAACATGCTCAGTAAAGATCACAGTTTCAAATGAATAAAGAACTGCCAACCAGACTGTGAGTGTTCATGGTATTGAATGTATAAGCAGTTTTTTGCATTTAATTTCATATCTACTTTTAATAGTACATATTACAATATTACGTATATGAATCCTTCTGATTGGTTATTATTCTTTATCATTCTCTATATTGTTTTTGTTTCTTTCTTTACAAGGCTTTGAGAAATTTAATAGTGTAGGATCTGAACTATTCTCTTTGAAATTATCTTTAAAACAGCTACTGACTGTAAAAGGATTAGTGGTCATGTTAGAGAGCCTGAGAAAATGCTCTTACAGCACATGCAGCATCCGATTCCTAAATAACAAACCTCATAAAGTCAACTATTTGCCCAAGTCACGTTTTGTTCCATCCTGGCACAAACCAGACTGGGACGACAAATTGTATCAACAAAGAAGCATGACATTAGCCTTGCGTATATTTTCAATAGCCTTTGTATTGCCATGGCAACAATAGTTTTAATTATGGAGAGCCAAAATGATAACTTGTATATCAGATGGGGCTCAGTTTTCCCTGTGGACAAAACTCTGATTAGACACTGGAGAAAAGCTTTCTATCTTGGTTTTCCTCTCAGGCTGGATTTTATTATCTGCTTTAACAGACAGCTGTTTTGCTCAGGGTGTGAACTTGGAGGAGCTGAACCCGGCTGGAGGGCTGCTGGACCGTGGCCCCGCAGTAGATGAACTGCCCCTCCTGTCTCAGGGGCAGCCTGAAAGGGTGCTGGTTGGGGTGTTTAAGACCAGTCGTCTCACTGAAGGACTGCTTTTGGCTTCCCTTTCAACTGCTGGAGACCTGTGTATTTGGAAAAGCCGTGTGTGAAGTGATGTCTAATAATCAGCCTTGACAATGTTCAAGATTGTGCTTGGGGGACAAACAAGAAGTTCCACTTCAGCAGTGGATATGAAAATTTGCAAAGCAGATCCACATCCAAATCCAGCTGTAAGATGGGAAATAAATGTCTGCGTGTGTGTGGTAGGATAAAAGTGAGGAGTGGCTCTCTTCACAGCCACAAAGGTATTGTTTAAGTAATTTTTCCAAGATGGGGTGTGTGAGGGCAGGGAGCAAAAATGTGTATTACTTAGGCAACTCATGCTGAGAGAGAAAAAAATTGGTTGATATAAAATCAGGGTCATTTTTTTTTATCTTTTTTTTTTTTTTTTAATCACTTGCCTGGACTTCTAATGCATTCATTTCCTATTTGGATGAATGGTGGCCCTAGGTGGCTATGGGAAGCCTAATTCTTGGTTGTGAACTTCCTTGCAGTGTTTGAAGAGCAGAGAGGTTGGTGACGAGATGGGACATCTCATAACTTCATCTGAATCTGCTCTGACACACTGACATTTTTAGCATACGTTTTCTCAATTGCAGGTCTGAGGCAGTGTCGTCAGGAGATTATGGCCAGAGAACATGAAATCACTGAGAATAAGAGTTGCAAGATCACACTGTTAACTAGAAATTCAATTATTCAAATGTGGCTCCAGAAAGCAGGGGGCTCAGCAAGCATGTGGGCTAATATTTAGACTTGCTGAATCTCTAATCTCACTCCTTACAGTGTTACAACAGCTTTTTTTTTTTGATAGCACGCAAAACCCTGTGCAAGTATTTCACTGCTAATTGTACTGTTGATTCACTTATACTTACCTAAATTTAAAAAAGTCCTGCCTCTAAGATTGTGATTTTGGAATTTGGGATCATAAATTAAGCTGTGTTATGAAAGAAAATAAGAAGTTTGCTGTTGTTTTTAGTAAGATCTTATGGTAAGTATGGCAACGGTAAGTCTGTCAGTCCGGGTTTTGCTGCACATGTGTAGCTCTGTGCTTTGAGACCCTCGAAATGTCTGTTTTTAGGACATCAGCAGGGGGCTAATGAAAAGGCTTTGTTGATTTTAACGAATTGCAAGCCACTGTAGCCAAAATAAATATAATCTGCTTTTTGGATTAGTTGTCACACATGATTTTACCTACTAACAGTGATTAAAGAACCCTGGTGGACCAGAAGCATAGCTGCTCTCTGGTGACTCTTGCTAAAATAGCAATAAACAGAAGTAAATAAAGACTTAGGGCATTAGTTATCTTTAATAAACAGTGACACTGCACATAATGTTTGGAGGAGGCTTCAAAAACCTGTGTCGTGTACAGCAGTGTCACTTTTTCCAGCACAGAGAGCACGGGTCATGCGAGAGGGCTGAGATGCTGCCCAGCACCAGCCAGGCAGCGACACGGAGCTGCTCTGCTCGCCGTGCTGACCTGCAGCCCCACGTCCGGAGCTGCCAACCCAACAGGGCACCTCGCCGAGACCTTCAGCGCTCAGCCATTTTCACCCAGTGGCGGACCACAGGGACAAAGTTTAAAATGTCTGAAACTAGAGGGATTATGACAGGAAAATTAAGGAAGTGTTAATTGTTCGTGTAATTGTGTGACCTCCTAACATTCCATGCTAACATAATTCCATCCAGTTAATGAATGGAGGACCAGTGCTGGTCTCTCTTACCTTAGTGTTTGTAAGCTGGTACAAAGAATGACTTGCCCCTGCTGACATCTTTTATCCCTGGTATTTTCCCAGTAATAAAGGGTGGGTGTGTTTCCTCATCCCATTCACGTTTGTTGTGAGAGGCAACAATTACCGTTGATGGTATTGTACTGCTCCTTTGTACTAACTGTTGCTTTTAATCAGTGGATAGAAGAAACAAAACAAATGAAAGCATGTTTTCTCTTCCTAGAGGGAATTATTTCTGTAGTACTGAATGTTGGCAACAATTTTAGACTGTACTGTATGGGGGGGGAAAAACACCTTCCTGAGAGAGGCAGGGAATGCAGGAGTTTCCCAGCAGGAGCCTGGAAAGTCAGAGCTTTTGAAATCATAAAAAATAGAGGGAGTGCAAAATGCAAGAAAGATTACTTTAGGGAAAATTCCTACCAAAACAGGGAGAGGGGCTGAGCTTTCTAATGAGCCTTCAACTTTTATTCATCTGTCCCTAATTGTACACCCCTGGAAGGCACATGGCACTGCTCTGTGAAGAGTTTCTCTTATATGACAGCTAAAAACCTTCAAATTAATCAAGTAAACATCCTCAGGCGTTTTAGAATTTTATAACTCTTTTCTGATGCATGGAGTTTAATTCTTGTTCGGTGTTTTCGGTGAAGTCGTGCAGTGGTTACAATATACTTCTGGCTTTACAATCTGTGGGGAAGAAAAGCTTTGATATCATGCTCAGGAAGGGAGTAAGACCCACCAAGGCCCCATCCTTCTCTTGGCTGGAAGTCATTAGGAGTTTGGAGAATTGCCCAATGGTGTAATTCAAGTCTTGACTGCATATCTTACTGGTTAAAAATAGGAGCCAACTCCAGCTCATCAGTTTTGCTAAGAAACTATTGATTGTGATTAGCAAGCTTAAAAATAATTACCTGGTGTGTTCATTGCTATCTTTGGACATACTCTCATATTCCTACTCTTATAGAAAGTACTGAGCAGCACAGTAGGGCTATTTGATGAGTAAGGTGTTATACTGTGTGGAGGGGGAGGAGGGTAGAGTGCTTCTTAATTGTTCCACCTCTAGTGATTGACACCTGCACAGGGGAGAAAACCCACTGGTCTTACTGAAATTTAGTGGAGAGTGCAGAAGGAGCCATCTAGATCCACCTTATTCCCAAAGGGACACATCCATATTTCCAGTTCTTCCCAGTTGCAGTCATCACTGTTACCACTCAGCTTTTCCTTGCCAGCCCCTGTCCCACAGGACCAGCCCCAAGCTCACCTAGCACCATGGCTGCTGCATCCTGCAGAGAAGTAAAATACTGATTTCCTTAGCACCTGAGGAAGGGGGATGAGTTTCACCTGGGTTTTAACACCTGCTTTAAAAGCCTGAAGGTGTCGATTCATATGTTGTAGTGAGTTGATCCCAAACAGCTGGGGCAGTTAAAAATACCTAAAATGCTGTTTCTGGAAGTTGCTGTCCCTGCTGCAGGGACGGTTGCAGCGAGTGGCTGGATTTTTGCTACCTACAGAACTGTGCATTCAAGTGAACCAGCATCTGTTTGTCTGTTCAAGCCTGAGCTGCCAGCTGAGTGTGTGAGAAGAGTGACTTATACCTGTCAGGCTCCTAATACAGATCAGTAGCCACTTCAAGGGCCACCTTAGCTACGCTTTAACTCTTGAGCACCCTTGGAAAAGCTGCTTTGTTGCCATGGGTTGTTGAGAGAGACTAGGAAGAGTAACTTTTCCATTGAAGTGCGTTTTCAGAAGTTGGATGATGACAGTGCTATTGTGTGATACTATGCCTGCAGGATCTCCCCACCTGGTTCTGGCCTCATATCCCATGTGAACATCTGTAACTTCAGATCACAATAATCCTTACTGCCTAGTTTGGTTTTGCATTTTTGGTTTTTATTTTTATTTTTCCTAGAGCTCTATTCTTATATTTGTTTGGTGTGTACTAGGGTTACCCTCAGTGGGCACCTGATGTGATGGCAGGGGGTAGAACACAAGTTATATGAGTGGTATGTGACATTCCTGTGGAAGCTTGTTATGGGGCTGTGTGTAGCAAACTGAAAGCTCATCACAACCCATGGGCAGGTTGCAGGAAAGCTCTTCGGGTGCTCACGGTTCATGTAAAATTATATGTTTGTGTATCCAGGAGAGAGATTTGTCCTAGAGTTTTATTTTTTAACACCTGCTTTTGATATTCCAACTTGGAATGTACTGAGGGGGAGATCACTTTTTAAAATGCTTGCTGGTGCAGTGGTCCTCATATCAGCACAGGTGGGAGAAGCAAGTGCTGGGTCATACCAGTGTTAGTGTGCCTCATGCTGGTTTGGGGTTTTGTGGTGCTTCTAGTTTGAAGGCAGAAAATGTAATGCAAGGGTTCAATATGTCAGAAAGGAAACTGGGGGTATGATTGCTCTCCTTTGCACTAAGGTCTGCCTCGGAGGAGGTGCAGGTGGACTGCAGCTGCAGTGAGTGGCACAGGAGCCCTACTAGGGCAGCCGAGGAGCTCGTGAACCTGATGGGAAGGAGCAGCTTTGCTCCTCTTTGCTGCTTGGCTGTTCTCATCAGCAAGGGAAATCCTAGCTCTGCGGAAGGGAGGAAAGGCTGGGTGGGCTTCGTGGATAGAGAGCATGTGATGGTATGGACAATAACTTCAATGGTAGGAGTTTCTGTCAGAGAAACTTTATGCACTGAAGGTATTGTCATGTGCTTTTTAAGACTTTCTAAGTGACTCTAAACCTATATACTGCAGCAGTTTATAAATACCTCTGTAAACTCTCGATAGACTCATACACATAAAGCACGTATTTCCAAACAATTTGCTTCAAAAATATTTGGGCGGACTTAGAAAATATTATTGGAAGAGCTGTTTTCCACTGTATTGAAAGGGACTTACAGACTTAAGCTCTTAAATTCAACACTCTTTATTAGCATTATTCCAGGACTCACAAGGATTTAAGAACTTGAAACATTTAAAATATATATTTTCCACGTTTAAAAAACAACTTATGCAACTGTAAAATTTGATCTGTTGGGATGTACCAGAGCTAGAAGTGAGCGTTATATCACTTTCCTATGGTTTGAGTACCTTCTCCTTCATCCAGGAGACCGCAACATATTTTTTTCATGTCTAGCTGTCTTTTTGTCAGATACTTGCATGGCTACAGCTACTGCAGTTCCTGAATGTTTCACAACACTTCTGGGAGAGTGTTATTACCTTAAACATATCACTGGCTCATGAATACTGAGTCTCTTTCCTTAGCGTTTTGGTACTTTTTTTTTTTTTTTTGAAAGAAGGACTTGTTTTGAAGTCAGTCTACTAACAAACACAACAAGTGATTGCAGGTTTCAGACACCAACAGGGAATGCTGGGCTGAAATTGGTCGGGTCTTGGCCATGGAGAATCTGAGCTAGTCAGAAGTCCCCCACTTACGTTGTTTGCCACGTGAATATAATTGTTATACAGCCTATTGGCTAAGTAAGCAGTGTGTGATCTTATATACAGTCACTTTCTGCATTATATTTAACACTTCTTGACAGAAGCAGTAAGAAACGGGAAGAAATATTTGTGCTTATGTGTAGTTGATTGCTCAGAGTAAACTACAACCACAGCCTCAGAATATCAGAGTAATTGGAATTATTGCAGGCACATGGAAAGAGTTAAAAAAAAAAAAAGGCAGAAAGAAATCACAAGGGAGGTTTTTTAAGGATAATTTCATTAAAAGTTGATGTTTGAAGTGATGTCATCCTTTTCATTTTCTGGATTCAATTGCCTTTCTGAAGCTTGGTCTAGCTATTCTGATGTGCAGCAAAAATATTACATCAAAGGTGAATGTTTGAATCCTGGCTGAAAAATAAAAAAGAGGGCGGTGGGACATGGAGGGGTGGGGGAGAACCCCCAAATGGCTAAAAGTTCTTAAAAGTAAGATATAAAAGAAAATAATCGTTTTTGTCCCTTGACAAATAGTTCAAAAAGTAGCCAACAGTTTGGATCTGGCATGTCATATTGCATACAAATGAAGAAACTGTCACCATCGGTTCCCTTTGAAACCTTTTGATCTGATCTTCTGTAGTAAAGGACATGTGACTTGATCAGGGCTTCTCCTCTGTTACATAGTCAGAGTCCTGATCTATTGAAATACCTGTGACAGGTTTCTCCACTCAACTGATAGCATTTTTATTTTTTTCCTTCCCTTCAATGCCTTTTCCTGTGGTGGGTGCTTTTGCCAGGTGGTACACTTCACCTGTCCCTATCCATCCAGGGAAAAAAAGGTTCTAAATTTGTCAATTCCTAGCTAATACTGTATATTATGGTTTTAGTAGCGGGCTCATAGCTGTTTTCTCTCTGTTTACCAAATGGACTCTTTTTTTCTTCCCTAGGAAGAACAGGAGGGTGGAACTGAAATACTTTGTAAAAAACAGTTTACATTAAACGCAATTATTGCAAAAACACATGGGTGATGTATTCTGATAGTTAAATTCAGGATTGTTTTGTTACTGAGTACATAGGTGACTTGAATATGTATAGTCAGTAATGGCAGGGGACAGTAGTGGAAGGACAAGATTTTGCAGACCTCTAATAATCTTTTAAAAAGCACAGTTTCTGTGAGATGTTTATAATTTTGCATATGAGCTGTATTGGTTTACGAACTTCAGTTAATATTTTGGTCCAGAACCTGTGCAGTCAAGCAAGCTTGTCCTGAAGGGCTGAGCTCTGCTACTGTGGCTATTGATGGCAAAACTGTCTTGGACTTTGCTCCTATGAGACCATACTGTGGCTGTGTTGAAGAGGGCATGGAGGAGAAGCTTGCCTCCTCTTGGCAGACTAAAGGCCAAAACAAAACATTCTTGGGCCCACATGTTGTCACCAGTAGCCTTGCAAAGGAGCTGCTGGTTGGGGATGGCCTTGCAGAGATCAAAGCAGTGTTTAAATGGGTGAAAGTTAACGGTCTGTGTTTACACAGGAGGTCAGACTGGGTCCTTTCTTTCAGCTGATTAACCCATGAGCATGCAACACTGCTTTGCCTCCCCAGTGGGGAGTTGTTGAAGAGAAACCCAAAGATCTTGGGCTCTGTTGGGGAGACCAGCCTGGCTGCAGGCTCCCTGTCCGAGCAGGCCCTGCTTGCTCTGCTGCTACCAGTGGGCAGACGAGGTGTGTCTGCACGTGCAAGGGCAGCTTGCTGGTGGGGTTGCTGTTGTGGGAGTGTGCCTGGGACACTGGGCATAAGTAATGAGCAGATGGAGGCTGGGAGAAGGCCTGGAGCCAGCTTCTCTGAGAGGTGCGGCTGGCTGGAGTGCTGCAGCGAGTCTGTGGTGCTTCTACCAGAAGCCCTTTCATAGATGGGGCCGTCTTGTTTTTCAGTGATTTTAATGCTGCTAGCAGTTAGACCCGTTTAAGTGGTAAGTGTCCCTCTACATGCTTAGGTGGCTTCTGTGAGTGCTTCTTTGGAGCTGGAAAAGATGGTTGATTGGCTACTTGTACAGAAGAGTCTCCTTCGGAGTCAACTTCACTGTGTGGAAATCCTTTGGGAGAACCAGAGCACGTGGGACCAGTCCAGCAGCACGCTCTTGTTGCTGAAGTCCTCAGCTCTTGGTTCCTCATTTAGCAGAGCAGCAAAGCATGTGGGGAAGTCCTGTTGGGCCCAAGTATGTGCTCAAGAGGCTTTGCTTCTTGTCTAGCAAAGCTAACTGGACTACATTTCATCTGAAGAGTTTGGTTCTTTCCATGTCTGTGCTTCTTCCCTTTTGTCCTCTGTTGGGTGAGGAGCAAAAGCTGGTAATGAATACTGGTGCCCGAAAAGTGCTGGGTTTGGATACTGAGTGCAAGACTCCCAACTGTTGAGATCTTGGAATACAAAGAGCATTGAAGTTGAAATGGGTTTGCCTTTTATCCACTAACACAAAGATGCAGGTCAGCTGTCTTAACTATCAACATGGGTGAAAACTCGGTCTTCCCAATATTCCACAGGACTATCTGTTCAATATATCCTGGATGCTTCAGCCCTGGAGTGCAAATGGCCAGGCACAGAAACACCAGAAGCTTCTTCCTCTGTGCCACCGAGAGGTGCTTGCAGACTTGCTGTCCTCCCAGCAGCTTTGTCTGGGTGGGGTAGGGAACACCTTTGCCATCAGCCAGCATGGAGACCTGCTGGCAGTGCCAGGGGCTGGAAGAAAAATGCAAGTGTGGCTGGAGTCAGTCTGCCACTGCAACCCTGGCTGGTGGGAGATGGACGGGGGGACCTGACAGGTTCACCAGTTCCCCACCAGGGAGTGAGAATGTGGGCAACGGGATGCTTAACACTCAGCGTGAGGGATTAGCAGATCCAGAAAACCACCCATTTGCTTTCAAGGCGTCCTTTGCAATCAGCATAATTTCTCACAAGGAGAGGATTTTACTGTAGAACAGAAGGTTGTGGAATGGGGTGTTTACAAAGGGAAAAATAATTGTATTTATGGACTGGGAATACAAGACCTTTTTGGCCCCGATCACCTATATGTCTGCTTTGCATACAGGAGGCAAGTTATTGGATAGTTTAAAATGTTGGCTATTTTATAATAATAATAATAACAATTTAAAGATTTTCCCAGCTGTTAAAGGATGCAATTTTTCTTTCATAGGCCATTATGTATGCAAGACCAATTGGTAAACTGCGATATACTGTTCTGTAATTATTCTCCCCTGTAGCTTTAATGAGGAGATCTGTGTGCAGTTTGATGGGAGAATATACTCTGCCGACAGCTACACTGAAAATCAAGACAGGTGTAATCTGCTTACTGTAGTCTGTGAATCCTCACCATGTGGCTATGTTATCTCTAGTGCATGTTTATAGAAAGATGCTTGTAAAAGGATTTAATTTAATGGAATAATGGTAACTGACACTATGAAAATGAAGGGGCTCAAATAATATGGTGAGGAGAGTCATATAAATACTAGAGTAGATGATAAAAAATTGAGATATTATGTCTTTCAGTTAACATCAGATGAAAGGAAAATACACATTAAGCCGTGCTATGTACTAAATGGCAATACATTCTTTATTACTAACCTAGTCTTAGGACAGACTTTGGAGAAAAGAAATCATTTTGGAAATATGTACCCAGTCTTGCAGTTGTGCTTGCATGGGCAGAGGTGCATGGCTTTCGCTGGAGTGCTGCATGGGTGCTTTTCCAGGGTTGGACTCTTAAGAGCAGATTGTCTTTTAAAGGCAAATACTCTGCTGAGCCATAGCCAAAAGAAGAATAGTTGTGTGATGAAAGGGCCAGCTGCAACTTTGTTTAGGAGTCCACTGTATTTCTGGTGGGGAGGCTTCATCCAGGCACCTGTAGGGTTGTGCCTCAGTTTCCTTACCTGTACAGTGATGATAACTGTAAACTATTTTTAGAAAAGCAGCCCAAATAACTTGTTCTTGTGAAGCCTATTGACAAAAAGCAGTACCTTCTTGCTAGTAGCAAGAGCAATATTGTTCTTTGGGAAAGAGAAGTTTATTTAGGCAGAAAGGTGAATCTAATCCTTATTTTTGGAGAATGAAAAAAAAATAATACCTGCTCACTCTCCATGGTTGTGATTTATTAATTATCAGTTATTCTTAATCACCTAATACTGACATACATGTAACACCCTGGAGGGCTTAATATCAGAAAGAATACTTACCATGATTTTTCTCAGCAGTCCATTTTTAAGTGGTGGGGGAGCAAATGCAGTGCCAGCACTTTAGTTTTGTGTTTCTGATCCAGTATGACTTCTGTCTTTGAATGTGGAGTGTGAATGCACTGAAGACGGCATAAAGTTCCTAGCAAGAGCGATACTAAGTGTTATCTTGCTCCTCAGCGAATTAATTGAAAGCCTTTGGCTTACAGAATTTGGACATCATGTAACACATTTTTTAATACTTTTTTTAGTGTTAAGGTACATGTATCTGATTTATTATCCATATCAAGGACAGTAAAATTGCATTATCTGACATAGTATGCTACTGCATCATGCAAAATATGTTTTAAAAAAATACCGAATAGCACTTCTGTTGGGGAAAGATGGGAGTTGGATGGGATTCGAGCATCACTGTTAATTATTCTTATTATGCTGATCTCGCTCAGATTTTGAGTCTGGTGATTGCACTGACAAAGGAGCAGCCTTGATTTCTGCACATATGTTGCAGTTACTTGTAAAACTGGGCTCACAGATTGCTCTGAAGCTTTTACAGTTCCTGTAGAACATTTCCGTAGTTCCAGCAGTTTGATCACAAATGCAGCATCTCTCTCCTAATGCTGTGCAGGTTGATAAAACAGTTGCCGAGCTGGAGTCCCTAAAGAAATTATTAATTATCTGGTTAATGTGCATCAGGCTGTGGGAGTGTGAGATTAATCACCAGTGCTGGGATGAGTTGCTGAAGTGGATTTTGGTTTTTTGTCTCCTGTCACTCGATAATGGCTTTTCCTTTCTTCACCATCAGGTGAACAGGTGCGGAGATGCTGTATTTTCATTTTCCTGTAGTCAGTAACAGCCGGTGACCAGGAGATGCCTTTTTCTCAGTCCTGCTGCATGAGCAGTTTACAACATGGAGTGCTACCTGCTTTGGATGTTCCAGCTGCAGGAGATGCTCCTACAGCACAGGACTGACGTGAGCCTTCCCAGATAAACACACGCGCTTGGAAAGGGGTGCCAGAGAGGAGTGCTGGGGCTGGTTCTTCTGTGTTCTCCAGGTCTCAAAGGGGTTGAATTATATTTGGCTGTGGAATTGCAACTTGACTCCTATTTTGAATGTATTTATAGTCAGCTCACTGAGAAATTCAGAGTACATTCAGCATGCCTGCTTTGTTTAAGGTAACAAAAGAAAAACGTGCTCCTGTAAAGAAGCTTTTGAACTTTGCAGGGCAGACACAGAAGAAGGTTCTAGTGCAGTCTTTAGTGTGTACCATCCTTAAAGCCAACATGTTGCATAAATATTCAGCTGTGGGAGAATGAGTCAAACTTTTCCAGCGGTGGTGGATCAATCAGGGCACTCGGGTGCAATGCTGCAGCACTGATCCTGTCCTGTTAGCTGTCATTAACCAACAGCAGCTGCACCAGAACTTGTTCAGCGAAGCCCTGATGTTCCTCCAGGGGTACCTACTGGATGGCGCATGCTTCCACTACTCAGTTCACTGGTGAAAAACTGAGAAGTAATTTATTTCTTAAATTTTACAGTTGTGATGCTACACAAACCCTTTGAACAGGAAGCCATAACAGCTCTGCCTCAGGGTCAGGACCATTGACCGGAAGCATCTTTTGCTTTAGTGAGTACTAGTGAGGAGAGGAAGGGAGATGAGGTAGAAGGAGCTATGTTGTACTCATCTAAAGCAGGGAGTTTGTCTGAGGCCAGGGGAGCATCTTGTAGTTAAGAAGGGAAAATGCTGTGGACAACAGCATAACAATCATTGGAGTAACGTGTGCCAAGGGACAGAAGCAGAGGCTGAACCCCCCTCTCTATTTATAAAAGGTTTTGATGACTAGCTAAATAATAATGCCCAATCCCAAAACTGTTGTAGAGTCTAGTCATTTGGGTTACTTTATCATCTCCAACACAAGTGTTGTTTCTCTTCTCCCTCTTCCCGAGGAAGTTCTGTAAATGGCCGCAGCTATTGAGACTTTGAAATGTGCGGTACTTGAAACTGGAGACCTGTTTTTAACCTTCTGCTTGACTGATGTATCCACCTTTTTTTTTTTTTTTTTTTTATGATGTGAATGTGTAGTATTGGCCTTTGTCAGCTTATGGGTTCTGTTTCTTCTTAGTTGAACTAGTGTTTTTTCTCCCTGGGGAACTGAAAATTTTTGATTACTTTGCCACTTCAAGCAGGCAGAGACGTACTTGTATTTAAGATTGCCTTGAACTGCTCAGTCACTGAGCTCTTGCTGTCCATGTTGTACTATCCTGAATCCCTCGTCAGCTAAAGGTGTTACCTTGAGAAGGGAGGATAAAGGTATGCAGTATTTGGAGAACTTGCTTTTCACAACAGCTGTGTGTTGCAGGCTGGAATCCCTGAACAGCCCCACACAACATAAACATCCATTTGTTTGGCAGGCTATGGTACAACTTCACAATAAATGAGGATGACCCATTTGTGTTTGAAACCCCCTTGGCAGCCAGTCAGCATGGCAGCAGCGGGGTTTTAAACATTAAGCAGTCTTCAGGGCTCCAGGTTGAGTGCTTTGCATCACAGTTGTTTGGGTTTCTGCTCCTCATAGAGCTTCCTGAGCAACTTATGATAAGTAAAACCAAGTTTACTTTGTTAAGCTCAGCAGTTCCCAGCACTGAAGAGATAACCGGGCTGGGGTGGGGGTGGGGGGCTGGTGGAAATGGGACATTTATGAGACAAGAAGTGTATTTCTGTCTGTATAGGAATGCAGGTCACTATTTCTGTATGACTTTATTTGATAGTAGTGTGCACAGTCTTTGTGCATGTTTCCGTGAACGTGCACACAGCTGTGCCTGCCCTGGTGGTGCATGGAAGTGATGTAAAAGGAGCGTGTAAAACTTGGTAAATGTATGGAGCATGAGGACGCTAACTCAGCAGACTCTTCTGTAGCTATTGATCTCTGGTGCTTAAAAATAAGTAGAATAGCAGTTTTTCAGATGAGTAAATTGTGCAAATCCATGCTTAATTTACATGTACGATCACCTTGACTGCTTGTACAAATCGGGTAATTGCGCATGCAAATAGCTAATTAACACAATTAGCTGATCTGCTGATGCAGTTTCAGGATCTGTAAGTGTACACTGGCCACGTAGTTATCGTGTATCTGCAAACCAGGTGTGTGAAAAAATCTTTGCCCTGATAGCTATTAGCAGATGCGGGGGTTTGCAACTTCCAGGATTCAAATTGTAGCAAGAGGTTTGTATCCAGGACTGCGTGGCTGTATTCTGAAGTCCAACACTTCAGTTGTTCATACACTTATATTTCTCACAGAGATGTTTGTGGTATGTCACGTTTTCCTTACTTGAAGGATGTCTTAAAATGTGTTTTAAAACGTCTTAAAAAAAGGCACTGTGAAATGTTTTACTATCATCTAGGTGGCCACCAGATAAAGACCTAAGGGACCTCAAATTATTCCTTATGTGAAAAATTATAGTTCTGATAGAGCAGCATCCATCTAGTGGTAGCCGAGTGTAGAGTCAGGAGAGAGAAGAGTCTCAGCCGTGGTGGGGTCATGAAGTCTCTCATCTGAAGGTCAGAGCATTTCTAAATAAGTATAGAGGAAGTATAGAGGAAGCCCCTCAAACATGGGAAGAAAATGTGCTTTTTTTTTAAAAAAAAAAAAAAAAAGAGGAGCAAAGTAGTAGGGGAAACTTCCACACTTCTTGTCTGCAAAGAACACTGCGAAGAAGCATAAAACCCATAGGTACCCTCCTTCGTTTATCAATCTGTGTACTGGCACTATTGGATGTGGGAATTAAAAAAAAAAAAAAAAAAAGCAAAACTGAGTTGGAGGCTCGAATGCTAGTTTGCATGCTGATACCAGAGTGCACTTCCAGCCTGTGGCTTGTGCTTATCAGCTTTAGTGTCTGAGTCATGGGAGCAGGCAGGAAAAGCTTGTGCCTTGGTGTGTGCACAGGCTTCCCCCACCCCTCCCGTGTGTACTTGGCAATTTAAAGATGCAAAATTCATTGAATGACAAATTCTGATTAGCAGAGGCCTCTCTGCCCCAAAAGGGAACTGGGGAGGATGTGCAGTGACTTTATTACTGCCCATGTAAGACTTTCTGCTGTGCTGCCCTGTTACCCTTTAAAGGAACAGTGGCAGTTGTTTGTTAAGCATCTTATTTAAAATTTTATTTTGACAAAACCCACAACTTTTATGATTTCATAACTGATTATTCCTCAGTGAATTGTAAGACACTGGGGGGTGGGTGGGGAAAAGGCTGTAAAACCCTTTTCCAATATTGATCAACCAAATTTCCCCTTTGAGTTTACTGTAGTTTGTGACCTGGAATTGAAAACTGGTTGGGGAATGAGAAGAACGTTACAGGGAAGATGAACAGTTTCTTTTTAAAGGCCAAACTAAATGAGACTGTGGGAGACACAAAACTGAAATAAACTGAAAATCAGACCAGTGAAGATTCTGTGACTCTTTGTATTGGGACGGCTTAAACCCCACTTCTATCAGGTCACAGAACTACTTGAAGAACAGTGGCTAAAGGCTATAATGTATTTAAGCATCCTATAGATGTGTGGTGTTTTTTTTGTCCTGACACTATCTATGGGCTATTCAGTGTCAACTGGAGAAAGAAAGAGCTGTTTATCGATGGCTAAAGATATACCCACCAAGCACTGAAGCAACACCTCTGTTCTGAGGAGTCTCACTTGGAAGATCCTAAAAGATTAGTTATTTTTTCTTCTAGTTGCTCATAGACATTAAGTAAACTGAAAATGCAATGTTGAAGTAAGTGCCAAATTGCTGCAACATGGGGATGACTCTCTCCTTGCCCTTCCCTATTGAGGATTGTAGTGCTGGCCAGTGAGATGGCTGACTGCTTTTGCCTGATCAAGTAATGTCTGAGGAACATCTGATGGCTGAACTCCTCTAAAATGGAGTTGATGGTTGCAGGAGGAACCATCCTCCTAAGAGTTGGTAGCAGTAGTTTATGTAAAAATATGCACCTGCAGTCACTCCCTCCTGCCTGCAACACAGGAGTTTTCTCAAGTTTCTTGCTTGAAATTGCTCCCCTTGTGGTGCCCACAAAGCATGATCTCCATTATCTCTGGATGATTAGAAGACAGTATTCCCTTTTGGCAAAAGATGGCCTCTTCCAAGATATTTGCACCTCTGTCATGCGGCCCACAGTCATTTGGTGTCCCTGGCCATGAAGCCAGTAGCACTTGGGCTAATCTGTTTCCCACAGCATGTAGGTGTGTGTGAGGAGTCTCTGTGAGCATCTTACCACTGGCTTCCAGGCAGTTTTAAGCAACTGGGACTTCAAACAGGATTTATTTTTCAGTTGCTTTGTGGTTAGGCCTTGCTTTAGTATTTTTGTCTAAGTCCTGTGCCAAAAGCTGTGACAAATGGCTTTGCACAATGGNCAAATCTTCTAGTGGAGTCATGGACAGCTGTGCAGTGATAACTTTGTTCTTTGTTTGGTTATTTTGGGGTTCTTAGGGTTCTATCAATCTGAAACCTGTTGAAATCTGGTGCTCTGCAGCCAGTGCAAAGTTTGCCTCTGCTCCATGCAGGATTTTCTTGTGGGATGGTCTGAAATGGCTATTCGGACATGCCCACAAGCTTCCAGTTGTATGTCTTGTCTCATGCACTGAGTGAGCATTTCTCTTTGTTCTCACTTTCCTTATTGCCACCAAAGGGGATCTCTGTTTTCAGCACGCAGCTCTGCTGGCACCAAAACAAAATGCTGCTGCTCATGTTGTTCCCTTTGTGGAGGGAATGGGAGAAGAAGCAAGATGTGAGTGGTGGTGTTTGTTCCTTGGTGTGATGGCATCACTGTGTTGTGCGCAACGTTCCCTAAAAATTCTCTATCTCTATTTCTGTGGAGTATAGGCTATTACACCTCTAGAAAACAAAGGAAAGTATGTTGGAGCACAAAGAGAGAATTGCGTTTTGTCCTGCGGTGCCTTTATTTACAGAGTTTATTCTGGGAACCTCAAAGCACTGCTAACTGTAAGAGAAACTCAGTACACGATGACTTATTTCTCCTAGTGAATCAACAAGCACGTTGTATTGACATTTAAGTTTTGAGGTCTTTATATATCCCTGGTGCAGGAATGAAGCTTGCAGATCAGCTGCTGCTGGCGAGGAGACATAGATGCATTATTAGGGATAACTTCGTTTATCTCCTTTGACACTTTTCTGATATCTCTTGATCATTAAGGTCTGGATTAAGTGGGAAAAAACATTGCTTGCATGGATGTTGTGTAGCTTATGCCTCAGATCTTTTATGAGAGAGTTTGGGTGCTTAATGTCTTCTGATTCAAAAAGAAAAATCAAAGTCATGCGTACAGCTTCCTTCTGTCAGGTGCTGAGATGAGGTTTAAGTAAGCAAGTACCAGAAACACAGATATTTGAAAGTCACATTTCCAGCTGCGTCTAATATGATTGTAGATAAAACAGATAGAAGAGGAAGGGGTTTTGTCTGTGGTGTGCTATTTTATTTTTGTGTGGTGGTGGGAAGATTGGGGTTTTATTTGCATTTAACTTGTTTAAATGACATTTAAGGTGTGCTATGCTCAGTGTCACTCTTGGGACCTACGTTTGCCATCCTGTAATCTGGCATGATGACATTTTTGCAAGGCACTGCTGTGTTGGGAGCCTGCTGTACATTCGTCCCTGGCATCGGGGGGCGATGGCTTTCCGGGAGCAGTGTCCGCAGAGCTGTGCAGACAAGGAGGTGCTTGGCAGCCGGCAGCTATTGGAAGCAAGTAGGAAAAGTAGGTCTGGATGTGCTTGCTTGCCCAAAAGACTGTACTGATCTTCAGAGAAATATATTCTTTTCCAATATTTTATTCCAAATCCCTACACTTCTGAAAACATAACTATTGTTTACAACTAATAAATTAATGTCTTTCATACTGAACCTGTAACAGAATGCAGAAGACAACCATTTCTGTCCTTCAGTCTGACCAGAAGTGCTGATTAGCGTTTCACAGGAACTCAGCAGGCTTTTACGGTGCTCCTGATCTGACAAAACATCAGGGAGGTTATCACATCACTTCACTGTGATAGCAGAAATATGATGGTAATACTGAAAGACCTGTCCTAGGGACTGGTGTATTTAGCAGCTCAATGCACCCTAACCAAGGCAGGCCTTTATTTATAGTGTTTGTTCCTCTTTAGCACTTCTTGTCTGAGGATTGCGAAAAATGGACTTCACCCTATGAAGTTGTTACCATAACCATTTAGGGAGGGAGAACCAAGGCTCAGCTAACTTGTAGCTTTCCAAAGGTTACCTCGCATGTTGGTAGCAGAGCATAAACAAGAGTCCGTCCATCTGTTTTCCATGCTGCTACTCTTTTCCACACTTTCTTTAATCACATGGGAAGAAATTCATCACTACGCGGTGTCTAGCACAACTTACATAAACAAGGATCACTTAAATTGTTGAGTGAGACTTCGTGCTGGTGCTATAGAGAGGGATAATTTGGTCCAGAATTTTGTGGCCTGCTTCACGAAAGACAAATGACTGCATGTGGAGAAACTGCTTGCTAGGAGAAAATGGAACCTCAGCATAAGTAGATCTGCAAACTAATGACGTAAAAATAGCTTCAATAGTGAAAACTTGGTAAATAGAGGTATGGCAGCAGTTGGGATGTGTGTGAGAGACAAGCTAAACAGATCTAACTTTGAAGGAATTTATTGTCTCAGAGTTCCTCTGGTTTAGCTCAGAGCTAGGTCACTTCTAGTTGAAGCAGAAGAATAGTTGTTTGTAGAAGCCTAAAGTCATCTTCCTGTAAAAACAAAGCAAAACAACTGCCCCCTGCTTGAGCTAGCACAAAATAATCAAAACGTGTTGAAAGATTTGGGGATGTATTTCCTTCTGAAGATTCCCGTTCTTCTGTATTCTCCTTGCCAAGTGGGTGGCTTGACTATTGATTACTACTTTTTCATGGAGGCAGCAAGGGACTGTGAGGCTCTTTAACTATCCCTGACAGTTCCCCTGTCTGTCTTAAGCATGGTTTTATTAGCTTAAAAATAAGAATAACGGGGAGTGAAACACTTTGAAGTTCTTTTAGCCTTTTTTCCTGGTAACCCAAGTGATTTCCAGGGTACCCTCAGTGAATAGCGGAAGTGTGTAGTCTCATTTTGTGTGCCTTGAATTGCTGTACCCCAACAATGCTGATCAACAGGATGAGATGTGAAGGCTTGTCTAAAGTGTTCTTGGTCTCTTTTTCATCCCGTATTTGAAAATTTTCTTCTGTCTTTTCAGATGTTCCTAAACATGGCAACAAGCGTGGCACTGCAACAGATGCAATTCTTTTTAGGTCTCTAGGTAACATTTTAACCTGTGTAATGTTCACAGCATAGCATCGTAAGTAATATTCCAGGAAATACGCTGCCGCTTGTTAAAAAGGATAGGACCCCAGAGATGCCTTTAAATATGCCTGTAAAGTGAGAGGTGCCAAGAGAAAGATAATATGGCTGATTATAGTTATTTACCTTACATTTTCATTCGCCCTTAACTGGGTGTAATTTAGGGGCATGAAATCTCTTATTGGAAGTGTATTTGCATTAAACAGCTCTAAGCAACCATGAAAGTGCAGAAGCTGAAAAATTGACAGACTGGGTTCCTAGAATCCCAAAGTAGCATTTTTGTAATAGGCATACAAACAAATCAAATAAACATGTTTTGCTTCAACGATTTAAAGAATATGGTCTTTGGAGTAATTTGTCTTTTTTTTTTTTTTTGAGCTATCATTTCTAACCTTTTCATTGCCTATCTCTAGCTTGCAGCTCCTCCTAACAATCTGCAGCAATTTCCAACCCAGCTGTTGTGGTTGCACAGCATTGTGCCTTTGTTTAGATTTCCATGAGCTATCAAATCTGACTATAAAGGGGATTACCTGGCTGGTGATGTTGTTTTTCAGGTCTGCACTTTTTAAGAAATAATCATTTCACAGATGCTTTAAAAAAAAAAAAAAACTCTGAAAATCAAACTTTGCAGTTGGATGGAGTCCAGTCTTGCAAGTAGGTGCCTTTTTTCATAATCCCCTTCTCTTTCCTTGCAAATGACCATAAACTATAATCAACTGCAAGAGTAGTGGATATTTTTAACCAGCTTATGCTTTTTTAAGAAGATCTAAGTTTTCATGCAAGTTTAGAATGCACCTGTGTACTATTAAGCAGATATGATCTCCTACCTCTACCTTGTAGTAGCTGGTCAATTATTTTATATCCCTTTTCTCTCCAGCAAGGCAGTTTGTTTAACTGAAGTTTGTGAAATGTGATCTTTGCATGAATGGGCTTATTGAAGTGAAAAGCATTAACAATATTTATTTCGATGGATTGCGGAATTAATGTCTGAAGAAAAACCGGTAAAACTTGCTTTCTATATATACAGTAGTCTATAAGAAAATTCATGTTTAAGAATGCAGACACGTCTGTCTTAATCAGTTACAGTATGTATGATCCCCATACCATGCTGTGTTGAATGTCTTCTAACAATGTTATTGAAATATATCTCCAATATTCATATCTGAGTATTTCTTATGTTGTGAGTGTTAAATGCAAGCTAGCGTCTGCCTCGCTCTGCTCAGTGCAAAAGTTGTACTTACTGTACTTGAGTGTCTTTAGTTTTGATTCTCATTTTGCAAACACAGTACACTTTAATTAAGGCTTGTCACTTGAGATCTAATGAATACATTTACTGTAATGTCTCCATCTTCAGGAGGTGAATTTGACTTAGAAATCCTCTCTGTTATAGAGGGGCTGATAATAACAGTTTAAAGAGATCTTTTCCTTGGTAAGAGCTATTCTCCTGGCTTGTGCTGTTCTCGATGGGTACAGGGTAGCAGTGTTCACCTAAAGGATCACAGTATGCTGCTTTGTGCAACATACAAGCACAAACAATGGGCAAGAAAATCCCTAAAATTGCGTATATGCATTTAGCTCAGAACGTACTGGCATAGGATGGTCTTTTTCCTGTTTTCTTTTCAACACAATTTCAGAGGAGGCTTATTGATTATACTGGAAAGATTAAGAAACTCCTCTCCCCGAATTAAGCTCCTGTTGTTCTCTGGTCAAAGTCCTTTCAATGAATTATCTAATACACTGAGTTGGGTTTTCTGCTTGTTTGTGTGTGTGTGTGTGTGTGTGTGTGTTTTCTTTTTAAATAAACTGTCCTACAGAAGCAGGTTTTGGTTGACCTTTCACCAGTGCCTGTCATGGGGAAGGGTTGCCACACAATTCTCCTGATGTCACTGCCTCCACCTCCAAATCTTACTGCTAGTGTTAAAGCTCCTGCTTTTAATGTCAAGTCAAAATCCTAACTAATTTTACTGTCATGTAAATGCCACTTTGTCTGGTTGTTGTGCTGGAAAGCATTGAAAAGAACTTCCTTGTAAAAACTTTATCAACGCCTTAAATTAATTACTTTTCAGTGTTGCACTATTTTAAACCAAACTCATGATTTTTCCACTAGTTAAATTAAGATTATATCATGGTGCTGTTGTCTGGTGCAGTGTTGTGGGGAAAGGCTCTTAAGCTTCTTCCCAAGCCTCTTGTTCTTGCAGCTTTTACCTGTACCACCTTCAAACTCAGGAGAACGATCACGCATTATATCTGTCTTTGTGAGAAAATGCTGGGGTTTGTGTGGAGGGTCTGGCAGTGAGTTGGGATGAAAGGGAGATGCAGGGGGTACCCCACAAGGCACAGGAACATGTCCTGGCCCTGGGGTTTCTGGTTGGGGAGGCTGTCCAGCTCTGAGCTCTCCTCCTCCTGCCAAGAGTGCCAGGCAGCGCTTTGTATGGTAAAACAGCAGGATGTGCAGTGTTTGCGCCATGGAGGGGTTGCGAACTGCGGGCGTGGGGAGAGGGTGGGAGGAGGCTTGTGGGCTCATCTCAGAGTGTCCCATGCAGCATGTGGATGCCCAGAAGAGAAGGTTACATGGTGGCTGCTTGCTCAGTGTCCTCAAATGTCCTGGTTAGGAAGCTATTTGGCAGGTGGTATCTGATTAACTTGCAGGCTTTTATTGCCTCTCTTTCACATGTGAGCAAAGAGCAAAGCCCAGATTTTCAGGCTTGGGTGCCCTGCTCTGATGCTCTCATCCAGGTTCCTGGAGAAGCTTTGGGGCAGGGAGAAGGCTGAGGTGCCTCCCCCAAATCACACCCCAGCTTCCTCATCATGGGGCTTGTCCTTCCCTCTAGCAGCTGGTCCCCAATGTGGTGGTGGCAGGGGCATGCTCAGGCCAGGATGCCTTGCCCTCCAGCCAGCGCAGCAGAAGGGCATCAAGTTAAGCAGTGTGCAGGGCCCTGGATGGGCTTTCTGCAAGGTGGGAGATAACGGTGAATGACAAACATGTGCCAATGATAGGTACAAGCTTTTTTGACCTGCCTTATTTTTTCTAATTGGGCCTATAGTTGCCAGGGAAACGTACAACACATGCAATAAAAATGCAACAAAATGCAATAAAAACTGCAACAAATGCAATAAAAACACAAGTCAGAGCCGTAGCAAGTCTCTAAAAGGAAATACATTTTAGAAAGATATTTTGTTGTTTAATTAATAGGGATTTTGTTGTCAGGCTAAACCAGACTAAAAATAAACAGCTGTATAGTACTTCATTAAGCTGCCTGCTTGGAGTGATTTTCCCATTGATTAGTCTCAGGGCTAATGCTGGTTCATTCCTCATTTCATTGCTAATTAACATCAGCTCTGCTCCTGACCACTTGACCGCACTCTCTCTGTGAACATGTGCTGGTTTGGCAAGTAATAACTGTTCCCTCCTTCTTAAAAGGCAGAATCAAGGCAGAAAATAGCTATCAAGCATAGATCTCTGGCTGCTTCTACTGTAAGGAGAGCAAACTGTAAAACCGTATCGGCCCGTACGAAGGGTAATAAACATAGTTTACAGAGCACAGCAGTTTGATTGAGGAACTATGTAAATACAGATGATGAGCTCAAGCTGCCGTATGAATTGACAGGCTTTGCTCATCTCGTGTCAGCCAAGTTGATTCAGGCTCTTCTGGGATGCTAACAGTGCAGATTACCTGACCCAGGGGCTTACAGCCACCGGCATTAGGTAAAGGGATGCTTTGAACGGGCAGCACTTGTTTCTCCAAGTCTCCGCAATGTTCTCGCAGTCTGAATAATGAAATGCGTTGGCAGAGGGTACAGCAAGAGCAGGAAGCATAACGCCACAGTTATAGCTTTGTCAGGCTGCTTCCATGCAAGTGGAATATAGATGAAAATAGAGGGATGAAATACTAGAATTGGCATGGATGCACTCTGAGAAAATCTCTAACAACTTTAATGAAATTAGCAGCCTCTGTTCTGGGTGAAAAGGTCAATTTTTCCATAAAACCCAAGTAAACTGGCATTTTGGAAAACATCTACTAAACTTGGCACAGAATAAATAACATTATCCCAAAGTCTTGGTTCAATTCCAGATCATAGCATTTTCTTTTAATTGAATTGGGTATTGCATTTCATTTTCAGAAAGTTTTTTTTTTTTTTACTTCTACATTTTGAAGCATTCATATCTCAGAACTAATCAGAAACTCAGCCTTATACAAATCTATCAATCAGGAACACTCACTGGCGAGAGAGCTTGCCTGTGTGATAATCCTTTTTTACCTACTTTTGAGCAGAATCCTAATTCACTTGTTCATCAATTATATATTTTATATATTTCCACCATTAATTTAATGGATTTAGGGCTCAGTCCTGCAAACAGTTCTGCACATAAGTAACTTTATTCATGTAAGCAGACTGCTCATGTGAGTAAAATTAACCATGTGAGGTATCTGTAGGATGAAGCTTTACGGTAGTTGTATGTATCCATACACAAAGCCATTGCTTTCCTAACTCCTCTTCTTTCATCTTTAATAACAAAAAAGCATCTTTTACTCCTGAGTTTAAAAAAAGGAGTATTTAACAGTAACTGTACTGGTTATGAAAGAAAGAGAAGTAATTTCTATGCTTAAGATCATAAATAACCAGTCTAGATCAGGAAGGGACTCCCAGTTCGGTATTTCTTGGTTGGTTGTGTTATGTGGCTTTCCTGGATGGTCCTGGAACTGGCCTCAGAGCAGAGACAGAAGTGTAGAAAATCCTGTGTTATTGTCAACTGACTGTAGAAAAGGCTAAAACCATATTGTACTGTGGACTTGATACAGTTGGAAAATGGAAATGGAATTTTGCTTCTTGTTCCCAGGATACATCCAGCATCTCTTGCTTCTAAAAAGATGCCTATGATATTTTTAACTTTTCTCATGATACTTCCATTTCCAGCCCTGGTCAGAGGCAAAGCAAAACAGCAAATAAATATTTACATTAATAATAAAATAATAAGAAACATTTCCTTGTATTCTTTTGAACTGCAAGGAGTTCTGTCTGAGGCAGTGTTTTGGTCCATTTCTTGCTTTTGCTAGGTTGGTAGTTATGCTATCCTGCTTGCATTCACTTATTTCATATTTTGCTCTCCTGTGGATGCTTGTTGGGAGTTGGTAAAATAAAAAGCTCTCAAGGGACCAAGGGGACTCCAGTGGTGCTGGAGAGAAGAGCAAACAAATGAGCCAAGTGCTAGGGGCAGGACTGTGGCGTGGAGGTGACAGGTGACTGGAGCATTGCAGGTTTAGGTAAAGTAGTAAATCTGTGGATGCTTCCAAACCTTTACCAATGCATTTAATAGTGAAGTTGACACTGGAGTGTTTTCTATTTTTTTTCTCTGCCTCTTCCTTCAAACGATGTTGAAGGAAGGAGATAAGAGTTTTAAAAACCATTACGAAGGTGGCATATTCTAAATAAGATCTTACAGGAGGCTGACTTGAGTGATGGAGAGTTTGTGATCCTCAGCAGAGGGACTATTTAAAGTAAAAACCTTTATGATACAGATGCCCTTTCTGCCTCGCTCCTTAAAAAGGACTCCTTGAGTAGTCAGAGTTGAAAGTTAGCAAGAGTGCCTCAGTCGCTTGAACTGTAAGTTGGCATATCATATTAAATGGGCTTCAGTGGCTTCTTGTTTCACTACAGGCTAGAATTTGGTGAATAAAGTATGATTAATAGCTTTTACAAACCTCTGGATGGACACCCAAAGGAGAGAAGTAATACAGTTGTGGTATTACAAGTCAGCAGCATATTAAACATTATTTTTTTCCTTAGGAAAGGATTTCCTGTAGAGGTCCTGAAGAAAAATAAGTTTCATTAGTTGAGCGTCGAGCAGAGATAGAGCAACAGGATTGATTGTAATAAGCTTCTCCTTTTTACCGAAATCCATTACTTTCTGAGCTATTAAGTGATGAAAGGGATTAAGAGAATAAAAAAATATAAGCGGGTCTGTATTCGTAAATCTAATAAAGTTGATAACAGTAGAGCATTTTGTGAAATTTGCATGTGAATTTATAACATCCTAATCCATTGGCAGGCAGCATTGTGCTGCAGAGGGAAGGGGCTGCACCATGCTTACAGGATAAAAATGCAAGAGCAGAATTTCTGGCCAAGAAGCTTTTTTTTTTTTTTTTTTTCCCTTCTTCTTCTTCCCCCATATGGATATCCATATGTTTTTTCACAGATTCCATACTTCTGGTGCCAGGATCCATATGTTTAACTTTTGCTCAAATAAAAGACTAAAATCATTCTTCATTATCTCTTTCGTCCTAGCTGGTGTTTTTGTAGACATAACCAAATGTGAAGCTAGATGTTTGAGGCATACTCAGATAGGATGCAGTTGGATCTTATCAGAGGTATTTAAAACCTGTACCCGGGGAGTTCAAGGGCTGGATTGTCTTCTGTGTATAATGCCCCTTGACAGTACTTGAACAATGGAGGGGATGCTATCATCTGATTGCAAAGTCCTGGCAAGGTTTTTTTCCCCATAAAAGAAATGGGGAAAAGAATTCATAAAAAGAAATTGGGAGCAGCAATGAGACTTTCCTTCGTTTTGTTTTGGTTCTCAACCTGCACCCTCTGCATCTGTGCTTCTGCTGAGAGGTGTGTGATGCAAGGAGATTGACATGACAGCTTTGTTTCACCTTCGCATCTTCTGCTTGCCCAATGCCTGCAGTTGTTAGAACAGCAGCAGAATTTAGAAGTGCTGATATGGAGAATTTGGGGTTGGCTGTAAGGATGGTGCATCACCATCTCCTTGATGTGACCCAGTCTGCTCTGTGCCAAGCAGATATGGCTCACTGAGCATTTTACATCATAAGGTTTTATTTTTCCCTTTTTTTCCCTTTGATGTAAATATGCTTTACAACTTTACAAGCGTTATATTAATAGTTCAGTATCCCTGGTTAGCCCTTGAAACAGGTACCAAATAACCATCAATAATAAAATCTGCATGTTGGTGCTCTGGTCAGATCCCATCTTCACTTGGACTTCCAGTCCCGAACTTCTTTGCTGGGACAGCATACAGCAGCTACACAGCTGCAATGTATGCATTTACTGCACTTTGGAATTTGATTACCTACCAGCAGGTTCCGAGTGTCCTATGGCTATCGCATTTATAACTTGCAGAATGGTTAAGGAGTATCCTGCAATTTTTGAATAGGAGAAAATTAGGGTAGTCATAATTAGAAGCATTACAGTACACAGTTTCAAAATAAAGGCAGCAATGTGAATGTTTTGTTCACAGTTGCCGCCTCTTGCCCATGAAATGTAACCCTGAGGAAGGTTTGGAGTTGTGCTTTGTCCTCTGCATTCCTGACAATAATAGAAATTATTGTGAAAGGTTAATAACCATTGTGCATCAGAACTGTATTATCTTTCACATGGAGGAAAGAAAAGGCAACTACCTTCTTTGAATAAACCAAGCAGTAACATCTTGACTTCAGAGAGGAGGCAATAAATGCCAGAAGAACTCCGTGAAAACAGCTGCATCTCAGACTCATTAAATTAATTTTCAGGCTAACCTCACTCATCAGAGATGAAAGCAAAATTTACCACTGATACCATTCAAAGCAGACACGGCTCCTGATACTGTCTGTACAGAAGCTATAGAGAAACTTAACCTTTCTTTTGAGATTTACTTGTAAAAGTATTATCCATTTGGGGTTGAACTTAGTTTGCATATCAGTGGAAATAATCCATCATTTCTTAGCTGTACCTTTCCTTCTCAGGGCTGTGGCTCTGGCAAGGTCAGCGGCAGGTTGGTAGTGAGTTGCCGGTTGCGAGCTACCTCATGGGTCTTGATTGATAGCACAGCAAGGCACAACTCAAAAGGGACAGCTCGCACGGCGTGCCCCACACATGGTGACCTTCTGCGTGCAGCCATTCCTGGGCACAACGGTCAGATGTCCCAGTTCAACCTCCCCGGCTGTCTGGCCTGCACATGCATCTGAGCCGTCTCCACTGGAGGTCTCTCAGTGTGAGGAGCTGGTATTTTGACCCCCAAGTTGGCAAGAGGTTGACGGTCACTTGCTCACTGTATTCCTATGGAAATATTGAGAGGGTGGACTCCAAATGCCACACAAGCTGATTGTCCAGAAAAGTTGCAAGTGACACCTTTCCTTCTTTCAGAAATGACTGCCATGTAAAAATGCTGTGCTTTTTTTTTCTCCTTTGCTTCACCCTTCCCTCCCGCCCAGCATTTGAATACCAGATTGAGCTTATTTTAAGATTCCTCAGGGCAGTGGCACTGCATTCCTTCCACTCTTCTATTCCTTACCACATTACCTCACCACATCAGCACTTGTATCTCCCGCTGATGGCATCCAGTTTCCATTCCATTCACAGTGGCCGAGGATCATATCTCTGATCCACTTAGAAACACAATGATCTCTACCCCTGAGAATGCAAACACTTTCTCAGTCAAATCTATTGATCTACAGTGCTCTATTTCTGGCTTTCCATTCACTCACTTGATGTTTGGGATGCTGGGTGTTCTTTCTGGGGAAAGAGTTAACTTGGTTACTGGGAAGTCTGTGAAGAGCACTTCTGGAGAATCCAAAGATAGATGTGATCTTTTGTACACACTTGTATGTGTACAAGTGCTACATTTCTTAACTGAGCAAAAGTAAAACCTCCAAGCCAGCATCACACCAAGCTCTGTGACAATGATAGACTGTGCTATTGCATTCTTATTACAAGCCAATTCATTGAGGCAGCTAATGTTAAGTTGAAACAGGCAAGCACAAGATGACTTCTGAAAGGGGGAAGGTGAGCGGATCTCGCACAGTCTCCAGACTGGGAGTTTTATAATCTGAAAAGATGAGACCAACAGGCTAGGGCATTGGATGTGCGCGATTAAGTGGTTTGCCAAACACAAAATTGCTGAAAGTGCTTTAGTGAAAGACTAAAATTTTCTCAAGAACATTGCTGCCAAACAGCCTAAATCATCAGATGGTGTAACTTGGCTCATAAGGGCTTGGCTGTGGCCTCACTGAAATACACAGGTAAGTCTCCTGCACCTCAGCTGTGTCATCTTAGGCTCTGAGGGGAGTTGTCATGATGCTCTCAGGAGTGTACTTGTCAAGAAAAGCAGAGATTTGTGGGGCTGAATATTGTACCCTCTCCACATAGGTTATGTATTTAGATAGCCTTGTCCAGGAGGCCAGGCTAAAGTGTTTTGCATGGTCCTCAGGAAATGCTTGTCTTTCGTCACTGGTAGCATAGACTATAGAGCAAACACACCTACATGCCTAACTTTAACATTGTTGGTGTTCAGGGAGATTCACCATCACTCCGGAATGGGATTTTGTTTCTTAAACTGCGGGATTATAAGGATCTTCAGGTATTGTTCAACATTGACCTTGAACTCATGTTTCAAAGAAATCCAGGCATCACAACGCTGAGTGAGCTATGCCTGAGTTGATTTAATTATCCAGACCTTAGACAATTTTGAAAATATTACCTGTAATTCATGTCTTCTGAGTTCCAGCTGAGTGCCCTGTTTTCTCTACTAGTACATGACGAATGAAACCACTGTTTCTGTTTTTTATGCAGATGTTGGGTAACCACTTGGTCTAAGAGAAGATTTTTATTATTCAACACTTAGACTGCCAGGGGGCATAGTGGCTAACCTGGTTTGGTCTTGTTTGTGTCACTTCCTCTGTTGCAGGTGTTGCCCACCCCTCACGGCATGGTGTTCATTCTAACAGCTGACCGCAGTATAGGCACAGCAAACAGGCAGTAATGGGAAGGGTCCCAGGTGAAATAATTCTAGGGTTGATTATTGTCATCATACACAATGATAATCTTAGTATATCTATGAAGAATACTGTTGTATGAGTTTGACTTCTTAAGGACTATTAAGTTTTTATACAGGAATTTACTCTGAAGCTAAACAGATAGTGGCTCCCAAAGCACAATATTGGTATGCAGTCTATGGTGAGTTATCTTACTTCACTTTCTCCATCAGTGACCTAAGTTTTCTCGCACTTCTTCCGTGAGTTTTGCCCTCAAAGACGGGTAATAAGAAATAATTGGTGCACTATGTAACTTTCCCATGTAGAAAAATACTTTAGGTGTTCAGCATGTTTGTCAGCACTTCCAAATTTAAAGTAAGGGAAGGACAGAAAGTTTGTCTTTCCTAATCAAAAAAAAAAAAAAAGGAAGGAAGAGCGGTGTAAAAATATGAACACTATGGGATTAATATGCAAAGTCTTAGGATGTTTCATTGCCTATACAGTAATAATTTAATGCAATGTTGTAAAACTCCAGATATGTAATAGTCCATGGATGATCCTTCCCTTTTTACAGACGTGAAATGTCATGTGTACACACGTGTACACATGCATGCACACAGGTGAAAGCTTCCCCTCTCCATCTTTCCAGCAGGTACAAACTATTGATCGTCACTGACTCCTTCAGAAGCCAGGGGGAGGGAGTGGGCATCCCATAGGAAAAGGCAAAAGTTGATCGCACAAAACTACCCATGCAGTCTTTGATAAATCCAGTCCTCTTGACTAAGTCCTGTACCTTAGCTACCTTCTTCCGGCAAGGGACACAGACTGTAAATTGTTGGCGTAAAATAAGAAAGACTAATTACTTTGAAGATTTTATTACTTCTTTTTTTCAGTCTTTACTCCTAATACACCATTCACTAATGCCTTTCCCTGTGAAAGAAAAGAGCATTGAACTCTTCCCATCTACCTCCCTTATCTGTATGTCCAAGTAGCATGTATGTGCACACAGCACCAGTAGGTCTCACTAGAAGAAAGTGATTATCATAACGCACCCGTCACCAAAGTATTTCTGTGTGGTTTTGGGCAGCGGCTTTATATGACTTCATTTTCCCAAGCCTCCTCCTTCCCACCCCTCCCTCTCCCAGTTCCAAATAAAGAACTTCAGAGGGCAAATGTGCCACTGTTGGTAGGCATGTAGCTACTGTTGTGTTACGGGGCTTTGTTTTGTTTTTTTGCCAGCTACTTGACATTGTTTTACAGCTGGACTGTGCAGCTATTTCCAAAAGGCTCAGCTAATTCTGTTGTCCTTTTTTATCAAGGAAATTTTTGAGAAACCACAATAAAGCAGCTGTAACCCTGGTGATGCTTACAACTGCAGCCAAAAATAGAAATTGGTGCTTCATGCATTTTCTTAATGAGGGTATGGGGTTTTTTTCAGTGTGGTCCTTGACATCTAGCCAAGTTAGGGCTTGGCTCTAGATGTTTAGTGCAAGCTTTATAAATAGCTCTAGATAGATGGGGCATTTCTTTTCCCAGCGGTGTGCCCTCTCCTGGCTGGGCTTTCCAGAGCTGCTCAGGGCAACTGCACACCTGGGACAGGACGGAGTATTTGCAATTAGCCTGTTAGGCCACAGCTGCCAGGAGTGCCAAATGCTTCACAGGAGACGTGGATCGCCTTGGGTTCCTCTTAGCTTGTCAGAGAAGGCTCAGCATCTTGCAGGATTAGGCCCTTAAGCTTTTGTTGTTAATAACGCCCTCATGTTCATTGTGCTTACAGACAAAATTTATTTGGCTTTCAACCATCGGTGGAAGTGGCCCTATAACTGGATTTTTATGCTTTCCCTGTACAAATAGAAAACCTTAGTTTATTTGCCAACTCAAATAAGAATTTACGAGTGCAGGGTTTTTTTTTTTGTTGTTGTTCTGTGGCACAGAACATGGCCAGTAATGGGTATGAAATGGCTCTATGCTGAGATTTCATAATGTTCCCACAGGCAGGAGGGAGAGAGAGATGAGGGAAGACGAATTAAAACTTTAGGAAAGTTCAGTCAACAAACTAAGTGCAGACATACTGATTTATAAAGATACTATAACTTTTAAACATGTACTTCCAATCTGAAGGACTGCAATAGGGATTTAAAATATGACTATTTAATTTTTTAAAATTACATAAATTAAGTGAACAGCCCATTAATGGGATGCCATCAGGATCACATGGCCAATTCAGTTGAAGTTATATTATCTTGCTGGCCAGATTTGAATAAGAATTAAGAAATTACTATTCAAAGTAGTATGGGACATTGATCCTCATTCACAATGAAATCCGTCACCATAACTACCTGGAATTCCTCTGCTTTTGCAGAGGTGTTCCACTGAATCTTCTTTATGGAGCAACTAGAAGGGAACTGTATTAGTCGGAGGAAAAAAGCTGCTAATTAGTTGTTCTGCCTACATGTTAAATGAAGTCTTGTACTGCAGAGAGTTTGCAGATAAGCAGCAAGACATGTCTAATGAATGGTAACCCAGATCCAATAGACAGTGAACTTCCTCCAGTTGATCCATCGCTTGACTAAATGTTTACCTCAGGAGTTATTTATGTGCCCTAGCAAGAGGAGTATGCCTCTTATTTAGCAGCTGACACTTCATATTTGAACTTGGCAGATCAGAGCATGTGTATTAGGGTTAACCAAGCTAAGTGATGAGCTCTAAGGATACATTGTTCTCGGTGATATATCTCCTAGAATCTCTATTGAATTGAGTAACCAAAACTCCCAATTACGTACAAGTGCTTAATTACTTTTTACAATTTTGGAAACCCATTTGAAAACACCTAAAAATATCAACTTAGTTCAGTGCTACATTATGTCAAGAACATGTAAAAGGTAAAACAAAGAGCTGCTAAGAATGGGTAAGCAACTGGAGTTACAGTTCAAAGAAACAAAGTCAACGTTATTAATCTTAACTACATTCAGTTTATTTTATAAATATTAATTTTATGAAGCAACAGCATTTTTACTTGACTATTACTGCAGTGCATTTCAAGTCTAATTTCCATGATAATTAAAACATGAATATCAGAATCTAATTCTGATTTTGCATCATTTTTTTGCTCCAGTTTAGCTCTCTTGACTTTCTGCTAGTTTACGCTGGCATAAGTGCGAGAATACTAGGCTCAGCGTTTCAGCATGTTGAGATTAAAACCTTTTAAAGCCTGTTACTGACAGAGAGCACTTGGACTGGCAGATGCTGAGTATTTGCATTGTTAAGCATTTACAAAATGTAATAGTTGTATGTAAATCCTAAAATGAACCCCACCAGATAAGTTATACATGTACACATCAACTAAAATTAGCATTCTGGAGTTTACAGTACAACGAAGGAATGGCAACAGATGGTCACGAATGTTTGCATCGCTCACCTTTACCTGACATTTCTTAGACTGATACATGTCTGATGCAACACAGATATGTTCCCTTGAGAAGACTGGCAAAAATTTATTCATGTTATTTTTTATGAAACCTTTTCCATGCTTGGGCTCCCTCCCTTAAAGTCACAAATTACTGTCATAGGCTTTTCCCCATCTTTTTGCTTGTAATGAGTATCTACTGCAAGGGTATAGTAGCAGGGAGTAATGTCAGCGTGAATGTCAGATTCGATAATCTATTTTAAATATTCACAAACAAAACAAACTCATAGAAACATAGGATAGTTTGGGTTGGAAGGGACCTTAAAGACCATCTGGTTCCAACCCCCCTGCCATGGGCAGGGACACCTCCCATGAGACAAGGCTGTCCAAAGCCCCATCCAACCTGGCTTTGAACACTTCCAGGGACGGGGAATCCACAACTTCTCTGGGCAACCTGTTCCAGTGCCTCACCATCCTCACAGTCAAGAATTTCTTCCTAATGTCTAATCTAANTCTTCGTAGGAGAGGTGCTCCAGCCCTCTGATAATCCTCATGGCCCTCCTCTGGACTCACTCCAACAGGTCCATGTCCTTCTTATGCTGGGGGCCCCAGAGCTGAATGCAGGACTCCAGGTGGGGTCTCATGAGAGCAGAGTAAAAGGGGAGAATCACCTCCCTCTACCTGCTGGCCATGCTTCTTTTGATGCAGTCCAGGATACAGTTGGCTTTCTGGGCTGCAAGCATGCATTGCTGGCTCATGTTGATCATTTTATCCATCAATACATACCCCCAAGTCCTTCTCAGGGCTACTCTCAATCCACTCATTTTCCAGCCTGTATTCGTGCTTGATTGTTGATGTGTTATGGAGTTAAGTAGTCTACCATCCACAGATAGTTACCTATGTTCTTAGGAAATAAAATGAAGCTTTTTTTTTTTTTTTTTAAACTTTCTGTAGCATTTTTGCTACAGTCTTTTTCACTGCCAGCATCTTAACAGCAATGTAAAGTGTGTTCTCATGGCTTTTATAGCCATGACTAGCAGCAGAAGAGCCTAAAACCTCTGAGGAAAGACTGGACTAATAAGACTTGCATTCAAATTTTCAATCCCATCTGGTGCAGAGACATTTTCAGAGAAGCAGCTAGTGATGATCTCAATTCTAAACCTTCTGCTTTAGCTGCTGTGCTGAAATTATCTTGAGTAATACTTTTTGAAACACAATACTTAACTAATTTTAACTACAGACACTTCATTTCAGAAGGTTACTTGGTACCAATGTTCTGGTTTTCACATTGAAGCCCCAGGTCGGTGAAGGCCACAAATAAGGATGCCAATAGGGCCGGGCTCTGCTATCTTCAGGTGATAACAAGAGAGGAAATTTATACACTGATAACTCAGAGTTTCCTGGTGGAGCATAAAATACAGGCAAAGATTTGCCATTAAAAACACACACTTGTATTACTCACTGCTCTTGTAATCATCTAAGCTGTAAACACACGCCTGAATTTTACTTCATCAGTTGCTGCAGTGCAGAATTGTTTAGGTTCCACACTGTCCGTATGCTGGTGTTGGTGACTGCTTTGTGGTGGGATATGGATCTGGAAAACCAGAACAAAATTCTTGGGAAGGAAGTAAACTAAGAAGGATGATGTGGAATCTGATTATGAGCACAGCATACAATTTTTTTGTGTGTGTGAATGTAAATGTTAACTGAAAGAAACAAAATGTAAATTTCATCAAGCTAGTCCTCTGACAGCAGCTTGATGTGTGTTTTTTAAGGATGTTGAAGCGTTATTGTTTGTAGTGTGGTAGCAACTAGAGACTTCTGTCCCTTTGTTCTAAGCAAAATGCAAGCATATATCAAAATGACGGTTTCTACCATACAGTGACTCAGCTGAGACTGATTTTAAAAGCTTTTCTGAAATTTCTGTAGTTTGCTGCTCTGTTCTTTCTTTAAAGATTTTGGTTTTCACTGGCTTTTGAATACTGTCACCCTGTCTACAGAGTTTTGTTCACCTAGTTGAGGAAGAGAGTCCCTTCAGTGTGTTTTATGTGGCTAATGACAATTAACCAACAACATTTGGCATGGATTTGTTGCATGTCCAATAAATTTTATTTAACTTTATTAAAAATAAAACCAACTAAATCTAAGTTAAAAAACACTGAAGACTAGGGACAAATTACCTCAGGAAGGTGCGTGTCTGGGGGGCATTTTATGCAAACTAACCACTTAGAAGCTGGCTGGCAAGCCTTCTGCTTGGGTGTCAGGCAATTTTTAAAATTTTCTCCTTACCTGCCTCTCGTCTTAATTTTGCCTGTCTAATGGAAACGTAAAATGAGCTTGTATGACAGCAGGATGGAAAACATATGCAGTTCCCAAATTCTGGAGTCTGCTGTGGTGTATGGAGCAAGAGGAGTATCTGGTCTCCAGTGCCAGGAAATGTGAAGGGAATTTTCCTTTGTCAAAAATGAGTACCTAAGCAAGATGCTTCTTACTTATTTTTATTCTTTTTCCTTTGAACACACATATAAATGCTTTCGTATGCAAAGCCCCATGTTAATACATCATTGGTGATCTGATCAAAGTTCCTGTTATGACACTCCCCTTTGAAAATGCATTGTAAGCTCCGCTTGTTTTGTTTACTGCCGAGCTGTGTTGGACCACACAGCTCTGGAGAAGAAAAAATACTTTAATTGAAGCTTTGCTTTGCATTTACATCTCTTCTGTTGTTCTGAGTTTCAGTTCAAGAAGGTACTTGGGGACACGTGTAGGCTGAGCTCTGTTCACTAAAGCACGTGAGGCTGTGCCCGTCTTCAGTTCTGCTTAGCACAAGCTGCAGCGTTGCCTAAATTCACAACCCTTTCTTGAAACAGTGTTGGTTGAGAGGGAAGTTGGGGCATAGAGGGGCTTGAAACAACCTTCCAATCCACCTTATATTTTCTGAACGATTGCTGCTGGACCCCATTTTGTTGCTCAGTAAAGAGCATGGCAGGGCTTCCAGGGCCTCACTGGTGGTGCTGGCAGAAACAGGGGACAAGAACTGCCCACACTGCAAGGCACTGTGCCTTCACTTGCTGTGTCTGCATTAATGCAGCATTGTAGTGGCAACTGTCCTTTTTAAACAGCTTCCTCCCCCGCCACCTCCCAATAAAGTAAGCTGACCAGATTTGCAGTTTATAAAACTGGGACAGCCTAGCAGGGGATAGGGTTGTCCATGAAGCATCTTCAGGGGATAATAATATCAGTAATAGAATGACTGCCATGACAATTGCAGAGAGAGGTGAATTGCAGCGTGTGTGTCTGTGTGTACACACAGTAAATAGTTCTCTTAAAGAGAGAGATGGAAAAAGCTCCCAGATTCAGTGCTGGTTTTCACTGGAGCTGTGGTGAACCACGTGCTGAACAGTTGAACTCCAGATCATGTGCTGCTGTAAACTCTTCACCTCGGTATTATTTGGAGAGAAGAAGGGCTGCAAGAATTGGTTTAAATAAATAAACAGAGCTCTCAAGGATTCTTTCAAGCTCTTGCTGCTCAGGTTTTCAGCTAGAAGTAAAATATTGTGGATAACAAAAAGCAACCACTCTTGCATGAGTGATGTTTTTCTTCTCGCGCTGCGTCTCTCTCTTTGTACCAGGCACCCAAGTGCGGCTCCTCCAATTTCTTCGTTCTCATCTGGTCCAACAGAGCCAGCACTTGTTGACTTTGCGGGCATGATGCAGGGGCTGGCTGTTTTCTCTGGCTTTTCCTGACGTTGTGGTAGTGGGGTGCAGCGAGGGAAGGCAAAGCAGTGGCACTGCAGGCTTCTGAAGCTCTGTTAGCGTAGCTGGGGGAAGAATGGCAACTGCTGCACAAAACATCATGTTGGTTTGTACGTTCACCTCAAGTTTTAAAGGGCAACAGTTTTTTTTTTCCCCCCCTGTGTATTTTAAACTGATCTATAGAGAAAATGAAGCGCAATTTGAAACAATCTTTGTTTCTTCTGTTCTGTTGAGGCCTCGGGGGCAAAGAACAGCAAACAGCTCAGGGTGGTGTTTGAATACCAGGCTTGTTTAGAAATCTTAGTTCAACAAAGCAGTATTTACTTGTTGCTGGTGGGACAGCTGATGCTCAGTTACCCTACCTGGTTAATGCTCTTCCAGGGGGCATTGACAGCAAGAATTAAAAACCTGTACATGTAGAAAGAAGGGTTGGGTTACCAGGGCGAGATTATAGCAAAGCTGTCAGTTTTTCAGTTTTTTCTCAGCCTTTAAAGCTGCAGAGAAGCTCAATAACATCCTTCTATTTGGTCCCTATTGCTGGCTACCACCACATATCCTTGGTGCTGCTACAAACCAAGTTATTTGTTTTTTTTCTATCACAGTTAATGTTTGAAGTAGACAAATACAGATAAGTCTCAGCTGTCTCATAGCTTGGCAAATGTCATAGAGAGGTAGACCACTTAATCAGTACATTTTAAGCAACTCTTTCAAAGGAAATAGGAAAAGCTCAAGAAATTAGTGACAGGTGGCTTTTTCTTTTCTTTCAATACCATGGTAGGACCAAATTTATGTGAGGGGAAACTGGGACCATAAGTCAGATGTTTTTTTTCCTCTTTAATTTATCGAAGACAGTGAACTGATAAAGCAGGAGGAAGATTGTTTATATTAAAAGCTTGTGATATCTTGAAAGTGATATAAATCATTCTATTTCTCAGCTTTCATTTTTGTCTAAACAACTTAAAAACTAGACCATCTATTGCGTGTAAACATGCAGTTATCTGTTTACCCATACACATCAATGTGCGTGTACATGTATATGTAAATGCTTACCCCTATACGTGTGCTTTTAGAATGCTCTTCAGGGTTTTTTTTGTGTGGTTTTTTTTTTTTCCCCCCCCAAACTCCTAGGTTTCACTGTTTGACCCCCTACTTCAAAACCCAAAAGATTAAACAAGACCCATTATTTTGAAATCAAATGCAAGCCCTAAACCGTTGCTAGGATACAGAATGTGGCACTGTAATATTGCCTTGCTGTAAGGTTATATTGTCTTAAGGGTGGTGAGCAGGCCAAATTATAAATCTAAGTAACTTGATAGAAGAGATAACAGTTGCTGCTCTTACACTGAAATTAAAAGGAGGGGAATGTGTATGAAACAATTTGGTCATATACTCTGGTTTTATATGGACAATAAGTGGAGCATTATCAATAAGCAATTTCATTGCAGTCAGTATGGGTTTTGTCTACTTTCAGTTTCCATCCACGTTAATTTAGAGCAACTCCATGGGTTTATTATTGATTGACACCAGTTAAGCAATGCTAAACTTTGACTATGATGTCATGCATCTTCATTTTCTCTCCTTATTTTTGTTTTGTGATCATATGAATTGAAAGTGTGTGAGATGGCTTCCAATTTCAGCAGTTTCAATTCAGTGTTGTTGTCTTTCAGTTTATATAGGGCTCAAATGAGCTGCAAACTTGGTATATTGTGACTAGAAAAAATGTTTGCCTTTGATTTTAGTTGTAGACTTGGGGGAGTTGTATAATTGTCTCAGATGTCACATCTGAAGTGGCTCAGATGCAGTGTCTAAATGAGCCAAAGCCACTACATGTGCGACCATATGAAAAAGAAGCGGATGTTTTTATTACTTTTAATTTGGTTTGTCTTTTCAGGAGGAAAAATAAACAAAGACAGCAAAATAGAGATTTTTTGTTTGTTTGTTTTGCTTTGTTTTTTAATCCTAGCAAGCTGTGTTGAGGAATGGCAGTGGTTTAGATGCAGCCCCTGCGTGCAATTGCAGTCGTAAAGCAGCAGGTTCACATGGAGTGAAAGTCTGCACTCCACTGTACGGCAAAGTTTCCATCATCACAGAAGGAAAAAAAAAAAGAGAGAGAGAAGGGCCTTTGACTATCACAGAGGCGGGGGCGGGGGGAGGGAAAGGAAGGTAGAAAGAGGTAGGTGGAGGTGGCACATGAACATATCCTACTTCCAGGGTCAAGTTGCTCACTAAGCACCCAGTGGTTCAGATCAGCCTGGCAGCATCCTCACCAGCGGAAATTACCCAGTGATTCTTGGCTTCTCCATCAGTGATGAAGCAGATGGGTCATAGGCTGCTGCATGTGTCTCATCGAGATGCAAAAGATGTACTTTTACTGTACATTAGTAATGCCAGTGTGTTTGTTGGTATCACAGCTACCAAGTTGAAGAGACATCCTAGCTGTTACCTCAGAAAAGAATCCAAAGAAAAACTTGGAGATGAATGATAGTAGTTGTGTTCCTTAAGGCCAAAACAGTGCATGCTTGGATGGAGCATGACCAAACAAACCATGGTGGGTCTAACCGGAGCTATTAAAGAAGTTAGTGCTTTCACAGAGCAAGGTAATATGAGCTTTGCTACTCTGGGAATGGGTGCAGCAAGTGAAGCTACTGAAGGTTGGACTGGCGTGCTCTTGTGAGCAGTTGGTGGGACAGCTGGTCAACAGTGGTGAGCAACAACACCTTAAAGCAGCACAGCTGCTTCCAGCAGGTTTCTCTGTCCTTGCTCCCACAGCCACCAAGGTGCACCTAGTTTGGGAAGTGCTGCAGGCTTTATTCCTTGTGTTGCCACAACAAAAAGAGTTTCCTTCTTTGGGAGTTAATAGTCAAGGATCATGTGCTCAGTGTTCATATTGTTCAACCCCTTGGTTGATGGCTAACAAGGTATTTCATGTCCAGCCTATTGGCTAATAAAGACAGCAGTTCTGGACAGCTGGTTTAGGCTGCATAGCTATATTTTAGAAGGTTGGGTTATGCCTGGCAGGTATTGATTTCAATGACTATATGAATTTGTGGTGTTGCAACACCAATAAGAAGCTCTACTTTGCATTGTTTGGTAGCAATTATTTTATGGTCGTTTTAGTTGAACGATGAAACCCTTCTAGATCTATTTAACCACATCTGTGCAAATATCAAGTTAATTCTTGTGGTATCTCCTTTAATATGTTTGCCTTATCTTTCCTATTTTATTCCTGAAGACACATAGATGCAGCCCCTGGGCTAACAGACATTTGAAAAGTCAAATTTCTGTATCAGGTGTCTCCTATTTCTCTGGGTTCAGGACACTGCAATTTTAGAAGTGCATCTATGAGCCTAATCAAAGTTGGATGTGCAATAGCAGAAGTAGAAAACGGTCTACATGTTTTTGGCTAAAAAGCCTTTTCCAAGGTCAAAAAGAGAACCAGTAGCAGAGCCAGGAATAGAACCGTTATCTCTCAGGCCTTTTTCTTTTGCTTCTGTCCCAAAAGACACTATGCAAGGTACAATATCCATTTGACAAATTGCACAGTTATGTGATGAATTGCATTTATAATGCACATTTTATGGCCTCTTTTGGCCACTTCCTACTAATCCATCTTTCCTGGGGTATATTCTTAACACTCCACAGCTCTCAGTGGCTATTAAACAACAACACAGAAATGTTCTTTTCTCCCAAATGTAGAATTTACTGCAACTTCTTTGGTCTGAAGCAGAGGCTTCAGAAAAAGCTTGGAAATATTCAGGCCTGCTCAAGTGACAGGTTTAAGGCCTAATGTCCTTCAGCCTAAGGAGGTAGGAAATAATTTTTGTATGACAAAAGGGAGATGGGAATTTCCCATTTTCTTCTTAAAAACGTAATTTCCTTCTACCCTTGTATGCTTATAAGGTCTGGTATTTGTACATAATTCTGATTTGGTACCAAATATGATTTGGACTCTTCATAAGACTTGCATCCTTCGGTCAAAACTTTGCTGGTCATTACTCATACTGAAACTGTAGCAATCAGCAACTTACCAATTACTTCGTATCATCATGTATGTAACATGCATATACATACACTCACAGACTTATTAGTAACGTGAATATTTCAGAATATAGAATGGTTATTTATTGTAGTTTAAATTTCTTGGTTTTTTTTACAATAAATATTTATGTTCTGTGGTGTAGGATAAAGTTACTGGACTGGGGCCCAAGTTGCCGGGACATGTATAGACCTAGGTTAAAGAAATACCTGTAATCAGGACACCTGGAGTTGAATGAAATCCAGCAGGACTTATGGGTATCCTAAAAGTTAGGCAAGTTAAGATCCTGAATAATGGTGCATTTAAAGTATATTCTTAAGCGTTGTTTTGAGCTGAAGACTCCTCAAAGTTATTGAGGCATCTTCATGGTGACAGATGGATTTTTGGAGCCGTACTTGCATTGCTGCCATTCATGCATCATGGTCTTAGAAATGTCACTTAACCTTTTTTGTCACCTGGTTTACATACCTGTAAAACAGGTAAAAAAAATGCCTACTTCTTAAAGGTCTTGTGAGAATTAATGAATAGTGAATTGCTTTGAAACTCTTGGCTGAAAGTCATTACAGAGGTACAAATTAGTGTAAATGTCCATGTCTATAATATTTTGTCTCTATATAACTACTTGTGGTTTGAAAGCACAGTTTATTTATTAAAAAAAAAAGTATTAAAATATATGTATATATATATATATGTTCCAGGGTGCAAACCTGAAAATATTGCTGTAAAACTAGGTCTTAAGCTGCATGACAGAGGGCATAGAAAAAAAACACCTTTAAGAGAAGTTACCTTTACTCTAAATTAACATCTTGAATGTACTTAATTTTCAACAAACCTTATGACCCCTTTCTCTATCCATCCTTGTCCCTAGAAGATTGGGAGAAATAAACTTGTTACCACACTGGCTTTGTCCTCTTACCTTGGGCATTTTATACTGTGTTCCAGAAAACATGAACCAGGAAAAAAAATTATATTTACTTTTAAATATGAAACTATGTGGACAATATTATTGTTGTATTTCTTGAAATTTGTCCAGAATTCAAACCTGGAGGCAACAGACGTGCAAGAATGAAATTAACCCTAGACAGTTAATAAATTCTGAGCAGAGATGGATAAATCAGTGAGGGTATTTTTCAAACTTTTTTTTTTTCCAAAGGGTGGGCATGGTGGAGGGAAATGTCTTTGGAGAATTGTTTTCTATCAGTTCAGAAAATAGAGAAAAGAATTCAGCAATACCCAGTGCTGGTTAGCAGATTGTCATTTTTGGGTTTGATGTTCCTGGGTTTAATTGTCTTTCATGTGAACAATGGCAGGAGCTCTCTAGTGTGCCATGCAAGCATGATAAAAGGGGGCCGTTCTTGCATAGCAATGCCTTTTTTTTATTATTAGCGTAAAAAATTAGCAAGCTGGAAGTCGTTAGAAGGAGTTCCATTGGCATTAATTGTAATGCAGCCTGAATTTGTTTGCAGACCAGTGCGGCAAGACAATAGCAGCAGGGAAAAAAAGCAATATTAATAGCCTTTTACTTATTGTATCATTTTAGTGAGCCTTAATAAGGTGTCTGCTGTCAACTGGAATTTATTAAAAAAAAAAAAGACATGGTAATTGATGTATTGCAGTAAGTATGGATGAGGGCTCAACTTGATTAATGTATGAGTTGGCTTTTAAGGCATTTTAAAAAGGCTTCTTAACTGGGTCTTAAGAGACTGGCACAAGCCCACTGTAAACTACCTCATTGCAGTTGGAAAACAGCCTGACAGCTGCTGATGTCTCCTGTGGCTTTGCTTTTTTTTCTGATCAGAGAAAACTGAAGTAATATAGTCCTCGTCAATAATTGCAGTGCTTAAAAATCTTATAAAGGGATTTCTATTCTTCCCTCCAGAGATAACTTTTCAAAGGTTAAATTAGTTTTACTTGTGTGTGCTTCAAATATCTCAGTTCCCAATAAGGATCAAGTTTTGTTTTAAATAAACTGCTAGTTTGTGTGTTGCATTGGATTAACACCTTGCTGAATACCTTCTATTTCGGTATGAGATGGACACTACAAAGCCTTCAGTTTACATCTAGCTGCAGTCCCCCAGAAAAGCTTCAAGATATTGACTCACTTGGTTAGTTTATTTCAGAGATGGGTATTCATTTTCTTTTCTCGTTTCACACTCCTGAGCTTCACTTGAATTTATCGGTTCTGGTGTGCCATCATATTACTCAACATAACTTCAAGAAGTACGAGTAGAAAGATTTGCATAGAGGTTTATGAGAATTAGGGACCCTGATACCTTTGATTTAAGCGTGCACCTAATTTCAAGGTCTCAGACTAAAGTATGCTGTCTGTCTAGGGTGTTCTCGTATAAAAGGACATAAAACTATTAGAGAGTATCCAAAGGAAGGCAACAAAGATGGTGAAGGGTCTGGAGGGGAAGACGTATGAGGAGTGGCTGAGGTCACTTGGATTGTTCAGCCCAGAGAAAAGGAGGCTGAGGGGAGGCCTCATGGCGGCCTGCAGCTTCCTCACGAGGGGAGCGGAGGGGCAGGCGCTGATCTCTGCTCTCTGCTGACAGCGACAGGACCCGAGGGAACAGCATGGAGCTGTGACAGGGGAGGTTCAGGCTGGGTGTTAGGAAAAGGTTCTTCACTGAGAGGGTGATTGGGCACTGGAACAGGCTCCCCAGGACAGTGGTCATGGCCCTGAGCCTGCTGGAGTTCAAGAAGTGTTTGGACAACACTCTCAGACATAGGGTTTAATTTTGGGGTGGTCCTGTGTGAAGCCAGGAGTTGGATTCTGTGATCCTTGTGGGTCCCTCCCAACTCAGGATATTCTGTGATTCTATATTGCCAAAATGATGAAAGTTATGTGATGAAAGGAAGACCCTTATGTGTGCAAGATGGCTGTCTTATGTAGATTATGAAGAAAATGTTTGGTAGGAGTACAGATTGTAAACAGTGGTATTTCTGTAACTATATGTAGGTTTTTGTCTTAAATCACATACTTTGTCCTAGGTCAAATAACAAATATTTGGCACACTGAATAGAGAAGTTGCTTATGCTTATCTGGCATTTCGGTTATATTTACCAGCTAGTAAGTGAGCATACAGATAAATGTGTTGTGAAGAGCAGATGGAGGTGTCACCTATAGAAATAGTCCAGCTAATCTGAATAAATACATCCCATATTTTCTGCTGAGGTCACCATGAGCTTAAGGTGTAAGGTGAAGTGATAGCATCTAGCTTTATTAAAAATTTCCAGATTTGTCTCCTAGGATAATAGGTGACTTTCTCCTGGCTAGACTAATCAAGGTTTTTCTTTCTGTAACATTGTCCCTGTAAGTGCTGCAAATGTCATCCAAGTAGATATCAAAGTCAAAGGGAGAGAAATAGACTTTTAATTTGTCACAGTAGCGTGTTGTCCTTCCTGATAGGTCTGGGTCTTTCCCAGAGGAAGTGCTCATGCTTTATTATGGATGTAAGCTTTATGAGTATAGACGTCATCAGGTTCAAGTGTTAGGAAAAGCCTCTGCCTGCTAACAAAGGCCATGGCCTCAGATAATGTGACTCTTCATCAGTGTAGATGAAGCTCTACTCTTCTCCTTGTATTTTTTTGGACATGCTGATACTGCTTGGAGATCTTTTGTGTGATGAGATTCTCACTCTCTGAAGGCTAAAAAGGACGCAAGTACTATGTTTTCAGTGCTTGCCTTTTGCTTTGGATCAAACCAATTGCCAGAGAAAAACCTAGCCGAAACCATTTCTGAAATGTTTGTATAGCCTATAGTTTATTCATCCACAAACTGCTATATATGAATAATACTTCATTTAAGATTTCTTCTTTGAGCTTCAGATACCAGAAGGGCAGCAACACAGCATACACATTTGCAGCAAGTCTCCTATTAAATGAGATTGTCGTGCAGTTCTAAGTATGAGTTTCAGCTTCTTTTTATGTTCTGAGTATGAATTTTAATTTCTTTCTATGCAGGCTACCTTCTGATTGAGAGATATAGCTGAGGGGTGATTTTCTAGGAACTTTCTTTTCATGTCACCTTTATTTTATCCAACAACACTTCCCTCTCCAGTAGCTGCTACATAAAACCTTTCTTTATCCTATTCCCTGACATCAGACGGCAGAAAACTTGAAGGAATTGATAGCGATATAGCATTGCATTAATTGCAGCTCAAGCTCCTTATTCAGCCTGGTGATGACCCAGGCCTTCCAGTCCCAAGCAACACTCTACTGGCTCCAATATGCTGTTCAGGATAATAATTAAATACTGACATCTTAGATATTTACTCTTCTAGTTACGCCACTGTGGCAGATGCTGCAGTGGTCCAGCATAATATCTCTGCGATCTATGCAAAAAAAAAACGTGCTGTCCCAATGGTTTCTTCGTTTAGCCTAACTCATAGTTTACATAATAGTTTACTTCAAGGTCTGATTCACCTCAGGTCGTTTTCTCCTCATTCCCTTCTCTCCTTCAGTTTTAGGCATAGGCTCTCTGAAATCTGTTCCTGAATATACCGAAAGGTTGCAAGAATTTGAAAGCTAAGTGTGGGTTCTGATCAAAATTTTACAAACAGTTTACATTTTATTAAGGAGTCAGATTGAAGACCATTAATAAAATGGAAACTCTGCAGCTTAATCTAACCTTGATATATTTCCAGACTAATGCATCTGCTTATAGCCCTGTCACCGCTGGATCTGAGCACTGAGAGCACTGTTGAATACATTTTCATAGCTTTGCTTTTTTTTTTTCCCCTGTCACAAGTTAGGACAATTCTTAGCTGTTCCACACATCTTTCTTTCACTGACTTTGTATAGAATTAGAAGAGCCATGCCAGCTTTTATTTGATACCATGTGTTTGCTGCTGAACCCACAGTTTGTTTAGTGGAAGAGGGGTGATACAGAAGGGAGATTGAACTCGCGGCAGATTTTGGAGTTAAATAAGACTTGGTGCTACACAGCTTAATTATCTGTGAGAAGCATTACTTTGATGAGCAACATCGTAGCACAACCATATCGAAATCATAAGTAGCGGTGGTGACTGCACGTTATGACATTACTTTAGGTTCACTTGGTGAACCGAGGAAAGCAATACAGCATGTGGGAATAGGAAGGAAATTGGGTTATTCTGATTACAGATTGTTTGGCTTGGCTGTGCCATGTGGACAAGCATACAATTTCCAGTTCACATGGCAAAACTGAAGTCCCAGATGTCTGCAGGCCTGATTCATTTACAGGATTTCACTTTCACAAAATTTGGGTTACCCACCATGTGTGGCTCTGCTGAAACTTCTGCTTTGTTCTGAACTTTGTGGAACTTGTGTACACGGGGGACTCTTCCCCCCACCCCAAAAATTCAGTGTCCCAAGTTAATGTATGGAAGTAATCTCACCTACTTAGGCTGCAGATATGTTGCAAATCTGACGATGTATTTATCACTGAATTGTGGATTATCCCTGAATGGTAATTACCACATGACTATAAAATAGTGTTAATTAGTGTAATTATTTTATAGTTCTGATTAGAAAGAAAGTAGTATCACAGGTGTTAAAAAGCAGGTGTTTCTCTAGAAGTTCAAAACATGCTTCTCCCAACTCTTAGATTGGACCTAGCAAATAGATTCAGTAATTGGCTTTGCAACATGGATCAAAGACTTGGGGGTGATCATAAGTTTGCTTGTACTTGCAGTTTTCAAGGTGTAGGCTTGAAAAAGCCCAGTTTCCTCTCTTGTTTGCATATCGTTACAAATCCTTGTGCAAAGTCCTTTCGTTGGAGCTGAAGGAGGTCTCGTCTCTCGCGCCACTACAGAACACAAATCTCAGATTCCCTCTTCTAAAAGTAGCGTCTCGTTATTACATGAGTAAAAATACAGACGATCTCTGCCAGACACAGACAGAGACTAGGTGTCTGTGCTGACACATCAATACAAAGAACTGTTATCACAGGAAAATTTCTCCTTCTGAACCTGGGCTTAAACTAATATGGACAGACACATAAAGGCCCTGGTGGATGACCTTTGTTCACATGAGAATATGTCTGCTCAGGGTTTCCTTACTTCATGTTAATTGATTGCCTGATGGAATTGATTAACTGATTGACTTACTATGGTTTGTGGTTTAACACAAGGTTTGGCCTAGGGTAGGCTTCAAAAGTCTTTGATATGGAATAGAAACTTCGGAAATGCCCTCACTAGCAGTGATGGTCTTTTTGAACTCTACTCCAGTGTCTTACTCTGAAGGAATCCCATTGCAGAGAGTATTAATACCTAGCATGAGTCATACTTTATAGACTGGGTTAGAGTGAAGCAGTCTGAGGAGTGAATTTCCAGTGTATTTGTTAACCCATGTTAATTTTGTATAAGCCTGCATATTGGGAATGTCTATGTGTAAATTATCTATCTTCTTATTCTTTTGTAGGCAATGAGAGAGGGACGACTGACAGGGTCTGTGTTTAAAATTTTTGTTGCTCTCCTCTTTCTTTAGGAGTGGACTCCTAACTTTTATTCTCTCTCCCACTCACCATAGTGCGCATATACTCAAGCAGTTCTTACCATGAAGGTGCAGAGAAAGAAATGAAAACACTATTATGAGACCACTTTTTCAGCAAAGAGTACCCCTGATGCTTTGGTTTGTACATACTTGGAGTAGCCTCTGCTTCCTGGCAAAATATGCCATTAAATGTGAGACACCAGAACCAAAAATTAGGATCCATATGTCAACTTGAAAGCACGTTGTAAGTTTCCGGTGTATGCAGTTGAAATGTCTTTCCTGTTGCTTAAATAAACTCATTTCAAAGAAATCATGTTGTAAACCTATGGTGAGGGTGCAGTAGACTTTCTGTTCATGCTCTGGTCATTTCCTGGTACTTAAGAGACCTGGAAAAAAAATAAATATATATATTTCCTATTAACCTGTTTTGAAAATAGTCATCCCATATCAAAGCATGTTTAAAAAGCAGATTGCATTTGATAGCAGTAACTAAAATGCAGTAAGAAGAAGCCTTTTGATCTGTTGCAAATAAACTCTTTTGCAGATAAATATGTTACAAGTGTATTTTTGTTCATTTGCTATCGAATTTAATAACAACCAGTGGAATTGAGTTCAACCAAAATGGTTCCGTATCAGACTTTGAATACATACTTTTAAATATTAAAAGATAATGATTTGTATGGCTTTGTTATATAATGCATTTCTTGTCTTCTCTTGTGTGCATGTGACGAATTCCAGTTGATAAGCCCAGGACTCTGGAGTCAGTTGTCTGGCTAGTTATTAAGATTAAGATAAGTACTGAGAACGGAAAGATACAGTGCATTGTACAGCCCTTATGGGACTGGGCCACCTCGGATTCCAAGTGTAAACAATGAATTAGTTCTCCCGGGCTTATTTCAAACCTGAGGTGTACACTGTAAATATTTGTGAAATATGATGGAGTGTGGAAAGATTTTTTTTATTATTTTTTATCCATTACATGTTATTACTAAAAAGTAAACCTTACCCCCCCCATCATTATAACTCATCTGTAAAAATCTAAGACCAATTTCTGTTAATTAGCTGTGAAAAATAACTTTTTTTCTTCCTCATCTAAGCTGTTTAAAAAAAAGAGGCACATTTGGACAGCATTATCACTGGGCACTTCATGCTGAATGTGCTGCTACAGTGACAGTACAGTTAACGCTCGCAAAGCAAAGCTCAATTAAAAGGAGGGGGGGTGGGGGGGGTGGACACTGGAAGACCTGAACTACGGAATACTGAAGTCAATGAAAAGTCTCCATATGACCTCAGTAAGTTTTGGATCAGGTCCACAAGGAAAGTTAGTGAGCTGTGTTGTGTCTCTGTGGTAGAGTACTACGGGCATCACACTGTCTTTTCCAAAGGGAGATAGGGAAAAAGTTTTCTGTTGTTCCATGCTAATAAAATATCACTGAGATATTAAAAAAAAAAAAAAAAAAAGACAATTATTTCCTGAAGTTTGGTTGCTAATTCTCACTAACTATATTAAATATGAGCTTTGCTACAAATTGGTAGCTTGTTCTTTCAGGAAAGCAAAATTTAACTTTGTCTGTGAGATCATTGGACGAGTGATAGAAAGCAGTAATTTAGAAAGTATATCAAAGCTACGTGTTGTGCAGTGTAGACCAGTGGGTAGCAATTAATTTTTTTTAATGAATTTAAAACTAAATGTATGGAAATGGTTATATAAAATGTATACACTGCTAAACAGCTAACTAGTCCTTGGGGCTTGCGTTTTCATTATCTGTATGTAAATCATTTCAATGAGCATGATCTAATGAATCAAAAACTACTCAAATTTGAATTGAGATTTGCAAGATGCTATTTTTTTTTTTTAAATCCTTACACCCTGCGTCGTCATGTGGCCCTACAGTGAAGCTATGTCTGTCCTCTGATTAATCACCTCTTATGTGGAGCTAGTTTGTAGGTTTTGTTGTGTTTCAAAAAGATTATTTCTAAACTCTAGGAATTTTCCACATTAGTGGGGAAGGGAAATTAAAGAACAGTGAAAAACATTCAAGAGAAACGAGCACAAATGAATGGTCCGCAGTGATCCCTTCCTATTCTATTATTTTTTATGCAGTAGGAAATAAAAATAAATAAAAATACGTAGTTAACTGTGAAAGGCTACCTGACAAAACCATGCACACTGCTTTTTCCTGAGAGTCAGGAAGTTGTATTGCTGAATTAGAGGCTGTCTCTTTCCTTCATATGCCAGTTAAATCATTGTGCTTCCTTAGCTCCCCTAAGGTATATGCTACGATTTCCTCTTAACCAGCAATGAAGATAAATAGCTCCTGTATCTTTTCTGTTTACAGTTATCTTAAGCAAAACCAAAATTAAAGCAGAATCACTGTGGAATCACAGATTCTTATGGAATCCTGAATATAGGACCAAAAGTTGGAATATCTCTAAAAGGAGATATGTATGGAATATAAAATATGTCTGTCTATATACATGTGTGTATATTTATAACTTCAGTTACTAATAGATCTGGAGCAATTGAGTAATTAAAACAGAATCTAAATTTGATGTGCTGTAACTAGATAAATGAAATTTACAGAGTGGACTGGAGTATCTGGAATACGACACTCCGTTTCCCACCCCTTTTTTTCACAGCCTGGTCTTTATATCGTGGCTGTGTTCGTTACAGTTAGCTGCAAGTGAGAAATCACTGCTGAGGTCGCTGAAATGTCAGTGCCACATAGACTGAGGGCAAAACTGGATGGAATTCCCTGCTATAACACTGATTATTAAAACTCATATGATATGAGGGGAAAGTGTGTGTAGCCTTTATACTGTATACTGCAGTCGAACAGAGATGTTGGCTGGAAAGCTCTAAAAACAGCTCTGTGCCCTAGCCTATTTTAGATTTTTAACATAAGTGTAGTCTCTGGCACACGTACAGTTTTACGCTGTACATTCACGAAATACACTAGAAACGAGCTACATGTTTTAGCTGAACTCTGTATGGTCTGAAATACCCAGGTAGTTAGCATTCCTGCCAATTTGATATGATTGAGACCTTTACTTGAACTGACCTCAGAAGGAATAGAAGACTAATTGAGGCGGCCCTAGTTCTAGCTCTCTGGAGGTGTAAAACACTGCAAATGGTATCTGGTGCATGCATAAAAGGTTTACACAGTGCAAGAGGGCTATGGGAAGGAAAAGAAAGACTTTTCTTTCTCTGTCTCTCAGCAGCCTTCCCCTGTAGTCCCCCACAAAGCTTCAAGAAAAAGTAATTTTATTCCCATCTTAATGTCATTGCATGGTAAAATAATAAGCAAAATAATAATAATAATAAAAAATCTAAAAAAGCACCCAAACAATGTAGAAGGTAAAATTAGGACAGTGCTTGGGTGCCTCAGGGCTGTAATTAAAGCTAACTAGGTAAAAAGAGATATTCTGCCTCAGATTTATGTTCTGAGGAGAAAAAAAAAAAAGGCTGAAAGTGAAATACAGCAAAAGAAACCCGTAATTCCAATGTATTCAACTCACCCATCAGAAGAAATGGCATTAATTCAGGTACCCAATTACTGTAATGTGGTTCAGAGCACCTCAATAGGTGTTTCAATCTCAAGCCAGGACTAACATTTGTAATCCTTTAAATGCACTTAAGAAATTGATGTTACAGCCCCACAATCTGTTAGGGGCCTTGCTTCCTGGCTGATTGCAAAGTATCCCACCATTAATTGGATCATCAGAATGTGATCCGCGTCCTGGTCCTCGGATTATGTAAGACTGACTTTGCTCTGACGCGCTGAACCAGAGGCTTCTTTTGCTGGATATTTTGACCCTTAATGTAGATAAGTGGTATTTTTCATCAATCTTAGCTTGCATTAAAAAAGGGAAATGTCAATTCAATGTGGGGCGTTTAACTTAATTCAACATCTTTTAATTTAATACCTTGGAAAAGTTAGTCCGTCTCCGACCTGTTGGAGACTTGTGCTGATGGAATGGTTTGTGGAGCAGGGCTGGAGGCACCTCGTTCTCGCTCGGTAGTACGGTTGGGTCCCAAAAGTCTCTTCATACTTCATCCCTGTATGAAAGTGAAAGATAAAAAAAAAAAAAACCCTGCCCCCTGATGCTGTTTTGTAGCATCAGTAACGAGTTTCCTCAGCTCCTTTGGACTGTTCCCTAATGACTGTTCTATGCACCTGTGGGAAAAGAGAGACAAAATGAATTCTGTGTTTACTGCACTGTCTTCATCTTGGGCTTCGGGTTTTCTTGAATTTTTTGTGGATCAGGATTGTTTGATTAATTCACTCAATATTCTTAATGGTGCTACAATAACAGGTGGCTTGGAAATCCTCTGCATGGGTTAGACCTAAAATCCTGTTGGAAACAAGGGAGATGCATCCTGGCAGAAGGCAGCTTTATGCCCAAAAAATTATCACTAGAATAGGTATGAGACATGTTGTAGCACCTCTTTTTTTTTTTTTTTTATTTTTTTTTTTCTTTTTATTNTTTTTTTTTTAATTCTTTTTTTCCTTGTACTGCATCATAAAAACCTTCTTAATGCTTCTCTTCGTGGTATGGAATGTGTTTCTCCCAGTGGTACAGAGGTTCAAAGATGACTGCAGCAAAGAGTTTTTTGATGAAAACAGTAAGCTTACCAGTTTTCTGGGCATTGCAATGAGCATCAAATTCATTTGACTCTTAGCATGGCTTTGGGAAAATGTTTTTGGCAGTTAACATTAAGTTGTTGGTCTCCTGGTTGTTAGGAATGAAGGTGGCGAGGTGAAAAGAGTAACATTCAGTTTCATGGCCACAGCTTGTCAGTTCTTGATGTCTTTCCTGCAACTGATGCTTAATAAGCCTAGATATGGCTATATATATATATACACATATGTAATATGTTACAAAAATCACTGGCAGAACCTGGCTGTTTCTGTGTTTCAGAGGAAAAGCAAGTGCTTTTCCACTGTGTCACGCAATGGCAGAAACAGAAATCATTTTGCAGCTGAGACTGTCTGACTTACACCCCCTTTTTTTTTCCCTGCCAAGTTCTCACTCTTGTTTTTCCAACTTTCCCCTCTCCCCACTCTACATTCAAAGAAATCATTCAAAAACAGTGCCGTACTGTGGGCCAGAAACGCTACCAAGGTACAGCAACGGTGAGGGATTGGTAGAACTTCTGGTTTGACTGTCATCTTCTAGGCCATGGAGGTCTTGAAGACCTTTAGAGGTCTTTAGAACGTTACAGGTTGAGAAAAGCAAGCTTCTAAGGCAGCATTTTCTGTTTCATGAGAAACATGGACAATCCAAAGGAGAACTGAACTGAAGAGGGGGGTTCTTGCATTTCTCCCACTCTCCTGCAGGACAAGGACTAATTCAAGTATGCCATGTAGGATAAAAAGGTGAAAATTTTGAGGCAGGGAGTTTAAACAGGAGGTCTGGGACAGTCTCATTAGACATCTCATCCATACAGTTTTTGCAGTCGCTGAGGATGGCACCCTGTGAACCTTCTTAACGTGTCAGAGAGTATAGCTGTCTCCATCTTTGGTCTGTATTAATTAAATTTGGGGGATTAACAGAATTCATAGGTTCATGTTTTCTGTGGATTTACAGAGAGAATAAACATGGATGCACAAAAAGGCTTTAGGCTGGAGATACTTTTGTGATCTTGAACAGAGGTAGGAAGAGAAGTGGTCTGGTATTTTGAGTGAGCTGACTGTTAACAACTAATTGTGCATTGGCCTGTTGTTAGTTTGGGCCTGTGTGAGGCAGCTATTACTCATTCAAGGTACGTTGCTCATACGTAAGTGCCTGACCTTGCTTTTTTTTTTTTTTTTTCCCTCCTGCTTTCTTCTTGATATGAATTGAATGGGCAGGTAGATGTATACAGTTCTGTTCAGCCGAATCGGCGCTAGAGGTGATATGGTGCTACACTAGGACAAGATAACCTTAGGTTTAAGCTCCTGGCTAGAGCAGAAGAAACACGCATTCAGTCCTTAGCAGCTGCCTGGCGAGTCTCTTTAAAATGCGGTACGTATTTGTCACAGTGGTCTTCTTTCTTTGCACTTGTGCAGTTCCTGGCATAGGAGGATCTCATCTGCAACACTAGATGCTGCTGAATGATAAATAAGAGCCCTGGCTAGAGATTCCTATGAACAGGTGACCAGCTGACCAGCTTTCAAAAAAAATAGTACTTTTCTACCAGACTTGTTTCTTGTTGCAGTATTTGAATCTCTCCTTGAAAGTATTTGAATGAGATTTCAAATGTTCTCCTTGAAACTGCATCAATAGATGAAGAATGTGAGTTCATGTTGTCGTACTATACTCAGCAAACTAACAGAAGTCCAAAAATGTATACTTACATATTGTTTGTGAGGGAATTACACCTACCTAAGCTTAAATATGATGTTGAAGGAAGCTTGCTTGGCCATTTTCAGACCTGGTTTAGACAGAATCACCTTTCCTGAAGTGAGTGAAGTTGTATCTACTTCTGCCAGACCAAAATTTATCTCAGAGACTTCCAGATAAACACTAGCCTCACACTCAGTTCATTCATCAACAATACAAAGCTCTTTTATGAAAGGAGAAATATGAAGTACTGTAGGTAAGCCTGTAATTACTTTGGCCGTAGAACAAACATAATGTTTCTTCCTGCTTGGAAGGGCCTAACCTTTTGGAGGGAGAGTAGGATCTGGGATATCTCTAGCATTGATAGTGTTCCTACAGCAGCTGAATTTTCCGGAACGCTTTATTCAAGCACAAGATGCTTCTGAGTTCCTCCACTATATGGAGGGGAGAGGAAACCTTTTGCAGCCTGCGTCTCTCCCTTCCTGGGCAATTGGTTTGAAACATAGATGCTGTATCTCCGGGTGTTTTGCTGCATGGAGTTGCATTGTAAGTGCGTCACTTCCCATCAGTTTAATTGGAGCCTTGGGTGGCTGTTCTCTGCTGCTCTGTCCCCAGACAGAAAGCTGATCTACGTTTTTGCTTTAAGTACACTACAAGGTTGGAAAGTAAAGTTGAGTTTGCAGTGAAGCAGATATATTGGCTTCCCATGCTTTGAAGACAAATGGAGTCTCATCCATCGCTGCTGTACCAGTATGCTGGTGCTGTTTCAGGCTGCTTTGGGTTAGGATTTCAGTTTGCCCTTCCTTCCTAATGGGGTCCCTTGGTGGAGAATGCCATCCAAGTGCAGGATGGATGAGGTGCCCTAAGGACCTGTATCAGGCTTGCCTTTTAAGAAGTGCCTTGCTGAACTGTGAACTGGGGTTTTCTTGAAGTGCTATGTGAGGATATGAATTCAACTTTGAGACTGAAAAGGGAACAAATACCACATACAGCAGCATGTGTCAGTTTGAAAGCACACGGTGTTCAGTGGCAGTGTTAATATGCATCTAAAATGATTTTCCTGTGGTGTCTCGAGTGTTTCTCAGGGGCCCCTTTCTTTGTTCTAACTCCCTGTGGAATGGGCAGAGAAAAATGGCTGGTGCGCTTGCTTTGGCCACCGTCAGAGACGAGCTTGCGGCTGAATTAATTCTGTCCTCTCTAATGACCGGCAGTTACCTCATTGCCAGGGAAATGGCCCCCTCCGCCTGCAGAACCCTGGCGACTTGGTTTCATTACGCAGGACAATACACTTGTCTGGTACAGGCTGCCCCCAAACGCTAAAGGCATTTCTGCTTGCCTGGATCTGGCAGAGGAGCAGAAGTTTCTTTGTTCGATGAAGCTTACCTGTCCCATGATGTGCGGTGTATCAGAAGCTTGCACTTCACTGCTTGGCGTGTTACTGATTTTTTTCTTTTGCGGTGTAAACCCAGTGCTTCCCTCACATTGTGGGGGGAAAAGATTTAAAGGAGTGAGCAGGATGAAACAAACCTGCACGCTGTATCCATTGTGATCATATTCTCACATGGTTTCTTGGTTCCCCGGGGAGGTGTTTGCAGCCCCAGGTGGAGAAGTATAAATAATGAATTGGGCAGGTTTTTTTTACATGGGAGGGGCGTGTGTGTGCAGACTTCTTCAGGGCTGGAATCCTGCTTGAATTCATGAGCCCCCTTTTCACACACGCAGCTGCACACAATGTGGACACTTGTCAAAGCGGCGTTGGCTGTAGACCATCCTACGCAGTGGTGCAAAGTAAAAGCACTGTTTCTATTTCCCAGACTTGCACTCGCTATGAACTTTACCTATGCAATTTGTTGGACGCTATTACAAAAGGGTAGGATGAAAGTGTCCTATAATGGAGCAATAGTCAGTCTATTTTGATATGTTACAATAGCTCACGTGTATTAGGGTGTGAAGCTGAGCAAGTGTCTCTTAAATGGCTGATTTGGGTTTCAGCATTGAGCCCAGCTGTTCCTTTGCACACTCTGTAAAGTACAGTATTTGACAGAGTAATGGCCTCATGTAAGGAGGCAATGTGAATCACAGGCGAGCTGCTCCAGAGTGGTGAGCACTCTCCCAGCCCTTGCTTTTCCCCTCCCAGTCTCTCATTCTCCTTTTTTAATTTCCTTCCATCAACTGTTTGCAACACAGGTAGACCTTCCTGTGCAACTGTGAGGAACCTGCTACATACTTGTTAGTCTGGTTCTCGTGTTTGATTTTACTGTCTTTTTCACCTTGCCTACTTAAGAAGCCCATGCTGCTTCAAGTAGTTTTGAATGTACCAGTAAATGTATGTTACAGCGTGAGACGCGAAACAGAGAACGTCTTCACCCAAGATTTGGAAGTGGTAGGAAATGACCTTTTGCACTTCTTTTGCTTTTTAGATCTTTAAGCCCTAAGCCACCCTAAATCTACTGTCCCTATAAAAAGCTGCATTTTAAAAGTCTTTAGGAGGCTTGCTGACCTTGCAACCTACTTTGTAAGGAGTCTGCACCCACAGCTATTAAACAAAATTAATTTCAGCACTTTTAAATTGTTAATCTTGCAAAAGACAACTTGCTTGCTCTCCAGTGATCCCACAGGTCGTCATTCTGTGAGCTGTAAGCCATCACAAGGGTTCACGGCTCTGAACATCATCAGTCTGCTCGTGGTCTCCCAAATGCCTTGCAAAATTAATTCCTCTGCCCTCCACTTTTCCTCCCCTAGCAGCTCTCTGAGATCTGGGAGCTTGGTGAGCTCTCTGCACATAGCAGCCGTTCACCAGTAGCTGCGCCACAGGTTATTCTCATTTTAAGGTTACTCTGTCCTAAATCAGTGCTTCTGATCCTCAACACACAGTAATGAACTTTGGGCAGCAGGACACTAATTCAGGTAGAAAATGACAGCTTTATTGTTCAAAGCGTTAGCTTTTCTATCACAGGGGCAGCGTCTCTTATAAGTTAAGTTTCTCCGTCCCCATGGGGCAAATGTTTTACCAGCTACTAATTTATTTTGTATCCTTTTAAGTGTATCTTTTCTGCCTGGTCATGGAACTTGGAAAAGTTGCGTTTTTTCCTCCTTGCAGTGATATGTGTGAATGCACTGGGAGTGGGGGAGAAAGCCAGTGCTGTATCTGGTATTATCATGCCTGGTTGTCCCTGCTCCTTCCACCTCTTTTGTCTCTGCCACTCAAGCCAATTTCAACCATCCGCCGACTCTCATTTGGGATAATAGCCTCTCTTTTTACTGTTGTCTTGTCATGTTTGATTCGGCAGCACAAGGATTTTAAATTAGCCAAAACGTTTGCGTGCTGGGCTTACTCCGCTGCCACTACCAGTTGTGGATCCACTAAACCACTTGATGCTGAAATTGATGATTGCTCGGAAGGAATAAGAAATTGTTGGTGGCTACCGGGAAGATTCATTCACGCCGAGCCCCTTTTAAGCAACGTAGGGGGAGGGAGAGAGAGATTTCCTTCATTTTCCTGCTGCCTGGCTGGTGGCTGTATTGTGCTTGTGCCAGGTTCCTGCTGAGTGATTACAGTCTTGCTAGGCTGCGTAGTTCCTGTGATTTCAAAATAAAAACAGAAATAAAAAAAGAGGGAGGAAAGGAAGGGGGGATAAAGCTCCAAGGATTTGCAGTTAAATTCAATAACATAGAATTGTTATATTTTAAGTCCCTGGCCACTTCTTTGTTTTCTGTTTGTTCCCCTGGCTAGAAGTTTACATGTTAGAAGTTTTACCCAGCAGAAGACTTTCTGTATTGGCCCGCTTGGGATGGTGATGCTAAACCACAGCTGGACTGTAAGCAGTTTTTAATATTGTCTGGATGAGAAATGACCCATCATTAATGGGCTCTGAAATCACCAAGAAAACATAAAACTTCTAATAATACCCCCCATACACCCCAAAAAACCTTTTACTTGTTTATATTAGTGTTTAAAGATATGGGGGGCCAGAATGTATAAGGGAGAGGAAAAAACTGCTTGACAAACTGTCTATACAAAAAGAAAACAATTGAAGCCATAGAATTAAATGGGAATGACCAGGGAGGTACATATACTTTAGAACTATATACAGTCACTTATGAAAAGTGAAAGACATCTTTTCTCATTTCTGTTGAGTGGATTTGGTTTCTTTTGGAGAAGAGAGTATGTTTGGGCTTTCTTCTAGAATATTCCAGCACTACTTTCTGGGTTATGGTGATCATTGGTTATTCAGGTAGCCAAATAGTCAAAAAAGGTCACTAAGAGTCCCATGTACAATGGCTCAGGATTTCCAAATCCAAAGACAGATACTACCTAACAGAGAATAATAGCAATTGTAATTAAAAAAATATGTACCTTCGCCATGTATGTAAGTTCCCAGCCATTAAGAAGCATGGTTTCAAAGTTTACAATTCATTTTACGGAGTCATAAATAATACTCTAAATACATCACAGGCAGGAATACGATTGCGCAGCATCCAAGCCAACAAAGATGTTTTCATTTGATCTAATATTGCTAACAGTATTAGTAGTAATATTCTGGCACTTTCTTTCCTGATTACTAAGCCGCATGTTCTCTTGTATAAGATGCCCTTTTTCTGCTTAAAAAAAGAAAAAAAATCATCTTGTAAATTTGAAGGTATTGGCATATAACTTTATTTCTCTCTTGTATGTAATAAATCTTGAAGAAATCATGTGAATGGCTAAAACTCTAAAAATACATATCTAAGTAAGAGGGTGAACCTCTGGGGCCCGGCAGTGGAGTGCTGTTGTGCAAGGCTGGTGCTGCAGGTTTCTGTTTGTGCCAATTAACAGTAGTTTGGGAAGGCGAGCGGCCACAATGGGTTTAGTCCTGTTATCTGTCTCCAACTGCTGTACTGCTCAGAATTGCTGATTTCTCTGCAAAATCATGACAGATGTGTTGCAGGGAGATCTATTGGTTGAGTAGCTGGTGAGAGAGTTAATGCAGAGGATAATGAGTAGCTAAGGCTACATCCTCCAGCAGGCTTTGATGTGTTTTGATAATATATGGCATGGGTCAATCTGCCCTATTAGCAAATGCAGCCAGTTTATGCTCTACATACAAACTAGAGATTTGATAAAGCACTAAATTAGTTTTCACAAGGTATTAGATGTTAGATACTTAATGGGATCATCATGCTTTTGCTACACTTGGTTAAAATGTGTTCTGTAACAGCAGCATGAGGCAGCATGACATTTCACCAGGAGAGGAAGCGTGTCTTGTGACTGAATCACGAGCCTGGGAATTATGAAGTCCAGCATTGCTTGGCTTCTGGGTTCCGTCTGTGTGATTTACCAGAGAGTTTTCTCTTCTCTCATCTGCAGAATGGGACTGCGTCCTTCCATTTTCTCTTTGCCTCATTGTGAAGCTTAAAACATCACTGCTTGTAAAGTTGTTGTTGTTGTCGTTTTGTTTTGTTTTTATCCTTGGATGCAAAGTGTTATAAGATGCAAGTAATCATAGTTCTGTGAAGTGCTTCTGTCCTAAGAGACTGATGCTATCTGGCTCAGGAGGCGCTGGGGAATTCCCTAAACCTAACAGGAGAGAAGTTAGAGGTTCAGATGTGTTCAAGCAAATTTGAATAAGAAACCTTAGCAAAGCATGAAAGAAGGAGTTGGGGGTTTTTGTGTAGTGCTCCCCAGCTGCATCCTGCATTTGCTCTGTGCCAGTGTTTATAAGGTGAAGTAACACCCAAAGTTCAGTGAAGCTAGCTAAACTTTTACAAAGCCAAAAGTACATTGGTAAAATACAGCACATGGGGACAGTGTCCTTCCCTATACACGCTTGTGCCCATTTTACCAGTGGGGAACTTGGGGAAAAGAAAGCGACCTTCCCGGGACCCCATGGCAGGTCAGTCTCCCAAACAGGTCTTGTCTGAGCACTCCCATCACCTGGGCTTCAGTCCCCTTGTGTCTGTTGCTGCTGTGTTTAGCTGGTACTGATTTTATTAGCTTGTTTCTTCACCATCAAAGAAAGGGATGTAAAATGACTTTTTTTTTTTTTTTTAAGTTCTGTGGTTTTTGTCTTGTTAAATAAAAATCTAAAACTGCTGACAAGAGTGTATACTCAACTCACTTCAGAAAACCGCGCTTTAAAATCCGTTCAGCATTTGGTATTTGTCACATGAGAATGTTTTAAGTCTAATTTTTGCTATTGCTTTCTTCCAAAGGTTCATAGATATTGTTCTTAATTACATTTGCAATGTGTAATTTTTTTTTCTCTAACATCTTACTAGTTATAAAAGTAGCCAGTCCTGAGTGAATGTTGCCAGGCTTCATGCTCCACCCAGCACTAGGGAGATGTCCCTGCCTTTTTGTGAAATGCAACAGGAGTGTCACATACAAAATTATCCTGCTTCAAAGCACAGAAGCTGCATCCCAGTATAGATCACAGTGGAAAATGACTCAAAATTTCATGACGGCTTCTCCCCTATTTACACCCCTCCTTCCCGTTCTCAGTCCGTTTCACAATTGGGCTGTGGTAGGAAGTGTGTAGTGTGTATGGTGGCATTTTAGTTTACTGTTACTAATAATCCCTTTGCACGTTTCATTAGCATGTTATTTATAGGATTGCAAAAGGGCATCCATGCTGCTTAGCGGTGCTGCCTGTGTCCTGAGGACTGAAATGATTTTCTGAAGCACAGCGTCCTAGCCATGTGCTCACTGCTCCTTAGGTCCTGATCCCCTGCCGAGCGATGCTTTGGGCTGAAACCTCGTGTTTTAAAGCCCACAGAGGCTGGGTAGAGCATGGACTTGGGATGCTTGAACAGACAAGGCTTGCCAGAAGACTTCGGCTTGTAACACCTCATAAGCCTGCACCTGAGAAGTCGCTTGCAGCCGGCAGGCTGCGTTTTTTCTAATAAATTCCTTTTTGAACCCACTTGTTAGTCAGGCGCTGTGCTCACTAACTACAGCAAGGGCCCTCTGTCTTGGGCATAAATTACTCTTGTGTGCCACTGTCTCTGAGCAGCCCCCCAGTTATGGATTACTTTGTTCTCGACTTGACAGGAACATAATTAGAGCTGTTGATGAAATCTACCAAATTGTTCCTCCGTGGCCTGAATGGTCAGGAAATTTGGCTGAGTCGTATTTGTCACCGACGTAAAGGCTCCTAAACACTTTATATTAACTATGTTATTAATGTGCCCTCTAATCTGTCCGTGAATTGGTAACACTTGGAGTGAGCTTGTGCTCTAATAGCACCTTGTGATGAATATATTGTAATGCTGCTAAAAAGTTTCTGGAGGGTGGAAAAAGAAAATGTTAATAAAAAGTGAATATTTCTAGGCTGTTTATGCGTGTGTATTTTGTTATGCATATTTTTGTTTGTGTGATTTTTGTTTTTAACAAAGATTCATTTAGGCTTTGCATTGACGGACCCTTTTCTGTTCTATAGGATTTGCTGACATTTTGGCTGTTTCATTGCCAGAGGAGGCTTTGTGTGTCCCAAAGGAAGTGAGTGATCTGGCCATAACAAATCCTGCCAAAATATTTTAACACCGTTACGATTTTCTAATGCAATGCGTAGTGAATGTGACTAGAAAAGGATGGTGAGTTGATTAAGGGGATTCATGCCCTCTCCTGTGCACTTGTCTGATGAAACGTGTAGGCAGGAGCCGCTGGGGTGGTGGGAGACCGCAGCCAGGAGTGTGTGGCTCGCCTCTTGAAGTGTATTACTTCAGAGAGATTAAGCGTGAGCTGTTGTTGTAAGCCAACCTGTCAAATTTGGGTCCTGCTCTTGAACTTTCCGAGAGTTCAGGGTGGTCGGATGTGGGGTTTTAGTTGTCCGTGTTAAATAAATGCATTTTGGCTGCTGTAATTTTGCAGTAAGTTAAAACAAGGAAATGTGCTAGACAGTTGCAGATGAGAAGGATCTTGAGTGGCTAACTCTCTTAGAAGCTGACAAGCCGCTGTCTGGGGTAAAACGAACTGTCCCCCGCAAAGTAAAGGGCAATGCCATACTTCAGCGTGAGTTTGACAAACACTGAGGTAGTTCTTAACTATGTGAGCAACTGTGCTTAGATAAGGTCTTAACGCACAAAAATGCTTAATTAGGAATTTTCACATGTAGTGTTCAGGGGATGACAATTCAGACAATGTAATGTTTAGAGTAGAGCTGGAAGTACAGAAAAACAGTAACTTAGATCCTTGAGCTATTCACTAAAGAATCAGGTAAATTAGCTTCTGCTTTTCTAATACCTCAGTGATTTGCTTATATTAAATTTAGCACCCCACTCCCCATAAAAACGACCTTGCCTGTTGCAAGTTTTGCTGTAGGGGAGAAAGCCAACAAGAAACAGAAAAGTTGAGCATGACCGTAGCTTTGGAAATTGCTCCACATGAGCTGATCCTTCCGCTTTCACTAAACGGTCCTTACTTACTTACTGACTGTTGAACTATTTGCAAGACTGACCTGTGTTGTCAGGTGCTCAGACTGACATAAATACGTTCCACTCTCTCGCTGTTGATGACTTTTCCCATTCCAATGTTTCTCTGTCAGTTTGTCTTTGAATACTGAACAGAGCTGCGAGTTCTCACGCTCATCTCCAAAGCCCTCACTCAGTTTTTGCTGGGCTCACTCCAAACTGCCACTTCCGTGCAGCCCAGTTCCCAGGGTCAATGCTGTTGCCAACAAGCAGAAAGTATTAACCTCGGAGTTAGGGCTTACTTTGAGACTTCAATCTATGATCTTAATATTCGTAAATGAAATGGGAAACCAGCTCTGTACCTTTCTCATGCAAATCAATCTATTTCTAGTAATGAGCAATTTAAGTTTTTTTTTTTTTTAAATGTAGTTGCCATCTCTGGAAATCAGGATCAGAATTCAGGATGCTCAAATTAGGTGTTAGTGCATGCAGATACTCTGTTGATGACTCTATTATTAGAATAAAGTAGACCAGTACTTTCCCTGTATCTGTTTCTTTTCACTGCTTTTGTCTCTTTTCTCTCTCAGTTCATTTTGTCTAAATTTTTCTTCTGTTCTTTAATTTCACCCTTTAATTCATTTCTACAAAAACCATGGGATCTTGGAGGATGCTCTAAATAATTAGATCATGTTGCTTACAGTGTGTTGGAAACTGAATTACATTTTCTTTTGTCATAGTCTTTTTTTTATCACTGTTCTAACATGGTATGTTATTTGGGATATTTGTACCCCAAAGCATGCTTTATGCTGTCCTTGCTGTACTTCAGTGGTCTTTCTAATATACACTAATTACTAAGAATTTTTCTTTAAATAAGTGAGCACTCTGTTATCCTTGAACACTACTAGTTTTCTGTTTGTTTTCAGTTTCCATTGGGAATAACATGATGTGCGCTCTGTGTATCCAAATCTAACTTTTTTGTGTAGTAGACCAAAATGTATCATGAGCAGAGCACCCCAAAAATAACCTTAGTTCTGGTTTCACTTTTTTTTTTAAGAGTAGGAAGCAAAAATACTTCTATAGAAGCCGCTTACCTGGGCGGGGGTGGGGTGGGGGTTAATATCAGAATTGGGCCCTGGAATATTAATTTGATAGAAACGGTATGATCTGACAGTGTCAGCTGTACTAGCATATGCTAGTAGACACTCATGTTTGAAATCAGGATTCATAGTTAATCATTATAAGAAACAGATTTATCACTTCATAAACTCTAGGAAAGACTGTTTTCTTTTCCAAACATTTAAATTACTTGGGCATTTTATGTATTAAAACCCAACTATAACTTAAAGGGAATTTCGAAGAATTTTCAAAGCTGTTTCCTTCAGGAGCTGTAGTTACACTGAAGCTTTATCACTGAAGTAGTTCATATGCTCAACTGCATCTCTTCTGTTTTTTTTCTAGTAAAATAGGGTTTGAACAGTGTTCGTTACCAGACTAGCCTGTGCAAATCTTTAACAGCCAGTACCACCAAATTCATACGCATGTGCACACACTTGTACAAATGTGCGCACACAAGCAACACCCCCGCACACACACACTAGGTAGACACTTATACAGTGTATGGACCGTTCTGTAAACTCTTTCAGAACATGTGTTGTGCTTTACAGGAAAAACACGACACCTAAAATTAGCAAAATGAAATCCCAGTGTGGCTAACAAGCTCGAGAATACAGCTTAAAAATACTTTGTTTTCCTTCTCTTAAGTAATAACAACCAGGGAAAAGTAAAGGTTTATTCCATCACCTTTCTTCTGCTATGTTACACAGACTGCATGCAAAATAAATTCAGAGAGAAATAAAAAGCTAAATGTGCTGCAGGATTTTAGCCAATGAGACGTACCTGCTGCTGGATGGATAAGCTTGCTTTAAGTGCAGCCTTCATGGTTCTCAGTACAAACTTAGTACTTGAGCTGACCTGGTGCTATTCTCCTTCGGAAAACTGACCTGTCCTCAAAATGCGTAAATCCTCACTGTTTCTCAGAGTGTAGCTACTGTGATACAGCAAACCTAATTTGGCAGAGAGTCCAGCTATGAAGCTGCATGGTATTTGACCTATATGAAGTCATAATGTTTCAAAGGAAAAAAGATACTGTCCAAACCAACAGAATAATAATTCAAAGTATTCCTTTGGATGCTGATTTCTCAGCAGAAGCGTGTATGTGCACCGGCTCACACTCTTCTAGGTCAGGAAATGGCCACTATAATTGTGTATAATGCTAGGGAGTGTTTTACAAGATGAAGACCAAAAAGATGCACGTGAAACTAGCCCCGTTACATGACTGCTTGCCAAAGCAATGCTCAGTGCTTTTACTGAGTGTAGCGAGCTATTCCCGCAGCATTATTCACCTGTTGGGAGTTAATAGGGCAGTGTTTAGTAAATGTTACGTTCCCTGATCGATGCTTAGTTGCCTGTGGATAGCAAGGAGTTGAAAAGGAGGTTCTTAAGATGGAGAAATCCTGCTTTAAAGGACAAATAAGAGAGAGAAATGTTCTGGTTTCAACATCAGAAACAGCTTTCTAAAGACTACTGTGGGTTTAGGGTCCCCACATAGGAAAAAAAAAATGAAGCAGTTTGTTTTAACAAAAAGAAATAAAAGGGGAATATGCAGTTGCTCACCGCTCTCACTGTGTGCCTTGCAGTGGAGCTGAGGTTCAGATAAGAGTTTGCTGCTTCTCTTCATGAAGAGGCTGTATGAATTAAAGTTCGCAAAGATATTAGGATTTACTAAGTAAAGTCATACTTGTCAATAGCTCCTCTTGCTAGATATTTAAAGTTCAAGTGCTTGTTTGCTTTAGTTAAGTGCTCTGAAGTACTTTAAAGCATTGGCCCATTTATATAAACAAATAGAGAAACTCACTGATAGACTTCCCAGAATGTGTTACCAATATTTGGTTATCCTTCCTCGGGTCTGAAAAAGAATTGCACTAGCAACTTCTGATACATGTGAGTCTTTGTTAATGAAGTATTATATTAGATCATTTGAACAGATATTGCCTATGTTGTAACATAATTTCTCTGTTGCACACAACCATGAAGAAATAGAGGGAAGTCAATAGCTCAGAAAGAGATTTATCCAGAACTTGTGTGACATAAGGAGAAGAAGAAGAAGCTGGAAGTCTGATTTCCTTTTTGAGTATTTGCAGGAGAGAATTAATACTATACTTCTCCCATATTTTTTCTCCTCCTGCTCAGCTCTGCTAATTCAAAAATCTCTTTCAGTGCGGAGGGCTGTGCAACTAAATTCAAACAGGCTTCCAGACCATGGGAAAATCCTATGCCCATGCATATAGCCATTCACAGAAATAAAGGGAACTACCAATGTTAAAAAAAGATTGTGAAGGTGTTTACATGCTTCCCACAGTGTTCCCTGCTAGTGTTGTAGTGCTTTCCAGCTAGATGTCCTCGTGGTAACAGCTGTCCTATGATGACTGTGCTCTTCTGTAGAAATATACTTTGGCCTAATGATACTTCTGTGATACTGAAAGCCTAGGAACATCAGAAGATTGTATAGTTCGCAAAAGTCAGCAAGCCAAATACTCTTTCATACATATAAAAATATTTTATACATATTCAGATGTATAAAAATAAGCATTATTTGGAAGAACGACCAGACAAGTTATGCAGTTAGGTCAAAGCAGTTTAGTTCCAGAAGCAAACTGAATACCATCAGCACCTACCCCCCAAAAGTGCAACATAATGGGATCATAGAGATGTAGCTGGGTACTGTCTTAATATTAGAGTGGCATCCTTGATTAAGAAAAAAAATAGTTTGTCCTAATAATTTTCATCTGCATGTGTTTTCTTTTTACATACCTCATCTGTGAGATTCAGAGGGTGTTATAAGCAAGTGGATTTAGAGCTGTTGCTAATTTAAGCTGCATTTAATAAAACAGAAGTTTGAGGTATCTTACAAATCAGTGAATGTGGCATAGTTTGAAGATTGCTTTTGTCAAGTTTGATTAGCTCAAAGAGAAACCTTTTCTAAATATTGGTTGTGAGATTAATCAGGCAATGTAAGACCTTGAATTATTCCTCATCACAGGAAAACAATGTAATTTATTATCTCGCCTGATGACAGGAAAATGTAAGTTTAGAGGATTTAAAGTTTATGTTTTGAAGATTGAACCAAAGTAAAAACTTTCACGCCATTTTCTTCTAAAAACTGACTTATTTTCTGTATTATGCTTCACTTTCCATAGCGTATTCCCATATTACAAGCTGATAGTACCAACATCATTACAATGAAAGATGTTCTCATTATTGACTCCATTCTCAGTTAATTATAAGTTTGTCGTGTTTTAATGAGTAGGATTAAACTTTCATATTCCAAATATATGTGTCATGTTGCTCGCTTGGAGACTTTCTAAAGCAGATGGCTGAACCATTTCTCAAAACAGTGTGAACAAGGAATATTTTGTTCCCTCACACTAAAAAGTATTTACAGTATTTACAAACATTTGCAGAAAAGCTTTAGCAGCTCTGTTTTGGAACAGAGTTTTGAAATTTGTGCAAAAACTTTCCTGTTCTTTTCTAGCTTTCTGTCACAAGCAGAAGTTACCTTCACTGAAGTAAAGACGCAGTTAAGCTGGCGGTATGTTCTGTAAATACAGGATAGCAGAAGGAAAAATAGTACTAATGTATTTCAAGCATACCCTAATTTCAGAGGCTGTCCTTTATTCCTCATTAACAAATCTCTGCTTCCTACTATAGCCTTCAAAAAAAAAAAAGATACTTTGTACCTTTACTTAATTACCCTCTCTCTTTTGCCTCACTGCAGGGCATCTGTGAGTCTTTCCCTCCAAAGCTCAGTGTGCATTAACAGACCCTGTTTGCTCATTGTATTTTCTAGCAGAAGTTTGATGCTTGTTTATCTTCTGTTTCCTTTCACAATGCAACACCTTTCTCACCAGTACAGATCAAATCCTTTCTCAGAATGCTTGTTCTTTTGTTTATGTGCCTACAAAATACATAAGCAGGATGGATATGTTCTAGCCCTGTCGTTGCTGGAGTGTTCCTGCTGATTTAAGTATGGCTATGATTTTTTTTCCCCAAATCTATCAATAATAGGTGCATATTGCTTACAGGTATATGATAACTAACACAGACCCTTTTAAGAAGAAGTTTATCATCATGTGGGTAGGTCCTGGTGTTATGGCTGCATAAATCACAGCAGGCTGTTACCAAAGAGAGCAGGTTTCTTACCAAAACGAAAATCCTTCGTTACATACTTTTTACATTGCTTGTTTAATCTGTATCAAATGAAAACAATAACCTTGCCATTTGAATAGCAATGTCAGCTGATATTACAGCTTGGCTAGTATTACACGAGCATAATTTGAAGGGGGTTGAATCAGCGTGCCCCTCACCAGGTACTAACCCAAAGTCCTGGGCAATACTGGGCAGCAGTCTACACCCCAGGCCATTTCTCTTGAGGTTCAATACTCAAATAGCACGTGGCTACATTTGGTTATTCAGGTTTCAGCAGGATGTAGCTCTTTGGTCTCATTTACCAGATTGGCTTCTATGCGCCGTCACCTGTCCTAGCGCTTCTTCACCTCGGTAGCAGAGCTGTGACGAGATCTGTTATGGTGGGCATGGAAGTCTCTTTCTGCGTGTGGCCACTGTAATTGTCGCTGAGAGGCACCTTTGTTTAGCAGGTCCACATCGATACTACTGTTAGATAGGCCTCGTGTTTGGGTGCGCTTGTTTTATATCTAACCTGTCTGTGGTGTTGATACTCTGAAGCCCGATCAAAGAGTTAAACTTGTGTAAAACCTGCTTGATCCCAAGCTTTGTACATCAGTTTAGTATGGTATGAATTTCTTCATACTGCAGTTTGGAGGAGCATGTGTAACTCTGTTGTAGCTTTTACATTACTTGAAAGTAATTCAGTAAACTCCTGCATGGCAATGGAAGTTTTATACTACACCTCCCCATTGTCCATCCTCACACATATTGTCTACATGTATCGTTATTATCATCAGCATCTGTCTTTTCACTGATGATTTATTCGTCTCTAGGTCTTCATCCATTTGTACAATACTAGATCTAAAATTATATCTGTCTAGAGTAAAATGCATGATCTGTAAGATTTAATGCTGGTTTCAAAATTTCATTGCCAATAACTAAACATGAAATTGCTTCAAATTAACCAGTAATTATTTAGAATGAAGTAAGAAAGAGTTAAAAAACTTAAAACAAAACAAAAAAATCCCTTTGCCAGGCAAACTAGACCCCTTCCTTCCAACAAAGCTGTTGCAGGAGGTTTCAATGGTATGAATAAATGTATTTCTTTTAACACTTTTGTTGTTTAAAATGCTATTGTTTCATCTGAGGTGTGAGGAGATGTGCTAACCTTGTCAATGTGGGTGCAGTAGAGCAGAAATGATAACTGTATATACTTTTTTTTTTTACAAAAATACCGAGTGAATGTGTGTACGCGTGAGAGAGAGAGAGAGAGAGAGAGAGAGAGACAACTTATTTAAATCCTGAATACAGTCAGACCTCATATGCATTGTTAAAAAAAAGCCCTAAAGAATTGCATATGGATTAGGGGGATGAATATTCTATTATTTCAGTCTGTTCTGCTGATCTTCTTATTGTGACTTTGTGCTTCAGAAATCTGCCAGGAATTTGGCTTTGCTGTACTAGGCAGTAATTTTAAATGTGTATCAAGCACTTGATAGTGTATGATTTGCGTGCTGTTGCATTCCCATTCCCTAAATTTTCCACCAATTTATTACTTTTTTCATACTGTTTTAATATTTCAGGATGATGAATATATACAGCATCATTAAAAGTAAATAAAAAATGCATGAAATTAAAAAATGGAATATTAGATGTTTCTTTGCTGTAATCCCTAGGTCCAATAGGAATGAAATGTCTCTGTTCTGTCAAGTAATCCCTAAACATGATTAGGGACCTTGTAGTTTCCACATAGCCCACATAATATTTGTATCATATAAGCCTATTTATGTAAGGTTTGAGTAAAAGTTGTTATTAGAAGACCTATAAACCTATTTTACAATTCAGAAAAATATTCTTGCCTCTTAATCTCTCTACTTTTATTATTTTGCTGGAGTTGATGGCAATGCGTCCTTAATTCATTTTTCAGAATTGTTACATCTTTTGGGTACTTATGTTGTGCATTAACGATCCTGATGAAATGTATTTTTAAGACAGAGCACTGGGTTCAACAGTTCGTCTACTTGTGTAGCTTCTCCTTAAATCTGAGTTGGAGGGGAAGTGCACCTTTTCCTAGGTCCTTTCTTTGACATCCAGGTTTAATCTGAACTGGGGATCAGGAGATGCAGAGATTGCTCTTCTGATCTTGGGGAAGGGGAGATGGAAAGAGCAAGGGAGGGGATTCATTTTCTATTTAATTCATGTCATACATTAACAGTGATGTTAGATGCTTCTGGCAGCATCACAGAATGCTTTAGAAATCATCTCTGATTTGACCAGCCAATAGCATAGTTTTAGGGAGAAAAAGCTAGAAAGAAGGAAAACATAGGGGAAGTCTTGAATGACAAACAAAAGGAGAGAGACAATAGCTGTTCCAGTTCAGTGTCATTATTTCCTCTTGTAACAGAGTTGTGCTGGGGATGCAATAGCCCAGTACTTCCCATTCTCTCCTGCGGCTTCTTGCTTGTGCAGCAGAGATGCCTTGTAGTCGCACCTTGTAGGCTGTTGGGCTGAATTCATTACCATTCAGAGATATTCCAGTTCCGTGGTAACACAAGGAGGAGCAATAAACAACATAAAGAAAAACAGTGACTTATGTACTTCTATGGTTTGACTAGACCTCACTAAGAAAATATTTTCAAATGATAGCAGGGGTCAGCTGTGGTAATTCTATATTTCCCATGAGGAAATTTGAGACTATATAAACCTTGGGATACCTGCCTAAACCCCCCTGTGGGAATACTCCTGTATTTCTTCATCATTGCACAGAAATTTTATTTCATTTTCAGCAGTTAGGATTGCATTTGAGCAATAGCTCTATTCTTGTATTTATGAACTGAGAGAAGCAAAACTGCTCACTGCTGAGCCTGGGGATCCTCTTCCAGGAAAACTGAGATCAATAACTGTTATCAAGTCTACATTTATAGGGAGTGTTAAATGACCACAAAGTCCTGATGTTCATCAATTAATATGGTGTGCTTAATACTGTGCTGTCCCCCCCCACCCCCCGCCCTGCTGTAGTCAGAACTTTTGATCTTTGCTATCATTTTAAACAGTCACTTTCAGTTGTCAGCATTTCTTTTTAACTGGAGATACTGTATTGGTGCCAGTAAGTTAAAGGCAAATGATGCTTTCCCTCGCCAGCCTCCTCCTTCCTGCTAGCAATGGAAGGTAGGAATGAGATAATAAAGCTTGAGGCTCGTTTTGTGTTCAAAACCAAGGAATTGCGAAAGTAAGCGTTTTGGTACTCAGCAACGAGGCAAGGGCATGCCCCAGCCAGAATGGTGCAAAACCTGGAAAGTGGAAATAAAAGCCTTATGCGCAGACTCATTTTCAGATGCCTTTATTGCCTCAGTTTAAGTGGAAAAGAGGGATTTGGAAAAGAGAGAGCTTAATTTAACAAAATAATATTATGCTTTCAATCCTTAAAATGAATGAATTATTTGGATACTTAACAGTGTAATGTCTTTGAATAATGCTGGTACTTAAGACAGAAAAAATGAGATTGCAAATGTGCTGTGTTTGCCTCATGATGTTTTTACTGATTTCACATTTATGGGAAGCAATATCATTGTTGCAAAGTTTCCAAATTGTTTTTTACACAAATCTGCAGAAATTTAAATCTCCTCTTTGTTATGAAATAAAGTGATGTCTTGAGACACTAGTATGTTAGTGCAAATCTGCGGAGACAATAAGCCCAATTCTTCTTGCAGTTATTGTGTACCCACTATTAATAGCTGTGCAAAGCCATGTTAGGTATAGGCTACCATACAACAAAGTAAATCAGCATATACTTAAGTGCAGCATGTGAGCAGTAGCACAGAAGTCTCATAGGACCTCTTGCGCTTACACTTAAGCCCACGCCTGACTGCTTTCGTGGAGAAGAATTTAGCCCATGAAGTGGAGTAGTGTGTGATGCAAGAATAATGGCAAATTATGTAAATTGTGAGTCTGCAGAGAGAACATCGCAAATCAATTTCAGGCTCAAAGAAAATAACTTGAATACAAATTTCTGTAGGACATATGAAGATTTCAGAAGGCTGTGCTACCCTGTGGTGCCACGTATATCTGGTCTGTTGTGGAGGTCTTCAGCATAAGTCTGCTGATGTTATTTGGAGTTCTTTTCAGAACAGCTTGAGGAAAGGCCACGTGTTTTGTCTGAGAGACAGAAAAGCATAGTGGTTCAGACTGTACTACTGCAAAAAAAAAGAGACATTTGGTAGAAACAACAATGCTTTTATCTGAGGGACTTCAGCCTCATGAGTAAGAGGGAAATGACTGCACCATTTGTCTTGCAGCCGTCTTCAGGAGGGCTGCCCAGCCCTCCGCACCACTAGACTCTTGAGGGCACAAGCTTTACCTCCACAGGGTGTCCAGGTTTTCTGGTTACCTACTGTTACTGCTGCACTTCAACTGGTATGAAACCATTCAAGTTCACCAGAGCCATGTGCAGATCCATCGAACCCATGCAGAGAGGGAGTGGCATTTGCACATCAGCTGCCCCTCAGCCAGCCCTGTGTGGCAGTCCTCAGCCAACAGGGTGGTGAAGGCCACCAGGTGCGTGGCAGGTTGCAGCGCTCTGCTCTAGGTAGGACTGTGCTCCAGAGCGGGATGCAACACAGAGTTATTTTAACTCTTTTGTATCAGAACCATGATGGGTCTTCATAGCTGAATTTAAACTACATGTAAGTGCTGTATGGGATGCATTTGAAGTCATTGACAGAATTAAGGCAAGACTAAGGCAAGTGCATGACTGATTTTTACAAACGCAAATGGATCCAATAGATAGAGGAAAGCAAGACGGATCAAACTTTAAGACCTGAGAGCTGATTTACCTACATCAGATGTTTAATGGGATGCTTAGTTTGATACCTTCTTCGAAAACTACTCACAATATTCATGCCACTGACTAAATGTCTGCGCAATCAAGGTCTCCATGTGCATCTACATCTTGATGTACATGTACAAATATCTAGCAATTGATGCTGCTGGTTGACTGCAATGGACAGTTGTAGGTTCCAAATGGCAGCTCCAGAACTTTGGGGGTCTCCTAGTGTTACTTCACTGTTTAAGATGTGAATATAAACACACTCATGCGAGTCTATGTAAATGAAAGCTTTTGAACTCAGGTTGCAGAAGGCTCTTCATTGTTATAGCTAGGAAACATCTCTATTCAGCAAGGTTAGATGTTTTTAATTGTGAGATTTAGGCTATTTTTATTAAAAAAAAAAAAAAAAGCATATTAGCCTACTCCTGTATAGCCTAAAGGCCCCATTAGGTGGGTTTATATTTCCAGACAAGAAAGAAAAACAGGAGAAATGTTTGAATGGAAGGACAAGACCAGTTGTATATATATATATTGCAGGAAGTACAGGGCACTGTATACTTTATTCTTTCTCAGGATTGAACACATTTCTGAGTGGAAAGTCAGCAGTCACTTTTGTCAACCTTTTTATTATTTTTATTTTTATCGGTCTCATTATAATGTGTATGAAAGATGTTGGAATATTGGACATAGATTCTTGAAAATACTGGTGCTTCATCATTATTTTTACTGTAGTATTTCTATAGTAGCGAATTATCAATTGAATTAAGTCTTTTTATTTCTTATGGCAGGGTTATAACAACTAAAATTAAGGGAGTTATGCTCACAGTCCCTCACACCACTCATTCTACTATGGGCAAACTTTTGCTGTTTTCTCATAGTAACCTTTATGCTGCAACCAACAAACATTATTTCTGTTTTAATGACTCTCAAATAAAGTCATATTTAAATGAAATGCAGTTTGCCTCAGCAGGGTTCTTTGAATTTATGAGCATTTTCGTCCCATATCCTACAATAATGTGACAAATATTTGCATTTTTACTGTTTTCTTGAATACTTTTAAACACCCATTTTTAGGAGACTTCAGATTGCTTTTGAACATATTTGAATGCATTTTTAGCTATCACCAGGCTTAAAATAGGAACCCTTTTTTCAGCTTATCTTTATTAAACACCTGTAAAAATCAGTGGTATTTCTTTTTTCTTATAAAGCTTTCTTCCTTTAACGAATGCCAGAAATGCTGCACAGTTTTTTCTAGTATGGGCTTCTTTTCTTGGCGGTAATGGGTGGTAAATGGTCTGGTAATGTCTGCACCATACACACATTTACCTACCTAAATGTCATAAATGGAAACTTGAAATTGTAATGTAATGCATCTCTTCTTTAACTATAATCAATTAATATTTTCCAATATTAGGCAACTTTTAAAAAATATTATTCAGACAAAAATTTTAGAAATGACTAATTTTGTACAAATGATCATGCTTGCAATAGACTTGTGATCTAAGGAGTAGACGGCTGGGCCTGACAGGGTCCAATGAATTATATTTTCTTATCAAATTTTCACTTTGCACTTTTTGAAACCCCAGGTTTCCTTTTTTTTTTTCTCAGTTAAATACTTATTTTAGAAGAAATCATGTTATTCGGCACCTTTCTAATCTAAAGGTGGACTAGCAGCTTAATCTTGCTGTTCTTAGAGGCAGCTGTCCCAGTGATTTCATTGAGTGCTTCATCTTGGCTGGGTAAGCTTTGTTTTCTTTTGATTTCAGTTTATTTTATTTTATTTTATTTTATTTTA
>VXAL01015946.1:42083-98358 GCA_013399475.1 Chauna torquata | reverse complement strand
AAGGCAATGTTTCCTGGCTTAAATAAAAAAAAAAAATCAATCAATGTAGTTGTTATATCTCAATATAATCATACTGAATTCTCTCTAACGTTCAGAGATGTCAATGGGAATATTTCTTTATCATTGTTATGCTGCAAAAATAACGTGTACATTTTTGTGGTCCAAAAACCCTATTAAAAAAAAAAAGTGAGAGAAAAACAACGATACGCTTCGTACAAATTTTTGCAAGTAAACCTAAGTCATTTAAAATAACATTGCGGACGATATGGTCTCCATCTTAACACTGTGCTAGAAGCCAGTTAAGATTAGGACTCCTTGGTGGAATAACGAGGAAAGGTAGGAGCAGAAACAGGGGAAGATGGCAAAAGTAAATATGCTTGTAAATAAGGAAATGGCATGCTTGTGTTTGTGGCCTTTGATCAAGTGTAGGGGTTTATTTTCAAAGGACATTGTGGGTTGCTTGAGAAGGGAAAAGTCGCCCGGTGTAATTGGAGAGTGGGAAGGTCTGTAGTGCATGGGTTGCTGCTGCTAGTGCCTCTCTGATAAGATTGTAAGAGTTGCCAATATCAGTATTCAGTCTTGTAGCGTGTCACGGTGCTTTCATGTGAACTGAACTGAACTGTCTCCTCACACTCCCTCCCGCTCTTCCTCTCACTCTCGTTCCCTGCACTCATCGCATTGAAGTCAGGGGAAGGAAAAAAGATTTGAGGATCGCCCAATTTGTTCTGACATAAAGAGATGTTTAGCTCTGTGAAAGGTGGTGGAGGCAGAGTGCCTGACTGACATCTCAACAGTCTGTCTGCTGGGATTGCTCACTTCATGTCCCTTCATATTCCTGCTGTGTCCTGCGCGAGTGCTCTTGTCTAATCTTCACAGTGAGAGCACCAAGAGTCCCTTGGGCTTCGGTGCTCAACACCTTGTTAGATGGGGCATGTGGTGCCACAGCTCCTGCTTTTGTACTTGCTTTTGCTCTAATGTTTCAGGTTCATTTAAAGTCCAGTTAATTCTTTTTTCAAGGGGTTTGCTAAAATAATGGCATGTATTTCCTAATCGCCTTGGTCTTTCCTTGGCAAGGCTAGGTTTTGGGTAATATCAGATAAAAACACGAGGAGGGAAAGAAAAGACCCCAGTAAGGCAAAGCTTTAAGCAGCATTCTGTGCTTTTGTTTTTAAATGAAGATGCATAGACCGTTTTCGGTGGTTTGGAAAACAGATAAGAGAAAATACTCATTGAACAACCAATACAAGGTATAACACGTTGATAATAAAGGTAAGACAATGTCTGATCAGGAACTCTGGACTCTGTGCCAGGGGCTGCAAGGAAGTTTAGTTGTTTAGGGTTTGTTTGCTTTTATGATGCTGAACACGTCGTAATGCATTCTGGCATGCCACGTCCTGTTACATCACATCAGGTTAGCCCAGGATGCCGAATAAAACCAAGAACATGAATTAATGAGAGCTAATGCTCACCTTGTATTGTTGGAGTATTATCAGGTGCCTTGTTCACTACAGTTACTATCTGGATTCAGTCCTTCTAAAGCAAATCTGATATTGAAGATATATGTATTAATTTAAGAAATAAGAAGGTTCTTTTTCATTAGGCTTCTCAAAGTACATTAATTAATGGATATGGTTTAATCCTTTTTAAGCCATTAAAAATAATCCAGGTACTGTACTCAGGGTCTTCCTTTGCTCCTTTTTAAAGGCACATCTTTTCCTCTGGTGTTTTATTGTTGGTGACAAATAGCAGTATGGCACTGTCCTCTCTGCTTCCTGCAGATCTGGGGTGCCACAACTGTTGTTCCAGAAACAAGCTGCACAGATTCTGGAATGTATGGTTGCCACTGTTCAAATTTCCCCTCAATTTCAAATTTTGAGTAAATACCTCTTAATACACCTCTCTTCCTGAGGTGGAGTAATGAGCGTCACCATCTGAGAGATTTCTGATGCAAAGCATATTCTCGTGCAATTTTTTCAAACTGTGTGCCTAAAGCTTGAATCCTTTCCGCTCCCCAAATGCAACGACAGCTACACAAAAAAGGTGATCATGAACAGCTGCATGGTTCACTTCAGCCAGCGGAGGAGAAATGAGGCCACCACAAGTGAGCATCCCCAGCTCCTCCCCACCTTTTCAGGTGTGAGGGTTTGAAATGCTGAGGTTGGGGCAGAGTAGTTAAAGAGGGGATTTGTTTGCTTGGATTCTCTCACTTTTCTTCTTACCTGTAGCACAGAAGGCTAAACTTTTATTGTTCAGTTAGCAGCCGGTCACAATTAGAGGATGCTGTAGAGATCTCACAACACTCATAGGCAGGGTCCAGTTTAGTCAGAAGACCAAACTCCAGTTCTCAGAAATTGAGCTAATTGGGGAACTAACCTAGTAAGCTTTTGGCTGCAGGTAAGGGCCGGATCACATCAGAAAGTATAAAAAGCAGTTCGGTGAGTCTCAGGCACTCAAGAAAAGACTCGCCTGTACATAAGATCTCTTTTCTTATTATCCAGCATGACTAATAACTGGGCCTGCGCTGCAGCAGGTATAATTGATGACTGGATCATATTTATGTAAGAACTGCTGTCATGCTTCATCCCCATTTCAATGTGTGTGTCTTCATTTTGCCTGTGAGTTGGAGTCAGCACAAGTAATCATTAGCATCCCTTAAAATACACAAAGGATTTGCAATAACTGCCATTTTCACTGGGAGAACGTTAGGGGTGTACTCTGGCACACACAGCCTGATTCTGACAGCTACTGAGATGATCTTGGTCATGTATCTATGTACCATGCAAACACATAGGGGAAAAGACCCTTCTGTGCTCCTTTGGAGCAGGCCCAGGCAAATAGAAGGTGCATCTCGTAGAAGGACCTTTGGAAAAGAGGATACCAAGGCAATAGTGCCAGTCCTGCCCTCCTCAGTTCCTGAGGTATCCCAGACTTGTGCAGACATTTCACTGAACAGAGTACATTGGCAAGCCATCTCCACACTTCAGGCTGTGATCCAGAAGTTTGTGATATAGGTCTAATTCAGATGTGTGAATAATCCAAGAGATGCTTGTGGCCAAGTCATGCGTAATGTTATGCACGTTTGGTGACATACTGGGTTAAATACTAAGCAAAAATTGTTAGCTCATCAGCGAATAGGTAGCCAGTGCGTGTTAGATGCTAAGAACTATACACAGGCAAATGTGTGTTTGTGCATCTAGTCTTTCTCTTTTCCGATTCGCTTTTGTGTGCACACGACTTATTCTATAACACTTCATCTACATGAAGAACTTAGTTGTTTTATAAAGATACATCCGTACATGTGTAACTGTACAAGCCTGCAATGTTAACTCATGTTGCTAGTTTCCAAACAGCTGGTTACAGAAGTTACCATTAATTTAAAAATGGACTTAAAATACAGTAAATTACTCATAAAATCAATTTAAGAATTGACTTAAAGTACACTAAGTGACTCATTAGATTAAGCTACAGAAAGATGCCCAATAAAGAGGAAAAAAAAACTGACAGGAAGCTGTAGTTCAGTCTCCTGAATTATTTTTGTTAAGAATAAAATGATCTAATTACCAAAAATGGATGCAAGGACATCTATCTGAGTATTTGCAAATACCCAGACAGCAAAAGCACCATGGTAAAGCAAGTGACCAAGTGTCACTGAAGTATTTCCATGATTTTTGTGTCAATAAGTGAGGTTTACAATAAGGCTTTAGCTAGGAGATGCTTAGTAGTATACCAAGATACTATTAATTTACTAAAATCGAGTAACTGTTCTGTATGTCTCTAGATTTGCTGAACATAATGTTTATATGTTAAACAGTTTTCTATAGTATTTAAAAATTGACATTTCAAAGAGTGTAATAGCATAATGAAATGTAAACTGAAAACAGGAATGAGTTAATTAGACTAATGATCCCTTGACTCCTTTATTAGCCAGCTCTTTAGAAATTGGGATTAGCTTTGTTTTCTCTGCTGAATAAAGACAGGAAGGATGATGTTGATTCTAGTAAATGACAGCACCAGAAGAAACGAGTGTTTTCCTGTTCGTTATAGGTTTCATCATTTAAGATAAAAATTTAGCCTTCCTGCACGCATACATAATTTTATTACACCTTGAGTTCAGCTCAGATGGGAAGAGAGAAATCAGGAAAATAGTTTAGGAACACCTACTGATTTCATAGCAGTGATGACTTTAAAAGTGGTCTACTCCATGTTGTTTTGGGGCTTGAAACTTTCAGATTCTTAGTGTGAATCTGGGGTAAACTGGTTTTGAATTTAAACGAAGTCCTCAGAAACGGCAAGCTTTACAACGTTTTTAACTAGATTTTGAACACTTAATTTGTCCTCTCTATAGGAGAGTGATTTACATGTCTCTCTGGCTTTTAAGGGCTATCACGGAGCACGAGAATTATGTCTCTGTAGTGGTTCAAACCAAGTAGGCACAGAGAAACAAAATTGTTTTTATGACAAATAGGAGGATTCGTAAGTCAGCAACTGTTAGTGAAACAGCATCATTAAAACTTCCTGCAATTCCAGACCTCACTCTCGGGAGTTGCTCAGGCCAAGGAAAACCTTAGCTAAGGTGCTGAACTGTAGGCAGGAAAAAGGAAAACAGAATTTACATTGGTGGGAGTTAGTGATGATTCACCAGGCTAATTTCTGCCCTCCGTACCCCTTGCATACCTGTTCTGCAGCATGTGGAGCAGTGCAGGGATAAGGGAGGGCAGAACAGGAGCCACTGACAAGTGGCTTTTAAGTTCGGTTTCTTTCTGGTCGATCTTTATCCTGCAAAGTAATAAGTTCCCTGCCTTCCTCTGAAACCTATAGGTATAGAGGGCACCCAGAGCCTTGCAGGATCAGCTTTTTAACGAATGCCTGAAGAATACAAGATTTATCACACAAATGAGGCAATGGAGAGGAGGTGGCAGCAGCTGAGTTATGAAGCTTTTTACTTATAAGCAGCACTCATTTACTATCCCGCACGCCCTCATTAAGCATTTTTTGAGCACCGCGCTGAAGCAGAAGAAAGAATATCACTGGCTTGTCATTCAGTCTTAGGTTTTGGAGAGGCGTAGCAGAGCAGCTTGGGGTTGGCAGGACGGCACCCAGCACACTCAAGCTATGGCAGGTGCTCTCCTTTCTGGAAAGGAGCATCTGGTACGGATCGAGGGCCATCAGTTGGTTCATAGATGCTACATGGTGGCTCTTTGGTATGGGATTGACTCGATGTCCGATTTTGCTGCACTCCCGGTAGACTGTGCAGCCCGAGCATCGCGCACGGAAGCATTGAATATTACTGGTAGTGCAACGCTGTGCCTGACCTTGCAGCTCAGTATTAATTTGGAGTGGTGGAATTAAAATTTTCCATTCTTTTGCATTGTCATGCCTCACATTGATAAGCGCAAAGAAATGTAAATAAAAAAGACCTATTTCACAACCCTAGCTACAACCTTTTTGTTTTATGACAAAAGACAGTTAATTAGCATACTAGCAGTAAGCAGCCTTCCCAAACTCGTGCTAATTATGTATTCTGTTGACCGTGACTCCAGTCATAAGGTAATTGGCTTGCAGCAACATGACATTTCAAATCATCTCTTGAAATTACATCAAAAAGCCAGCCTGTTTTGTTTTGATAGGGGAACAATCAATTTGATAAGTGGTAACACAGCTCATTGTTTCACATTAATTAGACTAATTGCAGCATGTTAGCCTCTGAAATAGACAGAACTTGGAGAAGACAAAGGCTGTGGCCTTTAGCATGCAGTGCATGTGGTGGTTCCACTTGCTTGCACATACTGTAGGCAGAAAACAGAGTTGTTAGGATTCAGCCTTGCGGGAGGCTGGGTGTTAACAGGGGTTTGATGTGTTATGCTTAATCCACTGGCTTTCAATTATAATATCCAGGTTCAAAACATCCCTGAAAGAGGAAGGGAAAAAAAGCCATTTTGATACTAATGGTGCCAAAGTTTTCAGTGATCTTGGGCTTTCTGTCTCCTGAAAGATGAAGCACAGATCTGGCAGCAGGATCTTTAAGGCCTCTGTAGGCTGTAAAGCCTTTCTATGGGAAGGACTCACTGCCACTCCTGCTTTTTCTGCTCATTTCTTCTAATGTTTATTTCTTAGTATACCTTAGTTGGACTATTTTTCTTTTAATTTTATCACAGAATCACAGACTGGGTGAGGTTGGCAGGGACCTGTGGAGGTCATCTGGTCCAACCCCTGCTCGTACAGGGACACCTAGAGCTGGTTGCCCAGGACCATCTTCATATATTCACTTAAGAATAATGAAAGCAAACAAACAAACAAACAACTTTAGAAGATGGATTACTGAAGACAAATAGTAGAGATGCATAACCCACCCACCCATTTCTAATTTAGAATATCTTTGCCTGCTGTTGAGATTACCAATTGTGCTTAGCTCTGTGATGATTTTTATGATCAAGCTGTGTCATCTGTAGATTGACATGACCAAATGGATTTCATTTGTGACCTAACTGAAATGTAAACCAAAGTTTTAAGAGATGAAAAGTTTAAGGGGTTATCTCAGTCCGTCGGCTAGGCTAGCTTCATTGTTCACAGTTTGGTACAGTGTTTCTGGCATGCAAAACACAGCATCGGGCCACTGGATCTGTAAAAGGTTTTCTCTTTGACTGATACCTTGCTAATACGTTTGATAAATGGGGTCATAGTTGGCAGCTTTTCTAAGACAGAAATTAAAAGCATCAGACACTAGATTCCAACGTTGTCTGAATGTGATGAAATCATCTGCATAAGGCCAAGTTGTGACTTCTCTTCTACAGCTCTCTAGTCTACCTGGGTTTAAACTGAAGATTCCACCAGAGTGTTTCAGCTCTTCTAATTACCTCTATTAAACAAAAAGCATCCCCAGTTAAAAAAAAAAAAAAAAAGAGAGATTGTGTGTGGGGCGGAATGATTGTTGATTATCATGGAATTGCTTACATGAAAGCTCTCTATGGAAAAATGATGTTTTTCAAGTGAGGCCAGGAGATTTAGATATCCACATATTTCTACAGCACAGTGGGAACCAGACACAGAATTCGCTTACACATTTTTGTTTCCATTACCCTACTTGTTCACTGACTGGTTAGACAGTAAAATGTTTGGAGCAGAGATTTTTAGTTAAACTTGCCTGTAGTCTATGTTTGGAGAAGTGTAATATTATCCAAATCAAAGAATTTGTTCTGATATCTTAACATTATCACTGCTAGTTGAAGCTATATTTTTATTAGTTTTGCTTATGTTTTATGTTGGCCCCTTAGCAAATGGTCATAAACTCTGTTTTAAATCCAGCTACCGGTGACTTCATACTGCTGATTTATTTCTATCATTTACTGGCAAGAATGTATTTTTAAAAATGTATTCTAAGCAATTAATTCTTCTCCACCTCCTCTCTTCTGTGCCTCACTTCTTTTTCCTCCTCCTTCAACATTTAAATTCTTTCACTGAGCTTAAAATCATGCCTGGATTAGTGATGTAACTACCCTAATGTGCCATTCTCACTAAAAATTCCTGGGTTTGTTTGAGAGGTGAATTAGGAAGAAGCACAAGACTGAAGCCTCTTAGCATTCCATTTCGGCGCTGGTTCCAGTTGCCTGGGCAGAAGCTGGACGCAGCGCTGTTAGGATTCAGCCTGCACCCTCGCTGTCACTGCTGCTGCTGCTGCAGCCGGGCTCCTGCTTGGAGCAGAGCAAATCTTTGCTCAGTTAAGTGAGCGTCAGTCACAGGCGAGCTTGGCTGCCAGCCCAGAGTTGTTAGACTCTTCCCTGCTACACCTGAATGAGATATTGACGAGACATTGCTACCTAAACAGTCAAGAAACACTAGATAAAAAAAAAAAGAAAAAAATAATTAAATTGTCATGGGGATGACAGAATAATTTTGAGAGTGTAACTTACGGTTCCCATGCTGGGTTGAAATGCTTGCAATACAGAACCTGTGCTGCCTGCTTGGTGACAGATCGTGTATGATCTTGTTTAAATACCTTTCTCTGTTTTCTTGAAATCCATGACTAAACGGTAACGCCAACTTCCGAGTGAGAAATAGGGGCACGGGGAAATCATAGTTTAGCAAGCCAAAACAGATTGATACGATCCTGCAAGGTGCTGAGCTCTTTCAGAGGTGCTAAATTACTGGTTTCAGCTTACATCAATAGCAGGCACTCAGCTACTTGTAGGATTGCGCTTTAAAGTTGCTTGGTTATTATCTAGTCAAACAAAATCGACAGGGCCTTCTGAAAGACAACGTGGAAAAGGTGCAGTGAGAAATAAAGTTGCAGAGTTTTGGGTTGCATGAAGATGCTGCCAGTGGGTATTCTGCACGGAGCAGAGAATAAAGGAAAATCAGGGACAGAACAAAAAGAGATAAAATAGGAATAGTTTTTAAATAGGAATTGCTGGCAGAGCTATTAATCACACAAGTCTTTGAGCTCGAAGGGTTGCATGAGTGGAGCTAATACTAAAGCAGAGAGATACTTTGCCGATATCTTGAAATACACTATTAAAAGCAACAAGCAAAATTAAAGGAAGATAATGTCTGAACAGATTAATGACATGTATAAATAATCAAATCAAATCAAATAAAAAAAAAACCAAAGTCAAAACCCAACTATCTTCAAAAATCCAAATCATTATATTTTAACTGTTGTTTTTATGGGATAGAAGTTTAATAATCGATTTTGCATGTTGCTCATTTTGGCATAGAGTTGCAGCTCTGAGATTAGACTGATCTCATTTACACTAATACAAATAAATCAAAATTTCTGCTGCTTCTCTGGCTATATGCCGCAACTGTGACCAGAGTGTGGACTCTGTTAGAGTCTGTTTTTTCTTCTTTTTTTTTAACAGGAGATTTCACAGTGCCTCCGAAATGGGTTAGAACAGGAAGAGAAAAATGCATTTTTCATTGCTGTCTAAGGTAGGCCAATGCCTGCTCTTCCCAGACAGCCAGGTGAAACAGGGGCTTCATGCAGATAGAGGCTTTTTTTTTCTGAAAATGGGAATTGAGCCTCTGGGAATATAAAACACATACTTCAGACATAATTCTCATTGTTATACTCCTTTTCGAAATTTACATCATCATCTTGGAAATGATGTCATTTCAGTCGGTTCATGGCAACCTGAACACAGGTTTAGGAATTTGCAAAAGGGCATAATATTCTCCTTATTATACATTTTTCTTAAAGTCCTTTTGTTGCTATTTCTTTAACGTTCCATTCTTAATACACAATCAAACATGTTTAATGACAGAAAACAAACCTAAATTCTGTACAGACCTAGACTTATGAAACAGCCAGGGTTTTCAGTGAAGCCTTCATAAGCTGTAAATCAGTGTAAAATTTAGCTCATATTGCATTCTCATTGGAAATGGGTTATATGATAATTTATGATGAGCTGATCATAACTAAGCACCTCATAGTAGTGTCCTTCAAAAAATTTTAATCAAGATTGTCTTTCCCTCTCCACCTCTCTTGGTGCAATTTTAAGAGGTTTATTTGCATGTCAATCTGCACATGTTGCTGAAGTTATTCCACTCAAACAAGCACAGCATCTTGGGTGCATACGTATTTTACAGTAGCATAATGTCAGGTGACTCTTCGCATTCATTTGTGGTTTGTGCTAGTGTAAGAGTCAGGCCCCTAATTCTTTTAAGCCTTGAAAATGGTTATTTCCAAGTGCCTGTCAGATCTGTTTTCCAAGTCTTTTGGTGCTTCACGGAGAATGTGTGATGCACAAAGTAGGCGAAGAAGCTGTTGATCCTATGAAAATAACTGAGACTGTCCACTTTTTGCTTTAAAATCTTTGTTTCTAAGTGCATTTGACATTTACTTTTAGATGTATGTTTTCTCTTGAGGCTTTTCCCTGTTTATTGTATGGTAAACAGCGGAGTGGTTCCAGATGTGTCTTAGGCAGCAAATGCCAGAGGAGTCCTCACCAGGGCAAGCTTGCCATAAGCTCTTCAAATCAAGGACTGTCGTATTTTACGGTACTTATGCAATGTCTAATACAATGGGGCTCTGGTTGACAGTGAGGACGGTGTTGCTCCATGATTGATGAGGATGTATAATCAAGACGACCAGGGTGGAGAGAGGTGTGCTGGTAGGAGTGGGTGTGTGATTTCTTATGCGTGCTTTTTTTGTTTTTCAAAATTAAAGGATTGTGTTATGCATTTGCACATAGGTGGATTCCTAGTACAATCCTAGAAAGGATAAACAAGATTTAAACAGATTGTGAGTGGGTATTGAAGACAAAGGTTACGAGCTAAAACCAAAGAGATTTGAATTGAGAAACCTAGCTGAATGTATTTTTAGTTAGACTAAAGCTCACTACATTGACAGCCAAGACAGAAGTAGTCTTCAGGCAGTGGTAGAGCTTTGGAGTTGAAGGTGGAGGACTCGGGATTTGTTGAGGAGTGGCTGAAGTAGAAAAATAGGGAAACTGCAGTAAAGAGAACATACTCAGGTAACTGTAGCTGCAGCAGATGAAGTGAGTTAGGGGATTCTGCAACCACTGATGTTGGAGACTGTGAAGGTAGAGATGTTGGTTGTTTGGCAGACAGTTTGTAACTTGCCCTGTATGGAAATGTCAGGAGATGTTTGGTGCATTTGCCCCTAAATCCTGCTAAATCAGCTGTCACTACTAGGATGGAGGTTTCATAACAGTCTCATAAAATTAATGGAGATATTCCTACAAAACACTTTCTCCCATGCTTTATGCATCTTTTTTTTTTTTCTTTTTTTTCCCCTCCTGCTGGTAAACATTACAAGTTGAGGTATTTCCAAATTATCTTTTCCTTACTACCAGTCATTTCTGGCTATGTTCCAAAGGAGAGAGGATGACAGGTTTTCATTGGTCACTTAATTGTGTATGCCCATTGCTTTCTGTGACTTCCAAATTCATATTTTTGTGTGCTTGGGGGCTTTTGTGACAAGGTGCTAATGGGTTCCTGGCTGGGCAAGTGCCTGTGTCAGAAAGTGTCTTATAGTGTTCCTTATTTTTCCAGCTCTGACTGCTTTTTTTAACTTGCATTTACCCTTATTGCAACCCCACCCCAAGGTACTTTTGTTTTAGTTTTTGCAGACCTATAATCCACATGTGCAAAGGAAGTTATTACTTTTACTACAGAGAGAATATGGGAGTTTAAAATGAGAGCTCCACTTCCTCATGTGCCTGAGAGACAAGAAATGTAGGAGATGCAGAAGAGACTTAAACCACTGACTTGTGCACGAATTTTCATTACATGATCTGAGAAGTTCTGCAAGGTGGGCTGTGGGTAGCTGGTGGGTGTCCTGCTGCCAGAAATTTCCATTTCCTACTGTTAGGATCCATTAAATGGTAAATAACATACCCTACATGGTTTTGTAATAAAGTTCTTCCACATGAGCTGTTGCTGTAGCTGCTCCAGCCTTATGATTGCAATAAGTGAATAGAAATGGTGTCTGCAGCTTTAAAAGAGAACCAAAGCATCTGGAAAGTGATCTCTGTGTTAGACTATAATCTATATGACGAAGAAGACCTTAAGTCCTTTCAGGATATTCTGTGTCTAAATGTGTTGCTATTTGCAGCAATGTTTATCTTTGCTTCTGAAAAAAGAAGATAGACTAGCTTTTCTGTTTATTTTCCTTATGTTTCCTCTTACAGAAGTTATTTCTTGATCATCTGATGTGTTTTGGGAGATAATGTTGTCTTCAATCTATGCAATAATGTATCTTTTTATTCCAGTCCAAACCTGGGCAAAAAATGTAATGGATTTAGTCCTTTTATTACTACCAGCAAGTAAATCCTGTTTATGCAGTGTCCAAGACAGTTCCATAGCATGCTGTCCTTTGTTTTAAGGAGCACTTTCCATAACATGGCCAACATTAGCTCTTTTAGTTGAAAATTTTTAGACTTTAATATGCTTCCTAGTCTGCTTTTGCACCTTGATTTGCCCTCTGCACTTCTCAAAATTTGAAGATATAGATGGTGAACTTCTGGGTGGGAAAAAACAAGGTATGGCAGGTTTGGGATCCTCTAAAAATGGAAGTACAACAGATTTAGAAATATGTTTAGTTAACAGACCTTCTGCAACTGAAAACATATATGAATACCACAGAGACCTTTACTTCCAAATCTGTAAGACAAAACATGAACAATAAAAGATCTCTTGAGACAAATAGAGTGCATCCTGGCATAGGTCTTTCAAATAATTTTTGTTTGTACAGTCATGTATGAGAGAGAGATGGCCAAGAATAGAGGAACAGAATGTATAAATGAGTTTTTTAGGACCCAAATGTTCATATGATATGAAGGACAGACTGGATCAAAGTCAGTTCCCTACATTGGTACCTGCTTTCAATATAGGACTTGTCATATTTTCAGTTGTGCTCCAGTGACAAAGACTACATCATGCTACAGAAAGTGATGATGTCTAAGCCTATACAAATATATCTATTATTTTTGCACTCCTTTATCCATCTAGATTAGCAGAAACTGTATTGTGTGTTTACCCTTACCAACTGGTAGACATCTTCTGTGATTTTTAATTGCTCTGTAACCATTTTTCCTAAAAGGAAAATGATCTGATACCTTAAAAACAAATGTGTCTATGACCAGTGTTGATCTGGCAATGACATATAGAAACTTTTATTTTCTTTGTACAAGGAAGAGAGATGATACCGTTGATTTTTTTCCCCTTCTCCTGCAAATTTTATGTCATTGGAGGTTGGTCTTTTGATTCAGCAGAGTATCGTAAAGCTTGTCTGCCTGGAAGTCTTCTATTTACCCCTGCACAATAACAATAACAATGGACTAGGAACTCACTTAACACGCAGACTGAGCTGCGAGCTGTGCCCTGCAGGAAGAGCAGCTGCCAAGGAATCTTGTGAGGGTCTTCAGACTGCCTTGTCCTCTATCCCAGCACTGCTGTACTTCAAAGCAACTTCAGGGCTACTATATATTTGTAGCTGGATATCCATATGTGGTACCCACAAACCCATCAAATTGCAGGAAAAAATGTGTTTCAGTGGCCACTGTTCAAACCTAGCGCTTTCCACACCCGAAGGAAGCAAGACATCAGCTCTAAATCAGATGGATTTGGGGCTTGAATCTCACACCTTTAGTCCTTGTAATCTGTTGTCCCCACCACCAAATTCACCTTCCAGATATGCTGCTGTGAGAATTTCTGAGTAATTCATTGTCATCAATTACGTTATTCTAGAATTACTCCAGTGTAGCTGAGAACAAAATTAAGCCTCTAGTCTGTTCTGGGAAATTAGACAGATATGTTTTTTTCTAAGTGGTTTCTAATACATTTCATTAGGAAATTATTTGATGAATGTCATTTAGGCATTTGGGAATGGTATAGTGTCAGGGGTTTGAACAGTCTGACAATTTGTAGCTGGCCAAAAGGAAATGAAAGCCTAATATCTTCACAGAACACTTCAATATTTTTAATCTTTTTTTTCCCAAGCATTGAATGCTTCAAAGATGTCATAAAGACGTGCAATAGTAGATTCATTCCTAAAGACCTGGGAGTGCTCCAACTTATTTTCCTAAATGAATTTGGCTATCTTAAAACTTAGTCCTCTCATGGTATTAGTTTGTATCTGTTGCAGTTGTAATTTTCACAAGTAAGCAGTCTGCAAGCATGAGGCAGAGATTCAATTATACTTTTCTTAAATTGCATTAAAAATCACCTAGATCTTGTTCTGCCATGACTTCAGTTTTTAGGATACCAGAAAAACTTTATGCGAAGGCTGATGCAATGTTCTTGGCCACAGAACAATTTAACTGAGTTCACTAGAAACCTGAAGGGAGGTGAATACACCAAGGTCAGTGACATGATTATATTATTTTTGCAATGTGAATAAACAGATGTTCACTTTCATGATTATTCACACCTATAGTATTGGACATTCAGTAAAGTATCCCAGCCTACTGTTAAACCAAAAACAGTATTGTTGCCACTGAAGATATGGAAAACTTTTAAATCCTGTTGGATGCTGACAGAAACACTGAATATAATTCACTACTGTTGATTTTCAATCCTATTTCTCTCACGTTTGGAACAGAGGACTAGACCAGGTTCTTTGTTAAATTTGTGGACTTTTTTTTTTTTTAATTAGTGGGGTACTTTGGATTTTTGCAAAGGCAAGTGAAATCTGGTCCACTGGACCTCTGTTGATTCCTCAAGCTGGGACTTTAATAAAGGTCTCATTAAAAATTACCTGCCATATGCAGGAAAGAAAACAGCTCCTTGCCCAAGAAATAGTCCTTGAATTGTGCTCTGGGCCGTTTTTGTTTTTTTTTGAGATGGTATTACTGTACGTTAATGCAATCATTTTCTTCTACATCAAATCTGTGTGTCAGATTTTCTGGTTTCTCTAATTATTCTACATCACTCTAGTGATACAGAAAAATACTATTTTGTCTGGTTATTTGCCTGCATATATTCATCTTATACTGTCAGAACAATGCTAAGCTATTGAAGTGTACCTGTAATTTTGGCATAATGGACTCATATTGCTTTTAACACAACAGCTCTTTCCTTGTTTTTGCTATGTCTCTTACTTCTTTTAACCTTCCTTAGGTAGCTTTACTCCTCTCTTCCGCCATTCTGTTCTCAGACCTGAACTAATTTCTCTTTTTTACATGTATGTCAAATAACTGGCTCTTCCTCCTCATAAATATACCTTCCATTAGGCACGTTAAAACCTATCTGCGAGAGAAACGAAAAGAGAGGTGGAAGAGGATCAGGATAGGCAAGAAAGTTTGAGACAGCAGGTCAGGCAGTTTGTCTGCCTGGTCTCTGTCTTCTTGCCTAAACTGTATTGACTGTAACTTTGACCGTAAAGCCAACAGCATCCTGGCTTGTATCAGAAATAGTGTGGCCAGCAGGACTAGGGAAGTGATTGTCCCCCTGTACTCGGCTCTGGTGAGGCTGCACCTTGAATACCGTGTTCGGTTTTGGGCCCCTCACTACAAGAAGGACATTGAGGTGCTGGAGAGTGTCCAAAGAAGGGCAACGAAGCTGGTGAGGGGTCTGGAGAACAAGTCTTATGAGGAGCGGCTGAGGGGTTGTTCAGCCTGGAGAAAAGGAGGCTGAAGGGAGACCTTATCACTGCATACAGTTACCTTAAAGGAGGCTGTAGTGAGATGGGGATTGGTCTCTTCTCCCAAGCGCCAACTGATAAGACAAGAGGAAATGGCCTCAAGTTGCACCAGGGGAGGATTAGGTTGGATAGTAGGAAAAAATTCTTCACTGAAAGGGTTGTGAAGTATTGGAACAGGCTGCCAAGGGAAGTGGTTGAGTCACCATCCCTGGAAGTCTTCAAAAAACGTTTATATGTAGAGCTTAGTGACGGGTTTAATGGTGGACTTGGCAATGCTGGGTTAAAGGTTGGACTGGATGTTCTTGCAGGTCTTTCCCAGCCTAAATGATTCTATGATTCTGTGATAACTTGTTAGCAGCACAAAGCATCGCTTTGGCTGCATGCAGAAATGCACCCACCTGGCCTCTTGCCGTTATGGTATAATGGCAGTGGTAGAGTTACAGTAACAGAACAACAAGAGATAAGTGGAGGATCCTTTTCCATGCATGAGATTTTTATTTCTTTCAAGATGCAAGTGTTGGCCTGACCATGGTCAAAGAGAAACATCAAGACATGAAATGGAAGAGCTGAGAATATTTATTGTGTTGGTGTGTCAATCTCTTGCACACTCTGTTTAAAACCAATAGATTTCAAGCGTATTAACTGGAGACTTTAAATTATATTAATAAATGTCAGTATAACCCAGTACAGCTCAAGTCTAACCACACCTGTATGAATGAATCTTTGGTTATGTTTAATCCACTTCTCACAAGAGAAAAAACACCCCTGTGCATTTTTGTTAAAGTACTTTGCTTTACTCTATGCTTTTAGTCTTCAGTCTCTGTTTTGATACGTAATTACTAATAGCAACTGGACACTTGCATGCAAGACTTCTAGTTAACATTCACAGTGAGCTTCACTGAGCAATGTGGACACTGTGTGATTAATAAAAAGGTATTCTGAAAGCTCAGTGTAGCTCAACAACAAATATAAATGGGGGAATAACCTCTTTCTTTGCCTTTTTTGAAAAGATAGGGAAAGCAAAAAGATCATTTGTCCAGCTAGAACCTTGCTGAGAAGTATGTCAGGGAACTGCAGAAGGAAAAAGTGAGAAGAAATATATTGATGTACGGTATACGTAATCCTTGTATCAAAGAATCCAGATCATTTTAAAAAAGTGTAGTTGGCAAAGACCCAATAAAATATGTAAATATCATTACCTTTGCTTTTACAAATAGACCACTGGAGACATAGACAGGTTAGGTGACTGATCAGGATCCTAGAATCAGTCACTTGTGAAATCAAGAACAGAAAGGGAAAATCCTCATATTTATCTTCTGTTCTGACCAACTTATGCTGTTGTTTAAACAGATAGATTGAAATAACTCTGAAAGTGGTGTTTAAAACAATTTTGCTAAAGAGAAACTTGCCCAACTTCAAGTCAGCCATAGCTAAGTGAATTATTTCTTTTTTTAATGATGACAGTTATCTTGAAATAGCCCTTTGATGAAATCCTGTCCTCTTTCAAGTCCTTGGAAAAACTCCTACGATGAGATTCATTTCACCTAACTTTAGACATCTGAAGTGTAAACTTCTATATCTGAGCTCCCCATCCTTGACTCTCTTTATAGCTGATGGAGAGAAATGAGGCCTTCTAGGGTGCGATTCGTCTTGCTTGTTTTGGATGGCTTCTTTAGAGGAGAGAAATTCAACCCTGTGAGTTCCTGCCTCTCTCTGCTGGCTTTAAAGAGATACTAGGTGACTGAGTTCAGCAGCATCACGCTCATCTAGTCAGAAACAAACACCTGTTGTGACTTCAGAGGGAATTTGGATGCCTGCATGTTTTACTTGGGAAGATATCACAGGCTCTGTGTAGGAAAGGCTAAAGTTCTTGCAGACTGGCAGTATGTTTTTGTTATGCTCTCAAGCGCTTTCACACGTCTACCTGTGTTCTCGAAATTCTGGTGTGTGAAAATATGTTTAACTGCAGAAACTCTGCTGAAGTTGTATACAGGGCGTTAACCTTCCTCTCAAAGGTACTACTATTCTGCACCTGCGACATCTTCATTCTTCTTCCTAGAAGCACACATAAATACTATTAATCTGTGGCCTAGAGACTTTCATTCACCCCAAAACATTTGAGCAAATTTTTTTCAGAGGAATGCTAAAAGAAAATAAGTTATTTCAGTACCTTTTCTCTTTTTTACCAGTATTCTTTCCATTCTTAGCTTAAGATAGAGAGATGAACCAAGGAAGAAATAGATATAAACCATAATGCAAAATCAAAGATTTAGGAAATCATGTGCAGTAGCTACATGGAGATCAAGATCAGTATGGGTTTGGAGAATTACTGGGTTAATATCAGAGATGCTGTTTCGGTGCTTTCACTTTCTGTGTTGTGATTAGCTCTTTTTAAGGATGTGTTTCTTAGCAAAGGTTGTCTGTGCAGAGACAGAATAAAACCAAGTTAAAAATCTCCTGTGTTTAAGATGGACTGCTGTTACACTGTGCTGTCAACTTGCTGTTACATATGTTGAGGGGACTGGTGGTGTTACTACTTAATTCACTGGGCTTTTTTCGTTGTGGAGCAAGCACATTTCAGAGGCCATTGTTTCCTTGCAGGCCAGGTGAATGTGTGGTGGTTGACACTGGCATCCCTGCTGTGGCGGTCGCCTGGGCACTGCAGAACTGAAATTAGTGCTGTAAGTGACTGCCTTAGGCAGTGGGCCATCTCTTTGGTTTGGTGTGTGTAGCTTGGCTGATTTCAGTTCATGCATTATCACTGATAGTTTGCCCTACTGTGTTTTGAGAAGTGGAGATGGTGAAGAAATGGAGATTTTTGACCTAAATGAACAGTTTCTGTACCTGGAACTTGTGTGTACAAGCACAGCAGAGGAACCTGTCATGTCCACAAAAGGATTTGACGTGCGGGAGGGTGTAGGGAAAACTGGAGCCTTGAGAGGGTCATAACAAGACAGGGACTGTAGGAGAAAAGCAGGAGAGAAGTTAGACTGGGAAGTGATGAAGGCAGACAGACCAAGTTGTCAATAACTCCTTGGAACCCGAGGGGTGGAGTTTCGTTCTGCATGTTTACATACATATAAATCCAGAAAAACACAACTGCTCCTGTCTTCATGTTATACTGATGCGAGAGCATCACTGATGAAATTGGCGCAGGTGTTTTTTTGTCCCATGAAAAAGGAATATGTCATCACTTTTCATCTATCTTCACGGTCACCCTTCATGTTGTTTTGGTGAGATCCTAAAGAAACTTCACCAAATCTTTCTTGTAGTAGTGGGACAATAACACATCTCATAAGGAAAGAAGTCTTCCATACAGAGGAGAAAAAGACTTGGTGAAAATGATACGTTCATGTGTTTTTTACATGAAAAAATAAAACTAGTTAATTATTTTACTAATCTTTACATAATTGCCTGATTTTGGGGTATTTAACTGTAAAAGATTTTAACTACATTAGAAACTAAAATGTGTTTACATATTCTAGTGCTTTAGGATTTTCTCAAAATGAATTGTGTTACAGCAATTTAAAATATTATGGTATTGGTACCCTGTATGATACCTTTCGGCTCTGTTGGTCTTTCTCTTTTGTTCCCTCCTTTTTCCCGTAAAAATGTCTACTTATGTTTTTGCTTGAGTGGTGTTACTTCATAATTGGTTTCCTGTAATTAACACGTCTGTACTTACCTGATCCAAAGGCTAGTGAAGATGGGGGCATGTTTTCCATTCAAGTTCATGGATTTCAGATGTGACCCTCAACAGATGATTATCAAATGCTGAAATTCACATCTGAGTAAAAGGGGATTTTGTGTGTATGTGTATGTAGAAATGCTTTCTTTAGCCTGAGGGGTAGCAGTAAAAACAGAATGTGAGATGAAAACTGAATTTTTGCAGAATGGATATTTCATTTTAACTAAGGTGGTGTTTTTTTTTTTTTTTCCTTCCCCTTTATTCTTCTCCTCTCTGCTTGAAAAAAATGTTAAACACGTTGAGTCAGTGAGACATTCCTGTGCTGCATTAGAATAGCCATCAACGTCAGCCCGGACCATTTGGATCATGTCACTTGTCCTAAAGTGTGTAGCTGTTTTTAAAGAAAGAACATGTCATGTTCTGTACAGGGATCTTTAATGCATGAAACTTGTTTGAAGCAATAATAAATCAAGTCCTTGCTGCTAAAACCAGTGTCTGATTTTCCCTCATGACAATCTCTGTCTTTCCATGTGTAAAAACTGAGACAATAGCAAGAATAATTCTGCACCCACAAGTATTGCAAATAATTTTGATCACAACTAACTAAATACATAAATCTAGAAAAATAAAAATAAAAACCACCTGAAATATAAATGCCCTGTACGTTTGCCACAAGGCTTCATAATGTACTGCTTTTCTACAAGCATTGTTTTAGGAGATTGCAAGATGTATAGAGATATTTTCATTATTCATGCTCTATTGAGTGGGCAGTTCTGCAGACATTTTTCTCACCTCTCCCCCCAAAATAGTGGAGTAATTAAGAGCAAGCAGAGGGTTTGAGACTTATTTGCCTATCTTTTTTCAACTCATTTATGCAAGTATTAGTTCCATTAGATTCAAACCGGTTACTGGTGATGTAAAGAAAAATCAGGATTTTGTGGTTTTGTATTCTTTATTAACTACTCTTTTTGACAATGTGTGTACCCATAACTAATATGAGTAAAAGAAATGTCAGTGCAAATCTGTTTCAATTAATCTGGAGTAGTTTAGGATTGCAGACTATTTTAGCAGCACGACTTAGTTTCAAAAGCTCTGTGAGAAAATGACAGAAACCTCAGTGCTGGCAAATGTTATTACTGTCTACAGTGTATAGTAGTGTAATTGTAATTACAAATGGGTGGTGCTGAGATCCCCACTTGGGGCTGGATTGGGGTTGAAGCTCAGTCAGGCAAAGGGTTCAAGGGCCTGACTCTGACACCTTGTGAAATGCCTTGCTCTTTCCTCCACTACAGATTCACTGGCTTTGGATGTGGGCAATAAACGACAAGGATGAGCAAGTGTATCAAAGCGGCAGCACTGACGGCCAGGGCCCCTGTCACAGCAGTGTGCCATGCCCAAACATGGGGGCTTCTTCAGTCTGCCTGGCCATGGCAGCCCAGAACCAGGAGAGCTGCGGCACAGGCGTTCAGGGAGCGCCATGTTGGTGCCCACTCAATCCTCCACCGAGAATATCAACGGAGGGTCCCAGTAGCGCCGGCTGAAATGCTGTTTGCTTTTTAAATCTGTGTGGGCTCCAGTCCTCTCAGGGACTGCGGAGAGGCCAAAAGTGCATTTTGCATAGGCTAGGATTTGAACAGCAGATTTTAATGACTTTGAGTTACATCAAGAGCGAACTCAACCTCAGACGGTGACCTTGAGCTGGAAAATGTTAGCCCGTTATCAGTGACCTGAACCATGAAGTCATTTTGTATTGTTTTGAGTGTTTTTGCTTATTGAGATTGTTGTATTTAGTTTTTTAATCTGGTGCAGCATAGTAGAGGTAACCATCAGTTTGTTATAAAAACAAATGCTCTGTTGACCTTTTCCCTTCTAGTTAGAGGGCTGTAGAAACCTGAGGTAGCCATCGCTTGTTTGTTGTTCCACTCGCTGAGCTGCTTGAGAACTTCCAATTTCCAACAACTTGGCTCTCAGAAGCAGGCTCGAGCATGGATCATAACATGTGAAGTGTTGTGATTTGTTGCCATGATGACAGTGTCAACTTAACTACAGCTGACAAACAGTTTTTAAATAGAACATTTCAATTCATTATAGTATTCTCCATCTGTTTTTTTTCAATGTCTGCATACATGCAAAACATCTGAGAAATGCTACCACAATGGTTTAGTTTACTTATCCAGCCACTAACATTAATTAGTTGTTGAGAGTGGTAGTTTAGTGAGCAAGTAAAATGTCAGTATTCCCCTTGTGGTAAAGGAAACTATTTTATTGATTTAACCAAAAAATGCCCAGTAGACCTGCTTCCACATTTAGAGATTTTCAAATTGGTTCTTTGAGCAGGGGTTCTATATTGTTGGTTTTTGTTGTTGTTGTTGTTGTTTTTTTACTACTTTGTTATCTCTTGCTTTTGCCAGATTTTACTTCCTTCCAAAAGCATCTGCCACAGCTATTTCCAGTGTGGAACTGGTAACAGAAGGGGAGCATCATTTCGTAATTAAATCAGGCTGCTGGGGTCAGATTTAGAGGGTTTTATTCATGGCTTTGCCACTGGCCCACTCTATGACCTTGAGCAAGTTGCGCATTGCTGTATCTCAGTTTACCTGTAGGTAAACTAATATTGACTTCCCTTGAGGGGATATCATGAAGCTTAATTAAGCGTCTGCAAAGTTCTGTGAGATAGAGGACTGAAAGCTGCTATAGACATAAAAATAATGACGGCAACGATGATGATGATGATGATTTGTGCCTGATTGCACTACTTCCCACAGAACTGCCCCTGTAGCCACTATGTGGATTAGTTGTCAGGTGAGCTATGAATCCATCAGTTCATCCATCATTCTGCCCCTCTTAGGCTGAGCCCAGCTGGCTAGCTTTGCTTATTAGTAGCTTTTAATAAATCAAATCATATTTGCTGTTTTAATTGTATCTTAAAGGGTAACATGGCTCTCTGCTTTTAAATTAAAAACAGTGTGACAATGTGCACATTAGAAGCTGTGCTGCCACTCTTACACTCTACTCTTCTCAAATCATTGACATAAAAATGGGTTAAAATACAGGTTTAAGGAAACTCGTAATTATAAAGCATGCAACTATTAAATTCTGGCAGAGTGCTTTCTCTGGGTGCCACTTCTTCAAAGTGTGGGCATCACTGTAAATCCTCTCAGAGCTCTGTCTCAGTAAGCACATTTTGGAAATGGTAATCTACCCATCCACAGGAATCCAAAGTGAAAGCAGTTGAGGTTTGCTGCTTGCTGACTGAAACAGCAATGTCCATATTAGAAAAAAAAAAAAAAAAAAGGCAAAATAATGTAAAATCAAGTTCATGAATTATTCAAGTATTACCTCATTGTGATTTTTATTTTTAAATAACACTGACCAGAAAAAGCTACAGGAATAACAAACTGACATGTTTTATTTTTAATTTTGGGCCAAAACTGTATCTTACAAATCTCATTAAAATGAACTATATCCACTAAAATATTGATAACATAATTTCCTTTGAATTTGGTTCTCTCAGATGTGAAAAGTGAGAGGCCCACATGGAAATGGATACTCTTAGAGGAGTCCTACTCTCTGAAATCAATGGAAGTAGCCCAGCTGGCTACTTCTGCCCATTACTAATTTATAGCAAATCAAGCAATACTTCCTCCTCTAACGTATCCTAAACACCAAGTCATGTAGGAATTCATCTACAAGTACAGGAAGGGATTAGGGTAAAACCAGCAGGAGGTTTCCCATTGATTTCAGTGCGGCTTTGCCCAATGTCTTATTGTATTTAGATCATCAACCTTGGAGCTCTGTGGAGTTTGCCTTTTGATCGAGCGCAGAATTTGCCTCAATGCTTCCTCTTGGGTAAACCTGAGCAGGTGCAATCTGACTGCTTAGGCGCCCAAGCAGACTTCACCTTCTCTCTGTAACTGCACTGTTCCTCGCGGCGTTGTGTAATCGGCACTGATGACAATTCATTCCAGTGGCACGCAGGAAAACCACCGTGGTGTGTGCCGTCAATAACTTCTGACTCCTGAGAGGAGATCAAAGAGGAATGCAGCAGGGAGGAGGAGTAGCCGTATATAAATGTAAAGGAAAAATTCTCAGTAACTGAGATAGCACTGTGATGAGATAACAGAAATCAAAAAGATTTATTAAAAAGGCAAACAAAGTAGTTACTGGAGAATTCAACTACAGGAACATAAACTAAGCACACTAGGTGGAGCGGTAAGCTGGAGCAATATATTTTTGGGCGTGCTGGTCCTGTATTTGGCCCAAAGGCTCCCTTTCACACCTTAAAAGGGTGTGAAGAGGACAGTTGGATTTGAAGCCTTCACCACTGTGTACTGGTGATAGGAGGGAGGATCTCTGATACTTCAGTAGGGGGGTGGGCTTGGAATAAATGCCAAAGCTGGGCTTCCCAGCAGGAAGTTGAATAGATATCTGGGGATCTGCATACCCAGGCCCTGCCTTCACCACTTATAACTGTTCTGCGGTCCTCATGGCCAGGGCAGGATACCTCAGGATACCTGCGGGACAAAAACCCAAGCACACGCAGGGCTCCTCTGGCTGCTGCCAGAGGTAGGCAGTGGAGGAAACACAGCCTGACTGTTAGAGCCCTGGTGTTCCTGTGGGAATGTGCGTGGCCATGCAACGCAGGTGTCTTTAGAAGTAGTTTGGGTTTCAGAGTTTAAGATAAATACTCAGGTAGATTGGCAAAGGAGACGCAAGTTTGGCTAAAGAAAGTTTTGTAAGGTGCAGATGAGAGAGACTGCTGAAAGCCGTGTGAACTGATGCTGCACGCGAGCGCAGGGAGGCACCAGCACAGCTACAGCAAGGGCCAGCCTTTCAAAGAATTCAGGCAGAATTTCTTTACAGTGGGATAAACTACAAAGGTCAGGAATCAGGGCAAGAGAAAGGTAAAATGAAAATAGTTCTGTCTATGTATTAATGTCCTCCTTACACTCCCCCCCCTAAAGACTACTGCTTCATTAGTAAAAAATAAATATATACAAATATGTGTATATATATATAAAACAGTGGCCATAGGGATGTGTCGTCTTTCTACCATCAGCCTGTAAATTGGAGGGGAGTATTTTGTGTTGAAGTATCTCATCTTTTCCACCTACATAAAATTTTCCTCTTGCTCCCTCTCTGACCTCTTTATTTTTATTTTTTTATTTTTTAAATCTGAACAGTTGTCTGAAGTGACTTCACTCCAGGATCCCACAGTTGGATAAAAAGAACAAAATACAGAAAGATAAGTTCTTAAAATCACTCTGGGCATTCTTTAATGGTAATCATTAGCCCTGGTCTGAACTCTATTGACAAAATGTTGGAGTAGTCTTGAAAGCTGAGCGAGTGCTCTTTTAAAGGAAGAACTGGTTAATTAGGAGATCTAATGCAACTGACCTAATTCTGCGGCTCAGTGCTAACTTTTCTAATGCACAATAACATGAAGATTGGAAATGATATCTATTGATTCATGCAAGTCAACAAGTTGGAATTTTGATTGGGAAGTTAATTTCTCAATAGCTATTTAAAATCTTCTTCTTCCTTCCAGAACAATACCAGGGTATTGTTTGCATGCAACTTGATAACCAGCCTGGAGTTCATGTATTAGTTTGTGTGGGGAGCCACAGACACTGAGAGAAAATACTTAATGGCCCAAGAATGAGGGAATTGTGCCCTTACTCGTAAGTGGCACAGCTGCAGGTTACTGAGTCCTCTCGTAGCAAGTGCAAATGTTCTTGTTTTGTTTTGTTTTTGTTTGCTTGTTGTTGTTGTTCTAAATAAAAATAAAGAAATAAGAATTTATGTGTGATCACTAGCATGGTTATTGTCAAGGATTCAAAGCTTTTACTAAGGGTATGTGAATGTTTTCACTGTAACTCTTGGCATGTTAGAAGTCGCTGCATTTTTGTATCTGAACATGCCTCTAAAGGCAACACTATTTTATGTTGTTGCCCTCTCCTCAACTTTAAGTTGCAAAGATGTGAAGAATGAAGTTTTTCTGGCTGTGAAGGGATATGTTAGTCATAACTCCTCAATAGGATAGTATACATTCATCCCTACTAGGCCTGGTAAGATTAAATGCGTAATCCACCAGCATTGTTCTGGTTTCCTTTTTTCTGTAGATGGGATGCTGGTAAATTGTGATTCCTTACAATGCCTTGCTGTAGTATCTCATCCAAACTTCAGTAGCAGTTTTTATGTTTATAAAGGCATGCTGACAGAGGAGGATCTTCACATCCAACTGCAGGCATCCAATTAGGGGGTTGTGAATGACCTGGAGGAACCCCCTCCATCCACTGACTGTATCTGGGTGTCTGGCTTTTGTCTTCAGGCGCTCCAAATTGCACCTAACCTAGACATCTAAAATAGATGTATGAGCATCCCTCCTCCCACCTGCACCTCCATGCACATGCAGCAGCGCATTGACGTGATGCCATGAAGGCCAGCTTCAGCAGTGCTGTGTTGCAAATCGGCACTCCAAGGCATGCAGCTATGTTCCAGTGCTTGCTATACATTTTCCTGTGCGCACCGCCTGTGTGATGCAGAACAAATGTGGTAATTACGCAAGGGGGAGAGGACTTTCCTGGTTCCTGTGAGATATTTTTTTGTTAGAGTCTAAAATACGTTTATACATTAGTTTTAGAAATGTTTCAGTCTGGGGGTCTGTCAGCACTTTGAAAGAGAAACTTAGTCTTTTTTTTTTTTTTCCCTCTAAATTACACCGTTTAAGCTTTGAATCCTTGCTGCTTACTTACAGGCCTTTGTGTTATCCATGTAGAACTAAACTCTCTAAGTTGCCTTTAAGTTGTGGAGCACACAACTTAGGAAACTTATTTATAAGTATACCCATACAATGATCACTGCAGAAAAGTATGTTCAAGTAATATATGAAACTCTTCTATCCTCTGTAATTTCCTTTTCCTTGACATTGGGTCCGGAGTGCTTTCCTATCCGTAATGTAATTGCCACACATTGACATATCTTTTTTTTATTATTCTAATTTTTTTTTTGGTGGGTGTTTTTTATGAGTTAGATTTACAGGATTTGTCCCAATTGGGGATGTATTTCAGCTATAACAGAGTACAGTGGTAGTGCATTTGGATATGGAAGTGCTCAGGTGGCAAAGGCTCCAAAGTATTGGCAAGTGAATGCTAAGAGCTCTGCAGGTCTGGCTGCAATGAGAATAATTCCATTATTTTTATACTCAGTGTCCTGTTTCCGAATAATCTATCCAAAGTTCTAGTCCCAGTGAAGCTCCTAAAATGTATTTATAAATAAAGGTAATAGTTTCTCTCAATCTAGCAACCCCTCTGTACTTCGTATCCAAATTTGAGTGTGCTATGGAGTATGTCCATGTTCTCCGAATGGCGCCTGGAGAATTTTGTGCACTTAACTTCATCTGATTTCCTGGAGAGGCTTTTGGGGCACCAGGTCAAAGCAACTTGTTAGACTCTCCTGACAAGTAAGAATGAAGGTTTTGGTTCTTTTTCATGAAGAATGTTGGGAATTTGGCTGTGGTCTAGACCAGTTCTTATTTCAGGCTGACATAATAGTTCCCTAATGCAAAGGCTGAGCTATGGAGATAGTGACTGAGTAATGCAGAGAAACCATAAGGAGTCATCATAAGGAGTATTAAACTTTTTTTATCAGAGACTTTGATGATGCTGTTAAATAAAGTGAACCTGTTTCAAAGACAGAATTTGTGGGATCAAATGAACCAAAGAGAGGAGCTAGCTGAGAAAAGAAGCACTGGAAAATATGAATGACAAAATTATTTGATTCAGGTTTATAGTCATAAGGAATAACTAATATATGAATACAGTATAACTAATATTCAGTGTAGGCCAGGCTTGCTATTTCATGACTGCTTCATAATGTTGGCACTAATGTAACATAGTGTGTTGCTTGTCTGAGACATAAACTGATGGTGCAGCTTGGGTTAAATCATTATATCTACTTGATTCCTGGACTGCAGTCTGTAACTTATTCTTGTTCTACAATGCAGCTGGTAAGAGAATAACTTTTTGAAACTGGAATAAGCTGGGGAAAAAAATGGCACACTGGCTGCAGTCAGGAGAGATGGGACCAAATTAACATACGTGGATGCTCCTCCACTAAGAGAGATTCAGCCTGCTTTTATGCTTTGAAGAATTCCGGTGTATTGAATTGTAATGAAAGCAAATGAAGTGAAAATCCAACACACTGATTTCAGTAGAGTACACATTCATGCAAAACAGTGGCAGCATTTACCTCTGGTTAGAGTTTTAATTCAGCTCCAGTCTGTAGTAACTGGAAAATCATTTCCAGCTGATGGAGGCTTAGGTGGATGCTTAACGTGAAGTGTTCAGTTGCATATGGATAACTCTTTCCAATGTAATAGATTATTCCTACTTAGTTGATAGTTTCACAAGAGAAGCAGACATGAGCACTGCCGTACTTTCTCAGTTCTGTAAGGTTTTATTTCTAGACAAGAGGTAAGGCATGTTGATAACATGAGGAAGCTGTTGCGTAATGCCATTATGCAAATGGTGCAGGCTCATCAATATGGGTGACACCATCTCAAATAGGATATTACAGATGTACCAGGAGTTCAGAGCAAGGCAAGAAGAATGATCAGGTGCATTGGAAAACTCTCATGAGGAGAGATTGAAAAGACTGGGATTGCTTACCTTTGAGAGGAGATGAATAAAAAAGAACATGATAAGAATCTAACATTCATTATTTTGCATAGAGAAGGCTGTTTGGGAATGGCTTTTCTCTCTATCTCATGATACAAGAACAAGGGAACACTATAGAAAGGTGGCTGATAAATAATAATTTTTCACCTGGTGTGCAATTAGGTAATAGACTTCTTTGCTCTGGGAAGTTGTTAAAGAATTTAATGTGTTTCAGGAAAAGGTCTGGCGATTTATGTGAATGAGAATATTCTGTGTTGTTAGTATATATTAAAAAAAAAACACTAAAAGAGGTCTGAAATGATATGCTTTAGGTTTCCACTGTAATTGCTAGGAGACATTACAAGGATGCTTTCTTGGGGGATGGGTTATCCCAGATCTGCCTAGTACATGGTTTTTTGCATTTTCTGCTGACGCATCAGGTTATGCTTATAGTTCTAGATGAAACTAGATTTGAGCCCATGTGGCAATTTCTGTGTTCCTGGTTGTTTCATTGTCAGGCTATTTCAACGGCTGTTGATGCCAGCTCAAATTTACAGCCATATTACATTGTGCAAGCTACTTGTGGCATGAACTGTCCTTTTGTTTGGAACTTCTTCAGCATTTACAAGACAGTGGGTCATGGTCTATGAGCACGGTTATAGGCACAGTGGTAATACAAACAACAAATAGTAATTGTCCATGTGAACATTTAGAAAACATCCCCAACTACAAAGATAAATTACTATTGGTAGTAGCAGTTATGCATCATATATGGGAATTGTTTATTATTGCAATTGTTACGCTTTCTTCTTTCTGTGCAGGAAAGAGGTTATGGCAGGAGAGAAGTATTAGTGAGTAAAACCATTTCCCCTTGACAACCAGTGTCCAACTCCACCTTGAGGTCCTCAGTGAAATGGTGTTCATTATTTTTGCCTAATCCCCAGCCAGCAGAACTTCACATTACAAAAGCATCACATGGCCCAGTTTACAATCTCTGCACGGTGTTTGAGGTAATCAAGGAAAATGAACTACCTTTGGCTTTCAGAGACTCTCAGGGCCATACCCTTCCCGTGATACATGTGTAGCAGTTAGCAATACTACTACAGCGTGCCCTAGAGAGGAAAATATAGTTCTTACAATATTTGTCCGCTCTTCCAGTGATTGCTATATTATAGAAAAGCAACCTGTAGACTGCATGTGCACACACAACGAGATGCATGTACATATAAGGTTTTTTATATCTACAACTGTATATGTACTCTGATATATAGACAAACATGTATATGCATCTGAAAGAGATGATCACCTCCTGATGTTGAAAATTCTTCAAAGGAACTCAGTGTACCAGTGTGCGGTCCCAAAATAAGGCACTGAAAATCTCGGCAATCCTATGAGGTTAATACAGTTCACTGTTGCTTAAATTAGATCAGTATAATTCACTGCATCTCTAGTGGAAATTAAATTTGTGTTTAAAACTAAAGAGCAAGCTAGCCAGGTTCAGGAGCACATTTGGGATGCAAAATACATTAAGCCTATTGCAGGTTGGTTATTGCTTTTGATGCCTTGAACTCCTCAGATGAAAATATGCTGTAAGAAGTTACTTGTGGTATTATATATACCATTTATGAACTCCATTTTAAAAAATTCTTTTCTCCCAACTCTTCCAAGACAAAAAGAGGACACAAGTCAGAAAACATTTGTTGAATCTATTCAATCCTTATGGCAAACTGATGAGAGACTAACCATCAAGCCACTTCCTTTGTCCAGATAATTACCTGCATTGACAGCAAGTTTGCTGCACTGCTTTGATTCTTATGAATATACAATAGAGAATCAAATAAGGTTGTTAACATGGTCCATAAAAAGCCATCAAACTTTCCATCTATCTAACATAAACCTGTGTTTTTGTTTTTTTCTGAAAACAGTGTAAGAGGTTTCTGATGCATTCTGGAAATGAATACACAACATGGCGAAAGGATTTTTTCCAGCTTTGAGGAAAGGGGGGTTAGCATCTAGCTCCTGATGGACTTAGAGCTTTCCATTGATAGCTAGCATGGAAGAGAAGCTGTGGTTTATCATCAGACTTCATAATTAAAAATATAATAGCATTATAGTTTCTAAGTACTGGTAGATTTTTTTTGTTACAGTGCTGCTGCCTAGTAGATTGCACTAGGATGTTGGAGATGAAACTACTGTATGCAGAAAAATCCATATTGTTGCTGTCTGCATGCTTGCTGTGAAACTGCTCTACAGCTATACAGTTTGAAAGCAGAATCTCATGAAAGTAAAATCAGCATAAAAGTCAGGTTTAGACTTCTGTATTCATATTTATGAATTGAAAAACCTCGACCATGATCTTATCTGGAGCTGTGGTAGCAGTTGACAACAAATGTGCCCTTGAGAATACTGTGTATGGTAATGCAAGGGAATCATGGATATTCCTTCCTACTACCTCTTGCTTGCATCGATGTTGTTATAATAACAGTAATGGTAATTATTATTACAAGCTTGGGTGGCACAGTATGTTTCTGCTGGCCTGCAACTATTGCTCAAGCAATTGGCTTTGAGTTTGCAATAGCTACTGTGCAATGGATTTGCCTTTGTACTCTGTTCACAGTGAGGAGAGACTCTATTCTCCTACACTGTTGCACTTACGGGCTGCTGAAAATTCAAGGTAATTAAGTTTTTTCTTCTGAAGTATGCTGCTTGTTGCACTAGTTCTGTTCAAGCCGGGCTATTTTGTATTGATTTCTCGGAGTCCCTGCTCTCCGTCACCAGGTTTTTCTGTAGACCTATATCCATTCTAAATAAAACACAATCTTTATTAATAAACTACAAATTAAAATTCCTCTTACTCCTTCTCACTATTGAGATTAAAAAAAAAAATCTGGTTTCTGCAATTGCTAATATTCTTTTGAGGCTTTTGATGTGGTCAGGTAGGGAGGCCTTGGAATGTGCTGTAATGTTTGGCAAAATCAAGCAAAAGGTGTTAGTTGTTTCTTTTCTTAGTTACCAACCTGTATTGGTACTTGAAAATGGTTTTAATATACAACTTGACACAGGAGGGTAATTCAGCAGTAACAGGCAGAATGTGCCACAACAGAAGATGCACCATAGCATGTGTAAATACAGCAAAAAAAAAGATGATAAATCTCATTCTGATTCAACCTCTCTCTATATTTAATAGCCTTCTAAAAGACATGGCATTGCATTTTATTGGGCTAGTCTTCCAGTCTTTGAACAGAAACCCATTGAATTCAGGGGCTGAAGACTGGAGGGTTTCAAACATCTCTCAAAGCAGAGAGAGATTGGGGAGATTATAGTGAGAAGGTAGTAGTCAGGAAAAAGGAACATTTCTTATAATACTTAGTACATGTTACAATAATAATTGAGAGTCCTAGTGAACAGATTATGGAACTTTCTTTCCTATGGGAATTTCATTCACTGAAGGTACTCAACTGATTAAGTAAACTGCCCAGAATGTCAATTAAAAGGGTAGACTTTACTTAAATTTTCCATATTTACAGTACTCAGAAATCAAAGCCAGTCTGATCTGTAAGGCCACCTCTGTTACAAAGTCCAAGTGTCTACGTTGTTTAAACGGCTTGTATCTCATTGTTTAAATAGCCTTTTGATAAGTAAAAATATAATAGTGTTGGCGATTGCCTTAAGATTAGCCTATCAGGATGGCCTTTTAGGCTGTAGTACTGAGTTTTTCTTTCTGCTTTGTACTCACATTATTAATAAACAAAGCACAAGGTCTTTGAACTTCCAACCAGCACAAATGCCTGTATGTTTGAATGTGTGTGTATATGTGTATGTGTGTGTGACGTTTTGGTTGGGGTTGTGATTTCTTTTTTAACTGGCAGAGTTTGCTGAATATAGTATTTGGCCAAGTTGTTGTTGTTTTTTTTTTTTTTAATTAGGCTCCTGTAAGTCAGACTTAATTAAAATTACTGATCAGACAGGGAAGAATCCACAAAGGTATGGAGGAAAAAGGACAGAAAGGGATGGGTGGAGCAAAGTAGGGTGAGTTAATATGTGAATAAGAGAATATGAAAATAAACCAAAAAGAGGAAGGGCGAGAACTGAGAAAAGGAAGGTGACGGGGAGGAGAGAAGGTCACCTCTTATTTGCAGAGATACTGATCCTGATGCTCTGAGTTGTTATTGTTGGGCAGCATCGGTTGTTCAAGGCATAAGCTTGAACACTTACGTGTTTTCCAGGATAGATGCAATTATTTTGGTTTGTTTTCCAAGGACAAACAAGTCCGAAGCTCATGGTGATCAAGGAATTTTTCATGTTATTTCTTCTGGGAATTGTCCTTTGGTTGCTTCTTGTAGTTCCCACTGGAACAAGGTCCTCATGGAAGTCTTTGTGCTGCTGAGAGAGGGGAATAAAAGCCTCATCTGGCTGTTGTTGGCTAAAGTTTTGCTACCAACTTCAGTAGCAGACTTGCTCCCCTCCATTTACACCTGCTGGGGAAGGGGAATCAGAGACTGCAGTGGGAAAGGCAGCTGGCAGGAGTGGGGGGGTTGTCGATATGGCAGCGCTTGACATACCGAATGGGAGGGAGTATCCTTGTTTCTGATGGGACTCTCAGTAAGCTCAGAGTCTGGGAGTAGGTCTTAGATTTGCAGAGGGTTGTTGGTTGAATTTATTCTCACTAGAGTATATATATTTAATCTGACGTGGATTGACCATTGAAAGTGGAAAGTCTGTATTTATAATTACGGTTTTATTTTTACTAGCTTTTTCAAAAATTGAACTTTAAAACTGGATACAAGTTCCCAGTTATAAAATAGAAAATACTAATCAAATATGTTGGTGCATTAGGAGAAGCACCTCTAAACACTGATTTTTTTATTTTTATTTTTTTTATATCTGTAAACCATGGGTTATGCCTATAGCTGGGTAACCATAAAATATCACTGCATCAGTACTCAGCCTGTCTTGTTCACTTATAGGACTATATAGGACAGGTACAGCAATACATTTCTGTGAAGATATGTTTTGTAATATTATATGACTTGTGTAATCAGGAAATATTGAACATTATGGAGCATGTAGTATTTGTGTTTAAATTGCTGTAGACTTGAATACCTCTGATGCTCAGATATAAGTCTATTTGGAAAAAAAGAAGAAAAATGATGGAATAAATGTTGGTAGCTGGTACTAATAGTAAACAGCAGTACAAACATGCTTCTTTCTCTTTTATAAAGGTACTTTTTCTAAAGGATCAATTAATTGTCCACTAAAATATATTAGTGATGAGGTTTTTTAACTATACAGAGCTGTAAGCCTCTTTGCCCAAAATTTTGGTGCAGAGAGCCTTTAACAGTTATTTTTTCTTCTTAGCAGTGCTTTGGCAAGTGATCTTCAAGGCAGAGATGAAGAATTTTGCTCAAGAATCAAGATTATTTTTGAACACAAGAAGTGAAATATACCTGCCAATGTTTCTACTTTCCGAAAAAAAGACGTGTAGGAGATGCATAAAGATACCTCTTGTGCCTTATGTGGGAGAGCTTTTTGGAGGGGTGACAGGCTGGAAACATGGCAGTTAATTTTCCTCCAAAAAGGGAGGTTTTGAAACTGACTGACGTGCATGTAGAGTTGCTTTTTTTTTTTCTTTCTTTTTCTTTTTTCCCTTTCTCCCCCCCGCTTGAGATGGCTCTATGGAATAATAAGCCTGGCCAGTTTTGGATCTGAACACAATCTCACTCACTCTCATGTTGTTTGGCTCTTGAACAGGAGTGACAGGCTTTGGTTCCTTTATCAAATAACTCAGTGTATCTATTTTTGTAAGCCGTGTCATTGGCTGAAAAATGCAGGTCCCTCTACAATTATGGGGCATGACCAGGAGGAACACAGGCAGCCGGGCTTTACTTGAACTCCTACCAGTCAATTGAAATTCTACTCCAGCCAGTTGAGATGGGAAGTGATATGAAGATGTGGAAAAACCTGAGCTGAATTGATTTTTCCCTCCTTTTTTTTTTTTTCTTTTTTCTTTTAAAGAGAAAAGAAAAAGACAATTGTTCATGTTTATTAAGGGAGTTTGATACAAGTGCTGAGGGATAGACGTAGGGCCTCACATGTATCACTTTATGTTTTCTGTTGCATTTTTAAAGTGAAGAGAGAAGAAAGAAATTGCATACTTTCACCACATTGACACGTACCTGTAGCCGACCTTGCTAAGTTTAACCAGGGAAAAAATATATACAAACGGCACAAGCATTAGTACTGTGGCATTTGACAAGATGTTTTTGGTATGCCTACCCACCAATATTTGCCTGCCACAACTTTGGTTTATCTCTAAGAATTTTCCAAGATGTGAACATTAATCCTGCTTGACTTTTTTATTCTTTTTTCTCGGTGAACAAATGCTCAGGATCCTTCCACCATCAAGGTTTTTCGTCTCAGGGCCTAGGGGATGGTGCATTGATAACAATAAGGCCAAAAAACAGTTTGGGCTTTCCTAGAGCAGCGAAACTTTCTGTTTTTTGCCACATGAGCACTAACCATCAGAAGTGTCTGTCTTGTTAGTCAGACCTGCTCATTTGGATTAGCATAAGTTCAAAAGAATTTTTTTTCTGACTTTGCAAGAACATAAATACACGTTTGTTCCAAATGTAGGAATTTAAATCTGTGGTAGACTCGAACAGATTTGAAAGAAGCAAGAAGTATGTTAAAATTTATTGTATTCACATACACGTTCTCTGTATTTCCACAAATACCCTTGTAAACAGGTGTTGTAATTTTCCTAGATACGTAAGCAGCCAAGATATGCCTACCTTCATGTACCAGCTAAGGCTGTGATAGCACTGAAAAGCAAATGGGATAAACTTGTTCTCATTTTTCTCAAGGAGGCATATGCTATCGTGAAATTTTGTTCAGCACTTTTTTTGTTTGTTTGTTTTTCTCCAGTTACTGCTGCTAAGATTTGATCCTGTGAAACGATGGGCAACCTCTGCTTCCAGAGAAATTAATAAAAGTTTATGGTGATTAAGAACCCTTTGGATTAGACCTGTGTATAAAAATCCTCAATTGTTATAAACACGTGCCATTAGAGGCTTAGTCCAGAATGAATGGTTTTCCAGCACAATTAGGTAAATCTCAGAGTTATCAGTTCACCTGGCTGATTAAGCTCATTGAAATACCCTTGTGCGCTAAGTTGGAAAACAGTTTGACTTTGCTAATATTGAAAAATAAGCACGAAATAGTATAAGCAATAAATAAATATGCCTTAGGCTTTGGCTACAATTTAAGGAGAAAAATCTTTGGGAAAAAGCTGGAAGCATGATATTAACTGGGTTTGGTTTGATATTTGGACAAAGAAATCACTGCTCTGAGCTGAGCAGAGATAAGCGCCTTGACTTGCAATAGATTAAGAGACCTGCGTTGGTTAGAACAAACCATGTTTGAGACTCTCCCCAAGTGCCGCCACGTTTAGATTTAAGATTAACTGCAGCAGAATGGTGGAGCTGCTGTTTGTTTTATGAAACAATCACTAATGACATTAAACAGACGGTGCCCCTTCCAACACGATTGTTCATTTGCGATAAACTGAGAGAAGCCCACAAGAGATTGGAAAAGAAAACTCATAAGTGCTTCATTTTGAGGCTCTTACAATGTCCTATTGGAGGTGACAATTAGTGACAGAGAATAAGAATCTAACTCTTAATGCATTTAGAATTTTTTTTTTCAAATAATTTGTAAATATTAGCTTTCTTTTATCTTTATACCGAGGAGCTGAATGGTAATAATATAATGACAAGGCTTTCTGTGCAGATTTTTTCTAACTCTCTCTCTCCCCTTGCTCCTGTCTGTTGAAGCCCCCACTAAGCATTAACAGTATTAAAAAGAGTGTTATCTATTAGTTCAATTAGACATCAGACATTTACTTTTCAATGTATTTGAAGACTGATTTGATTTGGGTCCAATCATTTAAAAATAAGAGAGCAGACCTGTGTACAGAGCTGTGTACAGATATCTGTAGCTCTGAAGTCTTAATTGCAAATTCAGATAAGGATTAGAAGGGGCTGTATCTCTGTAGACCAAAGGTATTTGCTAATACCTGAGATATAAAAGTGGTTAAATTCAATATTTACTAATTTAGGATTTCCACTTTGGATTTTGATTAAGCTTTTTGGTTGAAAACCCCATGTTATTAAGCTGAGATGAGGGGAAAAACAGCCCTTTTATAAGCCTCACTTTAACGCTTTATTTCAAATAATTTGTTTCAGACCACCTGAAAGCTGCTGTAGGACTTCATTTAAAGAAAAACCCAACAAACCAAACAAAAACATCGTCAAAGGCCTGTTGTAGCATTAAGCTTTTGTTTAGTACACAAAGAAATATATTAATAAAAAGTGTTTTAAGTGCTTATTACTGAGATGGTTTGTTTTGAAACACAGGCTTTTTCACAGCAGTTTTTACACTTCATTGTGTACTATGAAAGACACACTAAGTAGAGGTTGTCAGGTTCCCATCTGAAGTAGACTACTGCTGGGGAATGCAGCCATTTATGATGCCACTCAAGCAGGACTAATCTAGAGTAGATCTCTTATAAATAACCAGCCAACAAAAATACTAAATCATTCCTTTTGCTGATTGAAGCAGGCAGAATTGCTGCTTTAAAGAGCAGGAGATGCTCATTACGGAGACATACAGAAAGAATTAGTGAATCCATGTTAGTGAGTCTGTTGAATATGGTTATGCATCAAGCCTCAACCTTCCAGGAGGAATCAAGGCAACAGTTTCACATAGAGTAGCAATTCGAGAGTTTTGCCTTGTTACTCTGGCTAGTATTTTGTAGACAAGTGCTTTGTGGTTTTGTTTGTACATTATCTACTCTGGCTGTTGTAAATCTCCCATTGTAAAACTTCAAATTGTATGTTCTAGCTTGCTGTAAATGATGTCCACGTTTGGTATAAATGCAGATTTATGAACCCTGCCTTCTCTTTCCAGGGCTCCTGAGGTTGCACCCTGCTAGCAAGGGCCAGGCTAAAATGGTCTTTAAGATGTGTTTTGGCAACACAGTGCTCAGTCTTCCAGACCTTATTTACATGACTAGTCCCTCTTATGAATAGTTGAACCTCTGTATATTGCTTATGGAAATGAAAAAAGAAAAAACACTTCAAAGTTATGTCGTCCCATTAGGAAATGGGTTCCTACCTAAAAGAAAGGGATATTCTTAATTTTTGAAGTTGGAGTGGTCTTTCTGTGTTGATGTTCATGCTTAGGCATCAGGAGCACATAATTATTTAAAAAGTAACGATCCTGCTTTATTGGCATGAAGGACTGGGGGAGGGTGGGTAGGAGAATACTTTTGACTCAAAGGTTATACTCTGCAATTTGTTGATTGACTTGCCTCTTGTTTTGAAAACAAACCGTCACTTTAGGGATTCATGAAACCTGAAATGCACATACCATTCAGTGCTGCAAGTCTCCTTGATACAGAGAGCAGCCAGTGCTGACTCCAGACTTAAATAACAGAGTACCTTTGTGATGCACAGATCTGTCCACTTTGCTCTCGCTTTCCTCTTTTGGAGGAAAAATCCTTGGCAAGAATTAATCTCAGGACGAATAAGTACCCTGCTTGCTGCAAGTGGTGTGGAGTAAGAGAGGTCCAGTGTTCACCTAGTTTAAGGCTAGAGAAGTTTTGCTGAGTTTACTTCTGTTTCCATTGGGTTTGGATTTTTTTGGATCTCAGATTGGTTATTACATAGTCTCTGTTATTAAAAAAACAGGACTGAGAGCAAATGACTAGTTGCAGAAAAATTTCATTGCAGAAGAATTGAAGGATGAAAGTGAAGAAGACACAAGAAGTAGCATCTACGGTATTTCCTGCGATGAGATTTACCAGCTGTATCTTTATAACTGGCGTACTAGATTAACTATCTGAATTCAGCCCACAATGGTCTAAAAGTTCTGTAAAAATCATTAGGTGGGCTATATATATGTTTTCTATGACTGTAGATGTTTTCTGGAAGCTGCTAATGTCTGAGCAGTTGTGCCTAGCTGTAGTTTAGGTATTTCCCAATGCATTTCCGTGTTGGTTATTTTTCCAGGCTTGTCAATAAGAAAATTAAAAGAGTAAAAATGACCTTGCTAGAATCGTTGTTTGATAAAGGTCCTTTTTTTTATTTTGTTAGTCTCTAGATTAGTTTTGTGCTGGTATGAGTCCAATCTAACTCCCTGGAAATAATTCTTTGGAGTCCAGATTCAGTGTTGTAACTAGTAATAAAATTTGGTCCGTTGTAGTTACAAATACTCATCAAATAAAAACGATGGATTAGGAACCAGTAAATTCTAATTCCTATGTGGAGATGGCCTTTGGATCACTTTGCGTACAGTGTTGTCTAACCAGGAGAATGAAAGGAAAATAATGTTGAGACAGTGAGTGAGGTGAAGACAGACAAGGCAATCAGTATTTTGAAATGGTGGACAACACCTCGGGGAAATGTAAAGATGGGGTCAAGTGGCAGAGACGAGTCATCCCGTGTGTCCTTCAAAATATTTGGAATCTACAGTTTTATGTATCCAGCAGCTTTGTGATGCAATTATTATTTTTTTTTTTAAATATTTCTGATTTAGGAGAAACACTAAAACCAGCAATTTCTGACCTAGGTAAGGGCTCCAAGCAGAGACTGCAAGACAGCCAAGTGACAGACAGGGTGATAATAGGGGCAGCAGTCATTGCTGAGCTGCTGATGGCTGAGTAAGGAAAATTTATGATGGATGGACAAATGGTAGGAACTTGATTTTTTATGCAATATTTTTTGTTTTGTCTGTGGGTTTGTATAGAGCTTCTGATAAACCAGCAGTGAGTTTGAACTGCTCAAAATAATTCTTTAAAGTATTTCCCATCAAAAGTTCCTGACTTCATTCTGTTTTTAAATGCTGCTTCTTTTTCATGTATTTGAACTATATGTTATCTGTCTGTCTATTTCTGTGCCAGTTGGTCCACTGCAGTTGTATTGTACACAAAGTGTTCAAGTATATCTTAACATCCAGGGCTCTGTCTGCTGTTTGTATTTTAGCACAGGAATAAACAAGAATTAGTCTCTATCTTCATGGCCTGAATATGCTGCCTTTTGTGTTTGGCAGCATCACAGATACTGATGGCGACTGGCTGTTACTTGTCTCTCAAGATAATTAATGATATAACACTGACTATCATTGGTATGATAACAATTATTATTATATCCTGAATTGAAATGATAATTCCCCATAGCATGGCTTGTACTTTACCTCCTAGTTTGCAAAGTCTCTTATGAGTGCTTGAGAGAAATGGAGAAATACACAAAGACCAGTCTATTGGCACCAAAAATATAAATACAAAAGGCAGACTGCTTGCCTTACGGTCATATTTAAAAAGAAAAATAAAGCAATAAATAAATGAAAACAAAAAACCTTTGAAGTTAGAGAATAAACTTTTTATGTCAGAAATCTCTAAATGAGGGTTGGGTGAAAAGTGTATAGGCTTTTGACCTTTTCGGTATAGTTAAATAAAGAAGGTCTAGTGCTTCCATCGACTATCTTGGATACATGGCCAAAAAGTCTCTAAAAGTTCCCAACTGGAAGGTAGAAAATCGTTGTGTTTTGTGTTGACTCAGAACAGAATATGAGTTATTTTCTCTAATTGTGTATATCTTGCTTTTGTAGCAGAGGTAACTTGAGTCCAGCTTTCAGATTTGAGCCTAAGCTATTCACGTTGCCTTAAAGCTGTATCATTTGACTTGGACAAGGTGCTGATATCCTAAGAGCTGCTAGAGTTTGGTATCTTTGAAAAGCTGATGCATCTCTTCTGGAATTGAGGAGTCAGAAATTAAGCCGTACAATGCATGAAGACTTTGCAGTCCACAGTGTGCACAGGGACATATACTTCATTTTTCATTTAAAATATCTATTGAAATTACCACACAAGCATATTAGTATTTGTTAAGTTTTTTCAGAAGAAAGTTATTCTGAATTAATCAAACTGTTTTTACCAAGTTTTTGCAATGGTAGCAGCAATCCACTAGTTGTTGTTTGGTATTTAAGTCTCTCTTGCCAAAGTTTCAATCTCCAAGGCTGAAAAATAAATCTGTTTCTTTGAATAGCAATGAGAAAGACTGGTAAGCATTTAAAAAGGTAGATGGTTTTCAGCTACTAACAGTTCTAACCAAGTGTAATTTTCTTGAGATTTATCCTGTGAAAAAGTGAATTGTTTTCTAGCATTGTTAGATGTTCAGTGTTTTTGAAGTGTTTTTAACTTTTATAGAGAAAAGCAGTTTAAGGTGTAGAGCCTTTTCAAAATACTTGCTACGCACGTGCCATTTGAAAGTACCACTCTCAGCAGCAGTGTCTTTCCTGAGCTAAGTGAATCTGCTGAAGATGCTTAAGTGGGATAGGATCCCCCAATAAGTCCTTCTAACTTCCACATGGTACCCCACTATCTCTCACTTGCTGATGTTTGTAGCCGATATTTCTACATGAGCTTGCTGGGAACATACGTAACGCACATGTGAAGCATCCTTTGACTTCTGCATTTATCAGGGGAGTTGCTTTACCTTGTACTGTTGCACAGAACTATAGGTAAACAGGAATGTGGTGAGAACGTATACAGAAGAGGGATTTGTGTGAGGAAAAGTTGCTTCTGCTTTGTTCATTGAACAAAAGAAAATAACTCTTTGAAAGGCTGCGAGTATTAGTGTGTTATTATCACATCCTAGTTTCTGCAGGCAAAAAAAGGAAGTTTAAAGGACAAAGAGAACTTTTCTGAGAGACAGAAATCCTCTCTATACTATCTACGTATTTAGCATAGATGATGTGGTTTGTGCGCTACAAGTACCACCGCTATTTTGTCTGGTGCGTGATGCGTTTGCCAGATTAGAAGCATTAGTGCCCTCTATTGTTCATCACAGAACTGCAAATATTCTTGCAGATTATGGTCTTTATCACTCTTGGTATCAAACAGATTTTTAACAAAAACTAGGCAACTTGTGAGAGCATATTTCTATAAGCTAAACTACTTAATCAAGAGAAGTGTATATATATATTTTTTTTTTCGTTGTGTTCTGCTACAACTTGCAATAAAACAATCCACATTAGGGGAAAAATGTCTTGAAATGCATATAGAAATAGAATGCTTTTTGCTCACATATTTGCTGACAAGTTAATTTCTTTTTTCTGTATGTAATTTTTTAAGAGTGAAGTTATTTTTAATCAAACCATTCTAAAGTACCCAAAAGGAAAGTATTTTGAATATTTGATCCTTTGCCTCTTTTTTCCCCCTCTTTGAAATATGTATTTTATTTCTAAAAATCACAGAATCACAGACTTTTATTATTTTGGTAGGCTAGTGGAAGTATAAAAGAGTGCAACTTTTCAGAAGAACAATGGAAAAATAACATGGCTAAGCTGTGGGGTGTGTTTTTTTTTTTTTTAACTACATTAAAGTGAACTGCAAGAATGACAACTTCATTCAAGCAGATCATTTGGAATTACATTAAACAGCTGCTATTAAACAGCTGACAACAAAGGAGACCATTTTGATCTCAACAGCGCAGAGATTCTAGCAGCATGCTCCCTCAGTGATGTTATGAAGAACACATTGTGCTCTTGTATACCAACACACACTGTACTCCCCACTGTGCTTGTTGCCAAACACCGTTTTTTCAAATCACTTTGTATTCAGTCAGGGATCTGGGAAGTCCAAATCCAGCCAGACAAATGCAGAACAGCTTAGTTGAAGCAGCTTTAACAGGTGCCATCATACAGACTTGTCGAACCAGAGAGACAACACAAATAAATATGTAGCCGTGGTCAACAGGGTGTGGATTTGCCCCATTGCACATGATGGCACTGGTTACTAAAGAGCATTTTGCCACAGACCCCGGTTAGTCTTGGGTAAAGGGGAGGGGATGCAACAAGGGAAATACGCATTAGCTCCTTACGGGCAGAGTCTGCTAGATTTTTATGCTTGCATTTATTTGTTCTTCTCAGTAGTGCCAGACACAGACTGTGCCAGCATAAAATGAGCATACCTGTAGAGGAACAAATGGAATGAACGTAGCATTGATTTAAGAGGGTGCTTCCTGTGCTTGAGGTGGTTGACTGAAGGATGAGGAATAAAGTAAGAGTAGAGATAATTGGATGGGTCACTGTCTTGTGCTGTCCTTGTCTTTCAGGGTATGAGAGGCATCCCTTCATTATATCATTGTAATCTGCCATTGTTCATAACACGCCACGCGTGTTGCCTGCTAGGTTGTGCTGCCCGTTCCAAATGTGTCGTTATTCCGCGCTGTGGCTGCCTTTGCAGCCGTAACCTTGACCCGCTCCATGCTGTTGACATTCTTCAGTAGCTGGATTCTTATCAGGTGGTGCAACAGTGACAGAAAATAGGTTACAATATGTAAAGCAGTTGTATGTTATACTCTTTCCTTTAAGTGAGGACTTTGTGTAGTGGTCTCTGAATAAGACAGGATATAGTTGATCAGAGGGTTAAAATATATTTTATTGCCTTCTAGCAAAAGGGGAAAATTCCAGCAAATGATTTGTCTAAATGTTCAGATTTGAATTTCAGATTGCATTTGCATAATATTTACTGCATTGGAGGAATATGAAACTTTACTTCCCTGATAAGTTGTGCAAGGTGATAAAGTGAATGTTTATGTTAGGCCTTTAGTTTCTGTTATGTGTTCATATTTACATGAATAGCCCTTCTCACTTCCGCAGAAAGAAATAACATGAAAGATGATGTGAAAGGTTGTAGGATGGGGCTCTGCCAATCACAGAATCATTTTGCAAGCTTGTTTGGAATGCATAGTATAGGTAAGGAAAAAAGTTTAAGCAGTGCATTAGTTTATGCTTATCTGGGTCAGATACTGGGGACTTGCTTGTCCACATTGCTGTAGGACAAATTCTGCCTTTCGTATTGTTGTCTTACTAATGGCGGGAAAAACAGGAAGGTGGCCTAGACGGAAGTGTTAGAAATTAAGGATTGTAAGGGATGGCTATTCTCAGTCCTTTGCCACACGGTGTAAAAAGTATTGAATCATGTTGATGTTGGGTGTATGCAATTCTAATGCAGAAATTCGTGGAGTCTGAGCTTAAATGGGACTGTAGTGACTATCAAGCTTGACCGTATATCACGAGTCAACATTGGGAAACTTTCGTACTTGGCTTTTTGGAAAATGACTCAGGCTGTATCATATTTCAAAAAGTACTAGTGTTACAAAAGAGCATGAAGTGGTCCAGAATCTGCCAGAATCCATAGGTCCTTCTATGGTCAATTCTCCCCCTTGATTCACTATTTCTGTAAACAGCATTTTTCTAAAGAACTACCTTGGCCTGAAACTTTGTCACGTGTATTTTTTGGGAATTATCATCAAATCAGCCCTCTGTCTTTGCTAAGCTAGGTTCTTATGATTGTGAGGTTATTCCTAGTACTCCACTCTTTACAGTGAAGGGACATTTCATACTACTTGAAATGCCAGATGAAAAAGTATTTTCAAAGAAGTAAAAAAAACAATAACAACAACAAACAAAAACAACCCAACAACAACAAGAAACACAACACCCTCTGTTTATGATTCTAGAGCAATAGCTGCAGTTAAGAATGTAATGCTGCAGCTGCTTTTAATTGCCTTTATTGTGTTTAAATATTGTACCTATGGGGAAGTTTCTCTCCGGGTTCGACAGTGAATTAAACCAGTTTTTCAGGATATGAATGTGGCTTGTATGTTTGTGGAATTTAGTGTTGAACTTGAAAACAATGGGTCTAGATTGGTAGCGGACACAGAGGTCTTTTGTGATCAGGGCTGGGGTGATGCTGAGGCTCCTCCCCAAGTCCAGAGAGTGCAGGGGATGGCGAAGTTCTGCTCTTGGTCTCTGCAGGAAGACAGTGGGGCATTTCTGATTTAGTTGTGGCTTCTGTCCTGCTGAGCCCAAGACATTTCTCTTTCTGAGTGGGATTACGTTTAGTGAAACACAAGTCTGTGATGATGTGAAAACGAAGCATTTACCAAAGTCAAGTATTAGGAATTCATTTTTACGGAGGTCTGCATGTAAATGGGATGTCCAGCATTGTGCAATGGCTTGCACACTTCTTGTTAGCCAGTAAGTAAAAATGCTGTAGAGATGACATACAAACTCAGGTAGTGAACAAGTAAAAGGAAAAATAATACAGAAAGAGACCAGAATGAGATGGAAGAAGTCTAATTTTAAAGCAGCCTTTTTTGTCTATGTGCCCTTGTATTGGCTTAAAGTAATTTGTCTTTAACCGATAGACATTCTTCTCAACATATAGCTAAGTGTTAAGGAGCTGACACTCAATGGCAAGCCAGAAGAAGGCTGAAAAGGCAATATCATGAATAGTGAACTCTCTCTTGGTTTCCTTGACACCTGCATAGTGCATACTGCCAACTATGATAAATGGAGCAGAAACATAGACACTTAGTAAAAAGATGGAGCAGAAGCTAAAGGCTGCAGAGAGAGACACAGAAAGATGTATGCTTGATCTCACTTGGAAAGAGAAACAAATGGGTAGGAGAGCAAGTGAAGTTGAATGACATCTTGAAGACAGGAAAGGACTGAGGCTGAAGTGGCAGTAGGCCAGCAAGAGGAGCAGATGGGAGGTGGGACAAGTTTATTACCAAAGAGGCCATTGGATAGTAACAGTGCACAACAGTGCTAGAGAAACAGATGAGGTGAGCTGATAATTTTTCTGAATTCTATCTGAATGTGTCTCCTATTCAGATTACTCATTTCTTGAAGTTGGTTTACTTTTTGGGAAACTTCCCTGGCAGATGGAAGAAAATTGTGCCATTTGATGCTCAGAAAAGCAAACATCGGAAAGACAGCAGAGCAGGATGAGAGAACTGAGATGCATTCCAGAATATTTTTAGTTGCTTTCCTGAATATTTTCTTAAATGGGAAATACTGCTTTCATAATTTTAAACTGCTGGTCACAGAGGAGCATTATTAAAGAAGCATATTTCGGTAAAGCTGGATTGGCCTGAACAGTTCTTCCCTTGCTGCGGGCATCGGACAAAATACGCCATGTTGTTTGGCTTGATAGTGAGGACAACTGAATTTTACCTTACAATGTATTGGTAAGGTACATATATGGCCACTATTCTCTTAAAAATCCTGTGTATGTTGACAGACAAGTGAGTCTTACCTGATGCTGAAAATAAAAACTGACCTTGTAAATGCCCCAAAGAGCAGAAGAAATGATGTTTTGCCTGCAGGGCTCATTAATTGGTTGAATTTCTCCTCTAATTTTTCTGGGTCAGCTCTCTTGCTTGCTGTACTCCAGAAGGGGCAGGCTTCTAGAAGCCATCTTGATAAGTATCTTCGAGATGCAATATGTTGTGTGCAGTCAGCAAAATGTAGTCTCCAACTTCTGTCCTCACATGTTTACAAAGGGGCAGAGATAAGGGGCTATTTTCATTTGGGTAACTACATATGTCTTTTAGATGACCTGACCTGAGATTCAAGCAGACCTTGGATCAATCTGTGAAAAATATTTTCCTTGGTTACTTTTCTTCTTAACTATCCAGCTATCTCTCATCCATCTGTAATAGTTATTTTTTTGATAAATCAGTGGACACAAGTAGTTACAACAGTGTAGTAGTATATGCTATCTCATCTTTCTAACACTACAGTCTAGAAAAATGTTTTAAAATACTGATATGTTGGTAGCAATTATTTAATTTTGTTCTAGGTTTCATTTTTATCACAGCAAGTTTAAGGACTGAATATTTGCTCTGCACCGTACCATTTACACACGCCTCCGATGAAGTTTGTGCTAGCCATGTGCCTGCACAGTTGAGGGTAAAAGTGATCTGTCACCTTGACAGCATTTGAAGGATCTGCAGTGCTTTAGGAGGTATGATACCAGGGCAATTGGTAGTTTCATTCATCCTCAGCAATAAAGCCATTTTCAGTGCTAAGGGTAATAAAAGTTGGCTGGTCTCTCACTAGCTCTTGAGGAGGAGGAATATGCCCTAATCTGTTGCTCCAGATCGCCCAAAGGCAACAACAGCAGACAGCAGCTTTTGAACCATCAGCAGTAGAATTAAAAACAACTGACTGCTTTAGGAGCTTAGTGTTTCCTTTGAATCCAAGTAAGTGTTCTGCACTTCTCACTGTCTCTGTGCTAACTGCCTTGTTTTTTGGTGATAATAATATCATTTTATGTTACCATGATGATATTCATGCCTGTAAATCTTCAAAAGTGTGTGAGTGAGAAAAAGATAGAGAATCACTACTCATTGCAACCACCTCTGGGGAGAAATTCAGCATTTGTTCAACAGCAAAGAATAACCTTACCTGGAAGTTCAGGACAATTAAAGTATAAGCTAGCAATGTAAAATTCACTATGCTATGCAAAACGTATATTGTGCTTTAGGATATACTAAGCAGGACAAAAAGAAAGACATCCTCCCACACCGCTCTTCATGCTTGCTACTCTGTATTAAAACTCTTCTGCATGTGCAAATAAACATGTGGATGACCCCCTCCAGCATGAGGTTTCTTGAACTCCAGATTGTGTGCGCAAAGCCTGTTTTGTTACGTGGAGAACTGGGGAGAGAGGGCCAGGGCGACAGATACAGCATGTACGTGTATATCACAGAAAGCCAGCCTAAAGCCCAGGTGTCTATAGAATTGTGTCATTGTAATTTTTTTTTTTCCCTGCTGTTTAAAGCCCTAACCTGTATTATAACTGGCTTAAGTCCTGTCATAACACAGGTTTGATCTGGAGGTTTCAGCTTGTGCAGTTTTTGTGTCATTTCTAACTTGTAGATGAGACAATATTAATTTTGAAGGAATTAGCCTGAAATTTCCTCATACTGAGATGAAAATGGCGTGAGTTAGGCAGACTAGCTGCTAAAGGTTTTCTAATGAAAAGTAGGGTGATATGAAATTTTCCTGATAAAAGGATCTCTAGCTTTCATTTGCTGTATTAAATACCAGTGTAAAAGGGCCAGCAGGAGTAACAAATGGTCGACTAGATATTATCTACTTTCACATTCCAGGGACACTCCTTTGCTTTGCTGGTACAGTCCAAATAAAGCCTTAAAATCTGGAGGCTTGGGACTGTTTTCTTCCTTGCGGCCGGCAAGCTTCTTGAAAGTCTCTATAGCTTTTTATTTATTTTTTATTTTAACTGCTTCCTTTTCCGACAGCATGTGACAGTTCCAGTTTTTGGTGTGGACAGGTGTTTATGTGACTGCATTCCCCCCAGGGCTTGGGAGGGGGTGCGCTGGGAAGTGTTGAGTGCTGAATGTTAAGCTCGTTCCTTTGTATGGCTTAGAAATCTCTGTTGTCCAGAATTGTACAGATAAGGCAGACCCATTTGCTTCATTGTCAGGCAATGTAGCTGAATAGAAATGCAAATGTGACAAAAGGGGACTGTGCTGGGGAGGCGTTTGCTGTTACCTACTATAACAGTGCTCCTGGCTGTTAGAAAATTCCTGCAGAATCCATCGGGCTTTATTTATTTATTTATTTATTTTTATAATTAGCTACAGGTTACAGAGAAGATTCTCCAAAAGAAAATGTCTCTCTTCAGCAGATGCTTTTATTTTTATGCAGTGGAACGGCTCAGTTTTAACTCCCTTATCAAGAGCTGCATGAACTGCCCAGACTAAATTGGGAGCATCTCCACACTGTTTGACAAATAGATTTTTTGTAAACTGATTTAGCCTTTTCATTGTTTGCATTTCATTATATAGCAGACTTCATGTCACAAAATCGGTATTAATTCAAAATAGCGAATTTAGAGATAGGACTGTAGCCAGATAAAAAATATTGCACAGGTCAGGTCTATTAACCATGGAATAATAGCAAGTCAGTGATCCAAGGGGTAGTTCTTCTGCAGGGAAGGGCTAACATAACTGAGGTCAGGAGTCAGAGCTCAGGACTTCTGATGTGGCTGTCGCCAGATTTACAAGTAAATCTACTGGGAAAACAGGGAGAATGAAGGAACCTTGCAGCATAAGGGAAGAGAAAGGCAGCCCGGCTCTTTCATCTTAAATCTCAGGCTTCTCAGTGGATGAAGAATAAAAGTCTGATTTGCTTAAGTGCTTCACTTTATTCAGAAACTCCAAGTTGCATCTTCCAAAGTATGATCCAAGGATCTAACTCAATCAGGTTTAGAGAATTTATTTAGAAAATAACATTGAAAGAGAACTGATTCTTGCTTTGCTGCCAAATTCATTATTGAATAAAGACCGTTAGCATTCTGAAAATATGTGTACCAAATGCAAACAGTGCTAAAGAATATAGATATGGCCTTTAATAAGACTGGAGCAGTTTATGTTAATACCTCAGGAGCAGATAATCTGAAGTTGGAGTAAACAGGTCAGTAGGATGAGTGAGCTGCAGCTTTTCCTTTTTGTGTATATTTTATTTCTACAAGCCTTTTCACTTTTTTTAAGCCTTTGTTGCCCTGACAATATTAGAGAAGTTCTTGCCTCTGTCTTAACAGTCACGTTGTAATAGTTGCGTGCAGAAATTGCTTTAGATTTTCTTATTATAGCAGCTCTGTGCCATCCTCATGCTTATAAACTTCAGCTATTTTGAACATAGTCCTGCATGGGTTCAAGGCAGGTAACAGCAAGGGAGTTCCCTAGGAACTGGGTATTTGATTGGAGAGTATTATTTGAACCTGTGTCCAGATAAGTTGTAACTGTATTCTTCTGGGTTATCTGGTCAGTAGAGATACTGTATTACAGCACTAGTATCAGATCTACTTTCTAGATGCACAAAAATGGGTGTACTCTCTGGATGTAGGTAGTTAGGAATCTGTTCTGCAATGTTTTATTGAGGGCGGGAGGGAAATGCTACTGAAGTTAATACGAGTTTGTCTGAGAAAGGACTGTACAACCCAGCTCCCGAATGAGAAGCAGCAAGGAATGTAACAGCCTGTTACTTGGTGTGCTTTCAAATCAGTTCACTTGGAAGCTTTTTGAGCAGAAAAGTGTGGACTTTGGAGAGGCAAAATTAATAAAGACGCTTCTAACCAGAATGAAAGATGGAATCATTCACTTCTGCATACGTATGCTGGTTCAATTTTATTCTACTATATGTTTTTGTGTGTAAGTGTAAATATAGGTAGATAACCAAGGGCCTACAATGTATGTTTGTCTGTGTGTGTATAGGTATAGCTGCACACACATGCAGCCACAGTAATTGAACCAAATGTTTTGTGATAGAAGTGTCAGAAGTGCAGTAAGTCTAAAGGCTGTACTTTCTGGATCAATTCACACCTCAAGTGTCTGCTTTTGCAGGAAAATACTGACTGGATCTGCTTAAAAATCATACAGCTGCCTTCTTGCTTTATTCAGCATACTTGAATAAAATAATTACAATTCTCACTTTTCCTTTTCATCTGCAAAAGACAGAAATTTCAGTCATAAGCAAGTTAAAGTAAATTTATAGAAACGTAACACCTGAAATGGGGGCAGAAGTGGTGGGAGAAAAAAGCTAATATGTAAAACTTAGTTCTGCATTTTTCTTATGAAGGAATTTAGAACATAAATCCAAATTTGCAGGCACATGAATTAAGCTGGATGAGTGTATGCAAAATGTTTACACCTTAACCATTACACATGGAGCTAAATCTATTGATTGGAGATTGAGTAATTGAATAGGTCTAACTGACTGGTCAATAGGAATGAAGCTGCTCTAGGACAAAAACTTAGGTGATAAGAGAAGGCTTCAGCTGCAGAAGTGTGTCATTGGGATTATATTGTCTCATTTAATCATATTTATTAATACAGTCAGAAGAAATGTTTTCATTGTAATAAACACAACAACCACCTTTTTTGTTAATATGTGATTCTAATGGATTGTACTAAAAATGTCAATATGATCACATTAAATGTTAGTGTACAAGCCTACTAGTGATAGCAGCATTGTTACACATGTATTGGTGTATACTGACATATTTTGGGCTGGTATTCTAGGCCTTCCACCCATCATTTAGTGGGAACAGAATATAGGAGTGGTGAACAGCATCTCAGTGCACTCTATGTCCTCCCTTGAAGGCTTCCTTCAAGACCAACAAAGCTTTGATGGAGCTGTAGGACCTGGGAGAAAGGCAACTGGTGGTGAATTCCCCTTTTCTTTAGAGCTGCTGGAGCCAAACGATTATCCATCTGTGAGCTGTTAAACCATGAAAATCTTTATTTTATGTCTCTTCATATAAATGATTGGAGAAAAGTATAAGATGCGCTTAACTCCTTCCTGTACTTGATTTGTACATATACTTGTGTCCAAGAAAGCATTTGACTTGGACCCTGAATGTGCCTCTATGCAAAGTTTAGAATGTTAAGGGATCAGCCAGCTGATATATGCATTTATAAGAAGCTGTGTATACAGAAGGAAAAATTAGATGTTACCACTGGGACAGATTTCAGTGGCCTTCAGTACCGAAGTCTCTACCTGCTTTTGATCTGAGGTGTCTAGAGATAAGAGTAGCTAGTACCTTATGGAGGAAGGATTTGTTTACTCTTGAGCAGGTGATCTCAATCTTTGTTACCGGTTTCTTCTGACTATTTCAGAGATGTTAATTTCCCATGGTGAAAGCTCTGATTTACCAGCACAGTAAGGTTATCCTGAGTTGAAGACATTTTCATTATTCTCATTTTGTCTGCAGTTCAGGATTAATTCTGCACCGAATTCTTGCTTCCCAGGTCAGAGAAATGTTAGAAGATAAAGAATCTCACCTTGATCTTGGAGAGAACAGTTATGTACTTCTATATTACACTGAATTCTTTCTTAACATTTATGGATAACAAAATAGGACACCTATGTGGAAAGTCCATGCTTGACAAGCAGATCGGTTTTTTGGTTCTCAGTACTTAAAGCAGATGCCTTCCTGCTTGTCAGTATTTATTGTAGCTAAACCGTATTTAATTTAGCATTCCTTGCACCTTTAAAAAGTGCATCCCCTTTAATCTGTTGTTTTAAAAAGCATGCATTAGATGTCAGACAACATAAAGACAGCGCGTAGAGATAACCCTGATGTAAGTGATGGTTCAAGTCATCTAGTGTATGGATAAAAGATTTCTGAAGCTATGTTACTTGGCATTTCAACATGATCTGGCTGTTTGTTAATCAGAGAACCTGAGAAGACCAAAGAAGGGAGAACAAAAATGTTGAAAAAAGCATTGTATACCTAGAAGATGTACAGTGGGACGACTAATGCGGTGGTAGGGTTGGATAAAGCAGTTGTGGAAACCGTGAGCCATAGGAAGGCAAAATTTGTTTCACTTTGTTGCATGTGACGCGAATTTGTTGGGCAAGGGGATAACATTTTGTATTCAGTCAGAGAGCATGTTCTGTAAATCTCTTCAGTTACCCGTTCCCTGGGTGTCGCAATAGATTAAGTCACTGTGTGATGATATGACACCGCCATCACTCGTCTTCCTGGGATATTGCTGGAGGCAACAACAAACCTGTGTCTTTGGCACATGTGAAGGAATTTAGTGCTTGAGGGGTTAAATTACACAGAGTCCCCTGTGGATCAGCTTATGCTTGGACAGTAATAATAGCAATAACATTAATAATAAAAATGCCAGAGCGAAGGGAGTGGAAGGGGAGTAGGGGGAGAAAAAGAAAGAACAGTGATGGAAGATGGGCTGGGACCATCAGGGGAAGGAAAAAAAAAAAGGCACGCTAGAGATAATGCATTTTGTGCAGCAGGTGTACAGTCTCGAAGTCAGGTGTTGTAGGAATCTCTGCAACACGCACATGACAAATACGCACTACAGAAGCTTTGAGGATGGTTGGTGGCTCCGTGTGCGCATGTATGTGTGCTCTCGCTTGAAGCCATGATATCCTAGGGCAGTGTAACAAGCAGCTCATGGCAGCTCACAGTAAGGATTATTGGTGTTTTCACTGGGGAAGTATTTACACCCCATCTTCTTCTTTTCTAGTTTTAGCACCTTGAGCTTCCAGTCAGGTAGGAGGGTGGCTGGGGGAGTGGGGAAAGACCCACTGAGGGCCACATCTCATCCCCCAGTTAGATTGAGCTATACCACTAATCTTACTTAGGAATAGTTGCTGATCCCAAGTTCTCTTCTTTCCCTTCTACTTTTGTGGGATATTACATTTCACTGCAGTATAGATGATAGAATGGGATGTCAACTGGAGTGTTTCGGTTCTAACAGAAAGCAAAAGCACATTTTAAGAAAGATATTCTTACATAGTTGAGACCTCCAAAAAAACCTGAAGGTAATGTAAGTGCAGAATAATGTGGATTTCTTTTATTCCTCAATAGATATGCCATCACAGTAAGGGACAGCAGTTCATCACATGGAAAAATAAAAGAAATCTGAATTTGTCCTCTTTCAGATTTGTTGTTTATCATAATAAACCTTCTAGTGAAAAGGGCTAATTTACTCTTTCTATAGGAATATTTTAAGTATGATTATCATAATATCACAGCTGCTGAGGTCTAAAATAGGACATTGACCTTGAATGTGTTCCTGTGTTTAGTATGTGGTGCTTAACATTCAAGAAACAATATAACTGCAACTCATTTATTAATGTATAATCTCAAAATGTTAACTCTTGCTCTGTAAATACATGCCATAAGGATTGTAGAAAGCTTGCAGTATCCCATGAAGTACATGTGGTATTTTATCAGTGTAAATATGTATAAGATTTTCAAGATTTCTGCTGGGAATACTCCATAACTAAAGTAAGTTTTCCCTTTGGTACTGCACTAGTTTATGATTTAATTTTTACTGACATTCCACCAGTCATATTATTAGCTTCACAAAATGAAAGTGAAATAATCCTGTATTAATTAAACAGAGCAACTGAATTCCCTCAGTCATCTTATCCTTGGCTGTTCGAGTCAGTAATGCACTTCAGCTTCTCTGAAGAAACTTACACTAAAAAAATAGCTTGGGGTAACAGTGAGATATCCATATTGAAGCGTGCGCCTGAATTATCTTTAGGGAGTAGACCTTTTTTGGTGGGTGACAGGCAATGCACGTGTAGCTCCCTTTTTTTTTCTTTTTTTTCTTTTTGTCAGAGGCTTTGGAAAAGGTGTTCTGTCAAGAGAACAATTTTCATTTATAGCAATGTGAATGGTTTCTATTCTGTACCAGTGAAGGCAGTCATTTAAATACCGATGCCCTTCAAAATAAAACGAGGAGAAAAAATGGAGTATTTTTCTTGAGACCAGATGAACTGAATGTAGTTTGGTAACATGGTAAGGCAATTGCTGTTACTGCACACAGACATTTTTTATATGCTAGAAATGTCTGTAGCAGCAAAATCTAAATGACATGCTCTGTGTATTTGTGAATGCACTGTTGAAAAGTTCTAAAGAGCACTCTGAGATATGTGGGCTTTTTCTCCCTAAGATCAAAACAAGGAGTAATAATTAATCCTAAATATGGACTGAAGTAGCAGATGGCTTTAAAGTAACAACCTGCTACAGTTTGTTCAACTATGTACAAACAAGTGAGCAGGATTTGGAACTTCCGTAGTATTGTTTTTTTTTAAATTACCAGTGTATCCAGGGACGCACCAAGTGCCTTCCAGCAACAAGCACACAAGGCAAGAGTGTCTTAAGACCAGTAGAGCATAGCATGTTTGAGTTGTATTTCTTTACTTAGGATTTTGAATAAAGAGAAAATCACATACTTGATGATAATTCAATATTTATTTCAAACTTAACAATATGATATTCTCCAGCTATATTTTGAATAAGGTACCATAGTGTATGGCAAATTTCCGTCTTAAGTAACAGTATACATGTTTTCAAATAAATTCTCAGCAGCTAATAGAATTTTTTTATATTCTTGCTCCCTCCCAGATGACTTGAGCTTGTTGCTCCTTGTGGTAAATACACATTTGACACAATGCACTGTGCAGCTTCTGTGAAGTGCCACTGAATCGTACTTCTTCAGTTGCCTTGAGGTAGTTGTGTTGTAAGAATCTGGCTGTTTGGATGCCTTGAAATGTCTGTAGTAGTTAAATGTGAAGATGCTTAAAGACGGACTGTACACAGGACAAATTATATGCACAGAGAGACGGAAATGTAGATGCTGCTCAGTAATGCCCCTTGACTGGTGCAGACACTCAGGACTTTTTTTTCCTTCCCCTCTCTGATTCTATTACCACTGTTTTGTATAGACTCCTTGTGGTAAGATTTTGCACTGTTTGTTTTGATAAGTTAGTGCAGATGGGCATTTGCGTACATGTTCTTAATTCTATATCCCCTGATACAATTCAGTTAAATGGTATGATTTTTTTTTCCCCCTAGTTCTGTTTTTATTCATTTCTACAGAAAAGCCTGAGAAAAGGAGGCTACACTTAGCCCCAGTTTATTTGCTGCAGTAATCTTCTTCTTATCTTCTTTTCTCTTCTCTAAGCTGATGGGTAACTGTGAAACCCAAGTTCAAGAATGTAGTTGGAATTCCAGCCCGTGGTCTGGTGAAGGTGGCACTTTCAGTCCCAGGGGAAGAAGCCAACTGCTTTGTTTATCAATATGCGAAGTATAGCACTGTGTCTCTGGTCGTCCAGGCAGCAGCATTGGCAGGGAAGAGAGCCACTTGCTTGGATGAGAGATGGATGATGGAAACACAGTGATGGTGAATAGAGTGAGAGGAAAAACGTATTTGGTGGTGTAGGGCACTGGGGAGAACAAGGTAGCAGAAACTATGGGAATGTGGAAAGGAGGACTTCGACAGAAGGAAAGAGACCATCATGTTCCAGCACCTGAATATAAATATATCATCTCAGGAAATAATGTCCAAAAGTAGAAATTAAGCTGACCTGTGCTTTGGTAAATTTGAAAATGGATCAGCTGTCATATATTAAGGAGGGTGTATTCCAGGGAACTTAATATGCAGAAGTGACTTTATCAAATGACTCATGTATAGGGATCAGTTATAGGTCACTTGAAAATAAGAAAACACATACACATGAAAAGATTTGAAAGCATTTTAGCGAAAAATATTGAAAAATAGTATTTTCAATGTAAATTATAAATGGACACTCAGAGACACTCACTACAAACAATACACTTGTATTTTCAGTTTGCCAATGTGCACATGAAAATCCATTTATAGGAACTGTATTTATACAGTTTATATAATAATAGGGTTTATATAGTAATAAAGGGTTTGTATAGTAATAAAGATGCCTATACATAGAATAAACACATTAAAGTTCTGATTTGATTCCAAAATCCACATTAATCAAATTGTTACTTAGAGGGCATTCTAATACTGTAACATGATTAAGTGCCTCATTTTAAAATTTGATAAAAACTGATTTTTTTTTGTCTCTGATGTTTCTACAGACTGCTTGGATTTTACTCCACATTTCAGAGCTCTTTAATTCACTGCTCACAAGCGAATTTACATCTTAATTATAGAGTTCACATTTAACAATATAGACAGCATAATGCTACTGGTAATTAAGCTTTTACTACCTGCTTTTATACAGTAGTCAGAGCTGTAGTGTTGCTGTGTGAGTTTTGATTCCTAAACTTGCATGTATTTATACCACACTTGCATGAAGCAGGCCCAGTCTTTACATAAGGTTAAGCACATAAATGCTGGAATCTCTGTGCTGTGAACATATACAAACATGTCTGTTGAACTTACATATTTTGTACTTGGGTTCTGTTGCTGTGTGTATTTGGTGAAATGCTGTGAGAGGGCATTTGTGTTCCCATTTGTGAATGGCATTAATGCATTCTGAGGGTGCGCACTGATTTGTTTTGATCTAAAAGGTTGCCATTTGCATCATGTAGGGCTCCAGTCATAAAAGATTTTTGTAAGCAGTTGAGCTGATTTTTAAAAAAATATATAAATATATATATAATCTTTTCACTGTTGTTTTTTTTTTTTCCTTGCCAGAAATAGCTTGCATCTGTTTTCACTGTGGACAGGGGGTAGAAACACTTTGAACCTAGAAAATAAGTACAGGGTCTTAGTTGTAATATTAAGTAAAAATAGTAGCTTTTGAGAGAAAAAATATTGCATCCTCAATTCATTACTGACCCTTTCAAAATGGGGGAGAGGGTTCAGTGTAATCAGTGTTTCTAAATTTGGGTGCGGTTGTTTCCTTGAAACAAGTTTAATGAGGGACCTTTCCTTACCACAGAGCCATGCAACTCTGAGCTGGCTCTGGGCAGTGGTTGCTCGAACTGGGCTTGGTGATGTTTCTGTAGGCATACATGCAGGGGTATGTGCTTAGTGCCTTTTCAGTTTGGTAAAATTTACTTTACAAAAAAAAACAAAAACAAAATCCCAAAACACTGTAGAGGTCTGTGCACACGCCAAGGTTTAATAATGCAGAACTGCTACAATGCAGCCTTATCTTGTTAAAATGAAACAGGCTGAGTTAGTCCCCTACAATCCCACCCCAGTTGCAGGAGAAATCGGTCGGTTCTGGAGCTTTTTCTTTCTGTTCACTAAATCTAAATATTTACATCTAAGCATCTAAATATTTGCACATGGGCATACATGTTAAATATACCCGTGTTAAGATGGAGATATGAACACACATACCTGTATACGCTCCCAGTGGCACCCGTGCTGTTGAGAAATGGAGTTGAGTGCTGGTTTCGTGAGGTATGTCCTTTTTAATACGTGCAAAATGAGGGTTTTTTCACTTTTACAAAAAATGTATGGATTTATGTAATTATATATGATGACACATTATTTATATACAAAATAAAATCCCCGCCCTCCCGCCCCCCGCACCCAGCAACTCGGATAAGAATGAAAAGTTGAGTTCCCCAGGAGCATTTGCTTCTGTTCTGCTTTCTCCCTCCGCCCCGGTGCCGGGCAGTCCGCAAGG
>VXAL01015946.1:0-32300 GCA_013399475.1 Chauna torquata | reverse complement strand
CCCCATCCCTTTTGTGTTATGTGCTGTAGAGTGGCTGTATTTTTGTTGTAGGCTAATTCACTGCTGGTGTTTTTGTTACAACTAATGTAAAGCAGGAAACCTGTAGCATGCCAGAAACAGGCTACAATATATTGAAGACACAGCTTATGTTTGATTGTGTGTAAATACAGTTAGTTAGTTGGGTTTATCTGATAGCCTGGCAGAAAGAGAGAGGAGCAGTACAAACTGTTTTCAGTAACTGCACTGTTCATACACCTGATAAGATTGAGAGTGCTTTCGAACTACTGATATGCTTTGAATAAGAAAAGAATAATCACATCCACTGGCACCAGCTTATCGGGAATGAAGTAAAATGCCAGCACTTTTATATTAGCAAAAGTAAATGTTTTAGACACTTTGGGCCTTTTTTCCATTTAAATTAAATAGCAGGGTGCTTTTGAGTGTGCTGTAATGAATGGAAGGATTTATTACCTTGACAAAATTACAGGTGAATATGTTGAGAGAGGAGTCCTCAGCAACAATAACAGCTCTTTCGATAAGTGGCTGCATCTAGTCATGCTTTTGGTACAGAAATTCAGTAATTTTATCCTCTCTTGCTCTATGAAGTGCAGTGGCTAACTTGCAATGTGCAGTTCTTCATAGTGTAATGTATTTGTGCATTTTGTAATGTATTGACAACAAATTTGAAATTCAGCCCATAACATGGCTGTTCATAGAATAATGCTTGATCATTTGCTAGTATGTCCTTTGTCTTCAGTTGCTGTGTATTTTCATATTTGAAAAATAATGCATCTCGGAGTCTTTGCTGGGAAGGCAAGGTATGATTCATCATTAACTTACCCCAGCAGGCATGAAGCATGCTCACATGCACTATTATCTTCTGAGAGTTTAACACTTTTTATTTTTGTACCTTTTTTTTTTCCTCTTTCACATGCCTACAATTAATTTTGGGATATACAGATTTGATGAATGGTAGTGCAAGAGCAGATTTGATTGATTTTGGATTATTATTGATTACTGTCAATGGGATCACTGTGACACTCTGAAATCAATGATATGTGATTAAACCAAGGCACCACTTTTCTATACATTAGGCAGCAGTTGGGAATTTAGGAACTGAATGTTCACAAGCTATAAATGGAGAAAATGTTCAGATTTAAATAGCCCTTTGTTTGGCATTTACTCACCAAAATCTGTTTCTTGGGAAAGTTAGTTTTCCCAAGTGCAGGCTTTCAGTAAAAGAAAGGTCATTGATTTAAGGTTTATTAAATTTTAGCTAAAAACAACTGGCTCCATTTGGGTGTAAAATAATTTAAGTACTTACTGCAGGCAACCTTCATGCTTTAGAGTTGTTGCTCAAAGGTTTCATTCTTCTATGAAGATGTCAACTGTAAATATAAAAATGCATCACTGAAAATGTAATGGTTTAAAGATTCAAACTGAAATAAAAATTCCTGCCTGGGGAAAGCACTATAATCAAAATAAAGTAGTCTTAACTTTTTTTTTCTGTAGAGGCCATACTAGAAAGCAGCGCTTGAAGGCAGCAGGTAGTGAGGTTGGTAGGGAATGCCAGTTTCAATTTATTTATTTATTTCCCCCCCCAGAGGATGATTGCTGAGCTTTGGAATCAACAATACACATCAGCCACTAATGCTAGACAATATGCAAGTTGCTGCTGCTTCTGAAACTCAGTATCCTATCGTTTAAGTCAGCTTTATAATCTGGCAAAAAAAACCACCTGGCAATATTAAAATCTAGCTTCTGTAGCACTTTTATTTTGGAAAGCTTTTTGTGTCTTTCTATATTTTTTTAGCATATATTAAATTTCTTGGGAGCAGTGGCCTAGATGTACACTTGATAGATGACTGGGGCGCGGCTTCTTTTTTTTTTTTTTTTTTTCCTTTTTGAAAAAAAGGGTGTAATACTTGTGCATTAGGTAATGCTGGAACAGAAAGGCTGCAGATGCAGCTGCTTGACAAAATTACTGTGGGTTTTTATACCATGTTAAACAAGTTAGCAGAGATTTTCCAAGGTGCGAAGGACAGCCTGCTGCCAAACTTGCATCTGTCTTAAGAAATCTTTTGCTTTTAGTGGTAGCGGTCTGATTCAAAACTAAATGGAGAGAATGCCATTCATTTTAGCAGATTTTGGATCAGTCTCTATAATTGATTTAAAAAATGAATGATTTGATAGTATTTTAAAAGAAATCAATGAAGAAATGGAGCCTGTGTTCAAGGATTCACTGCCAGGATGTGACGTTTACACCAGAATAGAGTTGCCTAAAGGAGTGTGACCAGGAAATACTAAGATTACCCCCATAATATTTTCGTGTGAGCTTAAAAGCAGTGTTGGCATTATGCCAATGCGTTTAGTCTTGTGTTGACTCAAGAGGAGGTAGAAAACCTTCCGATGGAGATGGTAAGGCAATGTAAGACTGACCCCCTTTTTTCCTTGGTTTTACATCTGAATTGCAGGTGAGGTTGAAATGCTGAACTTACGTAAAGATTATTTGATCTTGGTTTGTTTCTGCTGGTGGGTTTTGGATGAAAAGCTATAAAATAGAATACATATGTCTGACTGATGCACGTGATCCTGCTATATAGACAGAAACACCTTGGTGTTCCTGTGCAGAATTAAAAAGTCACAAAAGATGGTCATGGTCATTCAGCATGTCTTCCCCATGAGATGCAAAATAAATTTTAATAGACGGAGAATTGCCTCGACTGGCCTCCACCTAGCATTTTATTTATGAAAAGGTTCATGCAGTGTTTGAAGAGGTATAGGAACTTGGCTCTTGGACAGAAAGAATTTTTATATTCTCGTTTGTAGAAGGAAATAGGCCAAGATGGCATAACAGTAAAAAGGAGGCATAGAGGGTTTGGTCTGCAATTATTCTGATGCTTCTTCATGTTATTCTAGTCAAAAAGAGCACAATAAATTAGGTGTGAAAGTAATATGTCCTGCTGTCTGTTTTAGAGACTCTTCTGGTGCAAAACTTTGTTGTAGGTAACAGTACCTACATCTGAGTCTTTGAGTCAGTAAAGTTGCATGTGATTTTTATCCCTGATCTCAATGCATGACTCATTTGGTGAGCACAGCAATAGAGAGAGTTTCTATTGTGGTTGGGTTTCTTTTCCCTGATTTTCTGCTTCTCTGTGGATATGGTCACTGTGTAATTCCAGACCCGTTTCCTTAATCACACAAATCAGCCCTTTTTATCTCCGGTAAAGCATTCAATCTTACATATTAACGAAGCCATAGGATAGGGAGGAAGATCAGACCTCATGGCCTTTTTTTTTTTCTTTTTAATGTTTAAATGTGTAGATCAGGATTCTGATTTAAAAGCAAACAACCAAACCATACAAGCAAACAAAAATGTTTTCTAGAACAGTAATATTTGAATTTTATGTGAATATATTAAAGGAAGTTTCTTGGAAAATCTGCAGAAGCCTGTTTCTGTAAAAGTTCACGAAAGGGTGCTTTATCAACATTCAGTACTTCTGTTAAAGCAAAGCCTATTATGTTCTTAGGCACAAAGGAAAAGGTGAGTTACACAGCATGTATTTATAAAGGTTGTACGTGACATTTGTCTCTAAGATTTGTTATCTGGAGGAGAACTCTTAGAAAAAGTAGGCATGAGGACTAAATAAAGGCATGTAGATGTAAAACCCTTTCTTAAATTTTAAACAATTGGAAGCAGAGTAGAGTAAGGAGAACGAGGCATGCATTTCAGTTCTTTGCTTTTAAAGTTTTTGCATAGCAGCTGGGGGTTTGTTTCTTCCACTTTGGTAGATCAGTTTCTGTTAAAGCTGGTGAGGATTGTCTCAGAGCAGTGCAAACCACAACCCATCAGCAGGCTGCTAGTCAGCAGCAGGTGTGAACAACATAAAACAGGATTAACACTGAATCAGAGTGTGCACTAAAAACAGCCCCTGCCTTGGTTTTACAAGGGCAGAAAGAGAGAAGCACTCTTGTCGTGTTTACTAAACAGTGTTCAGTGGACTATGTAAATGGCTCTGTTCAGCTGCAGAGAAATAAATGCAAGAATTATTATATACTTGAGATTTTTAAAGACATTTTTTACTCTTTTAAGAGTAAACCCCTGTTAGGGTTAAACCAGAAGCATAGTGGCAAATGTCAAGGTGTTCAAAGTTGATTCAGTCTTTGCAGCAGAGGGAAGGGAGGATGGAATACCAGCATAGTGTTTAATTTTTTGGTCATTGACATAGGGAGCAGGTAAATCGTACTGTCTTTTTTAAATTACACCTTTACGAGTTACGATTTAATGTCTGTTTATTTCTTTTGTACACAGTTCTTTAAAAGGTAGCTATTCCATTCCTTGGAAGTTGCATTTCTAGGGGCTTTTAAAACTGTATTTATTATATGCGTTACATTCAGCATCAAATTCAGCCCTCACTTAGGCTCTGTTTTAAAAATCAAGGGCATACATTTGCAGTAGAAGAATTTACCTGTTGTTATATATTAGGATCACTTATAAGCTACTCACATTTCTCAGTCTCTATCAGTATTTTGTCTGACCTGAGAAATTTTCACATTTTAAGTAAAAATCTGTTTAAGGAGGGATAATTTTTCATAAATACTGTGTGTAATTTTACTACTCTGAGCTTGGTCGGTTGTTTTTCTCTTTCCTATTTTTCCTGGGCCAGACTTTGAAAAGAGGTTAGTATCTAAGAGGCTACATATAGTAAATGTATGTAGTTTTGAGAGGAGAAAAAAGAAAAAAATCTTTTTCCTGCAATGGGTTAGTGTTTTCAGAAGTTCTGCAACCTCAGACCCAGGAAAATTCATCAGATCTTCTGTTTGCAGAATTCTAGTGAAAATTTGATCTTTTTGAAAATCAGCTCCCTGATATTTTTATCAAGTCCAGTTTAAGTATAATTATGTCTTCTTTCCTATGATGCTCTCATGGGATTGGAATTGACAATTTTTTCCTCATAGAACAGTTTTTTTTTTTCAGGCATTCGGTGTTCTCTCATCAGCAGTAACTCCTTGCAGTTTATCAGGTTAAAGGCCTGAATGTAGGCACAGAAGTATGTTCCTTGAAAACCCTGTGTGCACAATAGCTGCTTTTGTAGGGTCAAAATCCTGTCTTCACAGACACCTGTGCAGCTCAACTCCTTTTGCTGTCAAGGTGTTCATATGCACCTTTTTCTTTAGAGGTACAAGTCTGATTTTTGAGGTGATGCCTCAGGCTTCAGGTGAGGGCTTTGCTTATGCATGTCCACATGCATGTGTCCACAAAGCAATGGCAAGCATTACATGAGCAGGAAGACTGCGTTCAAGATTAAATTTGAAGTTAAGGAGAAATGAATAGACTTGTTTGGGAGCAAAATAGAACTTAATTATTTTCTGAAATACCTTAAATAGTCATATCACCTTATTAATTAGTGGATTTAATAAATCCACTACAAACAACTATTTTAAAATAATACCTGAATAGTGAAAATATGTTAAAACCAGAAAATACCTAGTATCATCCTTGTGACCTTACAATACGAATTATTTCATTCTTTCTTCCTGTATTTTTTTCCCACGTACAGTTAAATGAACAGTTTCAACATTAAGAACGTATATGACCAGTTTCAACCATGAGTTTTTTTGTTGTTGATGAAAACAGAAGGTTTAGGAATTCTTAATTTTTCATTGTATTAACATTTTACCGCTAGTGAAACAAGCTTACCAATGTAATACACTTAAAATCCTAGTTTAGCTCTAGAACTGTTGCTCTGATGGCGTATGTGACAAACTGGCAGTGGCTCAGAGTTTTGTTTTTATAGAGGGTGTTCCTGCATGTTCAGAGTTCTGTTTATGTATTGTTGTTGGGAAAACAGGTTATCTCATAATAATGAAACCGTAACTTGTGTGATAGCATTCGCAAACTGACTGTGAAGTGCCCTGCTTTTCCTGTCTCTCCGTGCTGCTGTAAACCGGTTACTTTACCTTGAAATGCTTTTCTGAAGTTGCTAGTGCGTACTTCACCTTTTCTAGAAGTTGCTGGTACTGAAATCCGTTGAAGAATTGTGTTAGATTGCATATATGGTCTTTTGCATATATGATAACTTTCTTTTTTTTTTCCCCTGAGATATGGTGATAGAAAACCTTGAAGTTCAGTATTTTCAGTTAGGACATGTAGGCGTGCAGAAGTCATGCTACTTAAACAAAGTCTAGCCAAAATGCTTAACCTCTTTGGCCTCGAAATCAGTCCGGGCATCCTATGAAAAGCAGTCTGTCTCTTGAGATTTTCTGTAATTCCTGGCTTCTGCCAGGTCAGAAACATACAAGAATAAACTTTGTGATAATACTTTAATGTCTTCTCCATGTGCCAGATGAAACTGGATGCTATATTACTATGTTATTGTTAGAGCTCCTACTCAGCATGTTTAAATCTCTGAAGAGGGAAGTTTGCGTTTGTTTCAGGCTTTAGTTGCCAGTTTGGACCAGTCCTTGTTTACCCATACAAGTTTATTTACAGTCAGTTCCTTTTTCCAGTTATACCAGTATGTTCCGAGGGAGCAGAATCTAACACATAGCATGTCTTGATTTATACTTTTTCTCTTACCTTCAACATTATCTCATTGCTTATTCTGATTAAAAGCAAAGATACTTTGACCCAGTAGTTGAGTGTAATTGCAAATCAATTCCATGCGATTTACCCTGTTATTATTTAGTATTTCTGTTTTGGTAGTATGCATGGTATGTATGGCCCCTGCCATACATAGTGTATAAGTATATAGGTAGTTCCTATTCAAGAACTTTGACTGCAAATATAAGCTATTCATGAAAGCCTCAGAAAAGGGCACAACATACTTTTTAATATGGGAAATGCAGCCGTAGTGTGTATGTGTGCACATGCAGTTGAGTAAAATTTGTGTGTTGTGTATTTTTAATTTGCAATAAAAGCATTAACTTCAGCCTAACAGTAAAGCCTGGATTGTTTTCTTGTAGATCAGCAGAAATCTACCATGGGAAGGCATTTGAAGGAGAGGTGGGTGGTTTCCTCTGTGTCAGTTCAGAGAAAGTATATTTAATGAAAGGGGGGTAGAGTGAAAAGCAGTGTGAAAGGGAGGGAGGCAAGGGAGCAACACAAGCTGCTGTCATTGACATATAGCACAAGAGGTAGGAGAAGAGGTTGGGCCGACAGATCGGGATAGTATAGGATTGCACAGGGCATCTAACTGACCACTTTTCAATATCATTTTTCAATATGATTTTTTTTTAAATTGTCCTTGAACTTCCAATTAATACACTGAATCAGTTGCCTGCTGATCTGAAAAGAGTATGAAGTTAATCACTTCTGCTCATTTGAACAGCAGTACATTTATTTTATGAAAAAGAGTAACTGTTGTGGTACGATGATACTGATGCAAGTCAAACTGTCGGATGTGTCGCCAGATTTTTTTCTCAGTTTCATGTGTGCTTAATTAAAAAGCATGTTACAGGTTTTTTTCTTACTGTCCTCTTCACAGTGTTTTGCCCAGTGTTCCAGACAGGAAAGCAACACATTAAAATGTTAATATTTGAAGTAAAATAAAGACTTACTGCTTCAGCTTTTATTGCATTTCTTTCCTAGAACTTCCAAATCTTTTGTAATAAACTGTTAGTTTTATTTGTGTCCTGAAGTGGGAAGCAGAAGAAATTTGGTCAAGGAACATACTACAAAGATGGAAACTGAGGCTTTTCACTGTATGTATAATAGCTGTTAAGATTTCATCCAGAAACTGTGACTGTGTACAAGAAGATACATAGACGTATACAAAAACAAAACAATGCATTTACCTGTGAAAGGGTAGATGTTTTTGGAAACTAAAATGAGTCAAAATTGTCGTGAGGTCATGAGTTTGAGATCTCTGTAAGATTTCAGCCATATTCGGTTTTATGTGCACCTCTCAGGCTTGCTGGAGAATGGGGACAGACTCTTCTCCTGTAAGGGAGGAGAGGGAGTGCTTCATACGCACTCTCAGTAAATTGCATTTTGGTTTAAAAAGCAAATACGCATCTGGTCATTTATTTAACCGATTCATATAGTATTGTATGTAAATGGTTTTTTTTTTTTTTCCCCCCTCCGTCTGCATCCTGCTTTCTGCTACACTGATGATAATGTACCTGGAAGGAAAAGGCAGTCCAAGCCGAGGCAGCCAGCGTCAGACAGGGCGGTCTGCCATCTGTCCCACCTGCTGCATTCATGTGTCCATCTGGTTACTGCAATAGCTCATTGCAGGCTTCAACAGAAGAACGTTCAGGCTGAAAAGGAGGCAGTGTGAATTATTTAGGTAGCTCGTGTAAATAAAGAGGGGGAGAGGAGCGAAGGAGGGGGGTTGTGAGAGGGAGAAAGCACTCTCTTACTCCTAGATGCTTTGGAATGTGTTAATGCATGAGAGCATTTGATTTGCATATAGATTTAGATGTATAGATCATTGTGAAGATTACAAGCCAATGAGTTTTATCTAGATTTAGATAGCTCTCAGGCTGGTTTGCACATAAAATATAGCCAGTTTCAGGAGGAGAATCTTCGGGGACTTTAAACCTAAGTGAAACTGATGAAATGTAATGCTTTTAGGTATTAATTTAGCAGAAATAAAATATTTCCTTTAAGGGCTTTCTGTGCCCTTTGTTAACCAAGAATTTATAACTACTTTACATACTCGGTGCTTTATATACACTCTGTGGTTTTGATTTGGTTATAGTTAGTTACATTTTTAGTTGTCAGTACTTTATTTGAAGAGGAAAAGTAGTTGACAAATGTTGTTCCTTTTCCTTTTTCTCTCATGTTTATCAGGTGAAGATTAAATCCAGTCAACAAACAATTTTCCAGCTGTCAGTGTATATGTTGTTTTACAGACAAAAATACATATGCTTTTGTGTTTATATAAACATGCATTGAACATTTAAATAGAGGTTTTTAAACAGGGGTGAGCAAACAGAATTTCGTATTGGTACAGTGGCCTTGAAAAACAAATAGATTAGTAGTTGCTTGATTTTCAAAATGACCACCAGAAAGTTTAGACAATGGTAGGCTATTTATTGCTAAAATTGAATTACGTTTAGAAAAAATAAAAATCTATTAGTGCTAGATATGAGCACAGGAAATTCATGTGAATCATTCTAGTCTAAACAGTTTAATAGTAGTGGTGTCATGTCAGATTATTTCTTAATGCAGGAAACATTGGTTTAGTGCAATGCTGTGTTTAAAAAGATAAGATTCATGTTTGGATATGTTTCCGATGTGAGATTTTTCTTGCTTTCTAGTTTTAAACGTTTAACTTTCCTGGTCTGAAGAATAAAAACAGGATCATCTTAAGAGGAATCCTTGAAATTGTGGGAGGGTTTTGTGTCATTGTTTTGCCTGGTTTTAGATCTGCAGAAGAAAGGGACACAGCATCTTGAAATCCCAACAGCCTGGCTACTTCTCTAAGATTTGCATGAAATTCAGCTGCAGCCTTCAAAGGGATTTGAGTGGATTGGATTCTTTAAGGTTAGTCCATGTCAAACCTATTAAGTTCAATTCACATGCAAAACCCTTTTTACGTTTTTTTTAAGCCAATAAGGCTGTAGCTACTATTAAGGCGACATCATGTACGTTCAGTAGAACGTCCATGGTAATGGATCACCCTACTGGCACGTGTAACTAACCGATAATCCACTTTGTCATCTTTCAAATTAAAAGGTCCTGTGTCCTGCGCTTCCTCAGATTGAATAGGTTTTGTTTGCAAAAGTTTAGATCCTGGAGACTATTTTTAAAGTATCTGAATTAGTGTGAATATGCGTCTTCCATCTAAAATGTGATCCCTGCAGTTGTAGTTAACTGAAGATTAATTTAAGTTTTGAAAATAACTTAAATTCTAAGTTCGTAACTTTCTGGGACTTTGAATTCTCATTCTCCATTTGGATTGACTCCATTGTTACATGATTTAGGGGTACTGTATATGCTCTGTGGTGAACAAGGAAACAATTGCAGGGGGAAAATAAAGAATGAAAATATTTTATGATGTATATGAGGATAAGTGGCTACTTCAGAACTGCAAGGACATGACTTTCAAAAGAAGAGTTTAATTTTTAATTGGAAGGCCAGTAGGAGGAATACCACACATCTCAAATATTAAGGCCAAAATATCTAAATGCCATGTGCAGAATTTTTCAAGTCCATAAGCAGGCTCTGAAAGGTGTACCAATTGAAGACACTTTGCTTCATTTACATATTGCCAGAATAAATGGAAGTTAGTAGGAATTTGGGTTAAATAAAGGGCAGGAGACCCCGTGTTTGCATAGGTTGCTTCTCATCCTGGAGCTTTCTGCCCTGTGTGAGATCTGCAAGATTTGCCTTTCATTTTGTGAACGGCTACATATTGTTATGAAATGCTGGCTAGATCCTATAAACAGGTGAGCTGAATCTTGAAAGCAATTGAGTGTTTATTGCATGGAATCAAATTCATCCACTTCCACAGTGGGTGCACTTGCACCTGGGTCTTCAGTGCCTAGCAGGATGCTGGATTCAAAGTTGTATTCTGATGTCACGTAAAATCATTGAATTTTGCTCGGCTTTAAAGATGTAACTGAGGAGAAACTAGTATCTCCTCTTTGTACTTTTTGTCATCAAGTGTTTGAACTTTACACTTCCATGCTCAAGGAAAGCACTGCTTTTAACTACGTTTAGATCAAAACCAGTTGATTTGTGTGTAATGGATGAGAATGGAGTATCTTCCATTGACTTATGGTTCAAGCTGCTCCAAGTCTTTTAAAGATATACATTAATTAGAACAGGAAAAATACTGTAGTGGTGTTTTTTTTTTTTTTTTTAAACATTTCAGGGGAAAAAGAAAGCATCCTATGACACACTTTGCATTTAGACTGCGCTTTTTTTCTAGTGATAGCTGAAGAAGCTACTCCTTAAATGACACTGATTCATTCTTGGGATCTGATCCTGCAAAACGTACATGCGCAAGTCACTTGATACAGGTGATGAATTTCCTAGCTAGGTACTTGGAGGAAGGGATAACTGGGAAATAAACCTTTCACAGTTGGCCTCACTCACTCCCATCTTGCACAACAAATATTAAAATTTTCCCATTATGTAGAAGTGTAAGATTAAGAACTATTATAATGTCTTTATTTATTTATTTTCAGCACCCATTTAAAGATTTGAAGTTGCCGTGACCTACTATCAGAATACTTTGCTGGAGATCATGCTTGTCTGTGTTTCATGACCTGAGAGTTTTTAGAAAGTGGTTTTAGAGAGAGTTTTTAGAAACAGGAATATTTTAGCAGGTAAAAGATACATGTAGTATATGAAATTTTGTAGTTGTACATAAATTCATAATTGTTCATCTAAAAATTCTTTATTGATAACACTTAAGCCATTCATAGTTATGCAGAGCTTGTAGGTTTTAATACTAATACCTTGTAGTATTAATATGACTATTTACAGCATTATTAATTATATGGGCTAAGTAGCAAATACTAGCATTTATGTTGCTGTGTAATAGTGTTCCATAAAGCATGCTGTTTTCCTGCTTGTAGGTTAGGGAATTGTGTCGTTATACATTATATTTATATGATATAAGTTATATCATGTGTTAGTATTTGGGGAGGTCAAGTTAGTGTTTTGCTGAGGGAGTGAAAGGAGATTAAAAGGCTGCCTAGATGTGTGTATTCTTTTCCTTGGCAGCCACAGCTTTGTTGCTGAGATTGTTACAAATATCTCGTAGGAGAGTATAGTCATGTTGCAAGAGTTATGTATTTGTGTTGTCTGGTGGGGTAGCTCTTCTGGCAAAAGGGTGATTTGTGTTTTTTTTTTTTTTTAAGTGTGGGAATAAATACAAAATGCCTGTATTGATACAGGAGCAAGGAAATTCTACTATTAACTCAAGGTAAAGAATAAGAAAGTTGGCTAAAATTTTTCAACTCTAACAACTTTAGGTTCTAGTAACATAAACAGAGCAAGTTATTCTTGTTCGTGTTTATACTTGTTGTTGGCAGTCCCTGAATGGAATGGAGAATGCAGGTACCAGTGCAGAGGGAGAGAGGTTAAGTGGCACAGAGGTTAAATTGCTTCAGTGACAGATTTTCTCCAGAAAGGCAGTGAGTTGTTTTAAGGATTAGTTTGGGAAAACTTGAATTGAAGCCACTTCTCTGCTGTTCATGTATGATATCTCTAATGTTGCCAGTCTCTTATTTTTCATAAAAACAAAGTTTACTTTCTATAATGAGTGGATAGTGCTGGGGAAATTTAAAACAAACAAGCAAACAAGAAAAACCACATAGGTTTGATCAGCTGCAAAAATGGTTGGAATTTTGTTGTTTTGTTATGAGATTCTTAAAACAGTAGAGCAGATTATTTGAAAAAATTTGGCTATTGTATTATGACTTTTACAAAAACAGAAATGTTACAGAAATTGATGCCAATGATCTATGAGGAAGTGCAGTTTCTTGGTTAAAGTCAGTACAACCTCCTAAATGAAAAGTCTCTGTTCCTTATAGAAGTCTGTTACTGCAGCTATGTAGTTCTTACAGTAAGAATCTTGCATGCCATCAGCTAGGCTTAAACATTTTCTTTTGAAAAACCTCACCATATGAGCTGGGAGTCCAGGAGGATGTGTGCAGTCCCTCTTCAGAAAAAAATGCGCTCAATCTGTTTCAGACGAGTTCCCCGAAAGATGGGTTAAATCAACTGATTGAGCTGATTTTCTCTCTTGAGGTGATATTTTATTTATATGATAAAATGCTTGGAAAGTGATTAATTTGTCAGGGGAACATCTTGTTACTGTAAATTTGCCGAATGTGTAATAAAATTGCCATAACACAGATGGGAAAATGAAGATCTTTTAAAATTAAATAACTGAGCAGTCTGCCTACATCTTCAGCACTTAAAATTAACTTAGTTAAATTTCTTTGTCGTTTTTACCCCTGGAAGAATGCAAGCTGGGGAAGATTTGTGGTGAATGTGTGGTGTGGGTATGTATGTGTGGTGGGTGGAGGGGACAGGAATGGACTGTGTATTTCTTTCCTTTTTCTTCTGCATCAGAAGGGACTGATACATTTATTCAATTTTTGCCAGAGTTCCTTTTCTGAGCAAACTTTTAGAAATTAAAATATATGGCTTCGATACTCCCTCCTGGTAGCAGAGAAATTAAGAATAGAAGACCTTTGTGGGAAAGTACTTCAGGACAATAAGATGCACCCAAAATAGTGCTTCTGTGCTAGTTTTTTACAGGATTGCTCTCAAATGACATCTGAATAGTGTAATACACTTCTTAGTCTTTATAGCAATCTCTTATTGTATGAAATGTACCTCAGACTATACAGGGGTATACTTGAAAAGTCTGAGGAACGAATACCTTGCGTATCTCTGAGTTGCTGTGTGTAACAAGTGAAAATAGCATTAGTGAAGGAACAGTGCCTTTTATTCATACTCATTTTCCTACTGCCTGTCCATCTGCCCACTGCAATGAGCTACTTATCATGCTTCTGTGTTTTTTTCCCTTTCAACTTAAAGAATTATGAAAGGAAAATTCAATTTTTTTGTGTCCCTTTATGACAGGTAGACTGGAGATTGTGGTCATTTGGATTAAAAACATATCTATCACCACAACCTGACAGGTTATTATTATGTCTTCTTTGAATATATAAATTGCATCCGTACATGTTGGAAGTCTAAGAATGCCAACTTTTTATATAAATAATTATCCTAATAGTGATGTACTGCATACCGTTGCCATATTTTTCCACTTCTACAGCATTCTTGGCCTTATCACCCAAAGCATAAATCTTAGGCTCTCATATTTAATAAAACCTGTAGGATAACAATGCCCGTATAATGTACAGCCAACCAATCACACATCATTTGCCTATCGTTATTTGTTGTCCTGCGACAAATGTTTCATTTGATGTTTCATTTTAGATTTGACAGTGCGTTTGGTACGGCCATCCAGGGGGAGATGAGCATGGCCTCCTTTAGATGTTCATGCTGATCTCCACAAACACTCTTGGGTTATTAAGCTTCCAGCTATAGGCAGTTAAAGTTTTGAGTGTATTGGTGTTATCTTGGTTGCTTGTAACTTATTTTTTTTTTTTAGAACTCCAGGCTATTAATTCTGTGAAGACATGGTAATATAAGACGGCTGCTGTCAGACCTGCTCCCTTGTGTAGAACCAGCTAAGGAGTGGAGCAGATTTGGTGTATGTTCCAGGCAGATGCTTAGTGAAACACAGGTGGCTTTTTATTCCCAAACTTTGTCCTATCATGACACAAAATGTAAAGGCCAACATGGTAAAATTATCATTTAATGCACTCCCATTATCTGAGCAGGGCTGATATTCAATTTGTGGGGCAGCCTGAACTTGCACTGAAACTAGTGAGGCACAAAACTTCTCAGGATCAAATGTATGCATTAATTTAGTTTAATTGTGGAATACAGTGCTTTCTTCAGGCCAATCTTTCTTTCACTGCTTACCCAAACACAGTAGGCTTAAGCAGACATTTTCTCTTTACAATGAATACGTTTGATCCAGGCTTTATACTGTTGAAATAATGAAAGCTAATTTGTCATCAAAACATAACTGAAATTTGCAGTGAAATAATATGAAATAATTAATGTTGGTCTGTTCATGTAAAGCTTTTTTGGACAAATCTCTTGGTGAATTCTTACCCAAGACATGATGACAGGTTCAGCATGTAGAAATTGCAGGATATTGATATGATTGCTTTACAATTGAAAGTAGCAACATAGTTGTTCTTAATGTAATAATTAGGCTGGTACACATTTATTACTTCAGATGATTTTTCCTGAACGTGCTGAATCTTCTCCTTTTCTTCCTGCGACTCCCACCAAAATAGAAGGCAAAAGATAAAAGAGTAGAAACCATATCAGGACTTGGTGAAAAGCTCATCCTGCAGACTTGCTGGAGTCAGGCAAACATTTTGAAAGTGAAAGCCATTACTGCTAGTTCCTTCCTGACCTTTGCAGCTTGTATCCAGAGGCAAATCTCTGACATGTAAACCCAGTGGCATAAATGGGTTTGGATTGCACATAGTAACATGTGAAGAACAAGGAACTGTGAAAAGCCAAAGGTTTATTTATTTATTTGTAAAAATCTGTAATCACACATTACAATCCAAGGCAGACTAGAAGGGACTGAAGCTGCATAGATTTCTGCTTCTGTAAGTTCTCTGATTTATCTGAGCATATGATGACTGGTCATCAGCAGCATACCCAAGTATTTGTTTTACCTATTTCTAATTTCCAGTGCCTCCAGAATCAAGATAGATAAACAAAGAAAAACAATTGAAAGAAAGAGATTCATTTTTTCTTAGAGTTTTCACTGGCAGATGTTAAGGGTCTTAGAAAATAGTGTAGAAATAGAAACGTGCATTAACAGATAGGGCTCATATCACACAAATGCTTTAGCGTAAAAAGAGTATAGACTGCTATGCCCTCCGAGCCCTTTGATGTCAGTATGTTTTTTCTTGGATGCAGTCGGTTATGGTATACCACTTGCATCTCATGCATCAGAGTATCAGGACCTTAGACCCTCTGAATTCATGGGCTGGGGTGGGGAATAGCACCATTAGCTGGTATAAATTTTCAGAGCTTCAGAGTAACTGACTCTATTCCCCTGTAGCCAAGCTTTTGACCCCACAGTGAATGGCAGATGTGCTGTACTTGGAACAAATTTGATTTTGTTTGTTACCTACTCTTCCCATTAAAATAACAAACCCAACGCCATTTATAAAATTACCCAGATGATTTAAGCAATTTGTGAATCAAACAGTAACACGGGAGGAGGAGACTTCTTCAGAATTCGTGGTCAGCTTTGTAACTGACATCTCCGTTCATGGATGTTTCACAGCAGTTATGAATTTGTAATCCTCTCTTTTGCCAAGATTTTTTTTAATACATTACTTCTTCATCTAATGAACACTAGTACTTCCTTTTGCATGTTGTAGAATTTTCCTGTTCTATCAAAGTATTTTTTTTCCTGGTGTTGTCCGCCTCTTCTATTTCAAATTCTTTTTTTTTTTTTTTTTTTTAAAGACATACAAACCTTGGGCTATTCACAGCTGCACACTGCTCACACATTACTCTGTGTGCTGGCTAAAGACGTTCTTGCCATAGGCTTTATTTTTGGGAAGGCTACACACAAATCGGGATTACTTTAACAGAAAAATAAACATTTTAATGTAGGTGTAAGAAGAGATTTAGTTTAGGCATATTGAGCCTTAAAGTAAGTTTCCCTTATAGAAAAAACTATCTAGTTAAAAATAACAAAGGTCTCATTTCTGGAAGTTCAAGGCAAGTTCCCTTATTAGAAGTAAAAGTTCAAACTTCCAAGGTGTGTTTCCATCAAAGCTGTGGCAAAAAAAAAAAAAAAAAATTGATCAATAATGCAAAATGTATTGGATTAGGATTCCCCAGAACCTTTATTCTGTTCCATGCCATGTTGTTGGCCTGCGGAGCAGCATTCAGCAACTCTTTACCTTTCTGCATCTCATTCTATCCATCTGTAAGGGGGAGGTGATGATACACTGGACACCCTGGAAATGCAGTTTAACATCTGCGTTAAAATCAGTAAGGAAAAGTTGGATATTATTGACAAATACTAGCACAATATTAGTGGTAGCGGTATTTGTCAAGGTCCAGTTTTTTCTTTCTATGGTGATTTTGACAGGACCTGGTCAGGAAACTCTGCGTTAACCAAGGAGCAAGCTGAGTCTCCTGTAGCGCCAGCAGGCCCCTGAGTGCCTTTCTGGACAGGCTTCGCTGCAGGAAGGGCCTGGTCCTGTACTCTCTTCCCAGGCAAGCTCCCACAAAAGTGAGTTGGATTTTTGTCATCATCACACAGCTAAGAGTCAAATAAGGCCGTGGCACTTGGTGAAATACTGGCATTTGGGAGACTGTTTTAAACCACTTTGAATTTTTGTCCCTGACTTTTTGGTGTCTTACAGCCATTTGCATCTCATAATTTGATGTATTTTTCCCCTGTAGAATCTCACATTTTGCTCCTTTTAGTTTCCTTAGCAAAAATACAGTTTCAAGCTTTCGATATGAGACTGTGACAAAGTGATTTTTTAGCCAGTACTGAAAGTGACTAAACTTGACAACAATTGTATTTTATGACAACCTTTGCTTTCATGTCCACAGCTTACTTTCCTATCATCAGCTGTGGTTTTTTTCCCCTTTTTCTCCACTTCTTCTCCTCTCCCATCCCCCCGTGACTTCCCTCAAACAGGAGCAATTCCATATCTCTGCACTGACTGGAAACAAATCCTTTTACCAGGAGTGCATTTTAATGGACAGCATGCTTCACTTAAGTCACCAGAAACTAAACTGTATAATATTCAATTTTTTACCAGCCCAGAACCAAAGCTTTTTATTGAGAGCAATGTCCATAAGAGTAGTGGAAGAATTAGTATTACGGAACTAAACCAGATTAGGAAGGAATGTGAATTAGATTTGGTAACAGATGGTGCTGTGGAAATTAAAGGTGCTTTGCGAATGGAAGCGACAGCAGCTTGCCTCTTTTCCTCTCCTGTCTCTCTCTTTCATGCGCTTGATAGACGGGTATAAATCACAACAATCCCGTCTTGACAGCCAATTTCGAGAATTTGATCTGGTTAAAGACATGGCTTTCCTGCAGCACTCACTGAAACCGGCTGCTATTTTATTTTTATACAGCACCTTGTCATATTTAGGAAAGTGGAATCACCTGCCTCCCTTTAATGAAATTTTCTTTAATTACAGTTTTAGCTCTTTAGTGTTAATTACTTTTCCATTCAGCCTGAGTTCTCAGCCTGTCTCATAGGAATGTATTTCTCCCCCCGACCCCACCTCCCTACACTATTCACGCATATGCTTTCATTTTTCTAAAGATGCTTTTCGTTGTTGAAAGTTGTTGTCAGATCCATTATAATTAGATCCTAATTATCAAAATCATCATTATTGTGTAGGAAGAGGAAGCATTGTAAACAACTCTTAAAGTTATAGGATCTTGTTTGACAGAGGAGAAACCTTTCAGGATATACATGAATAATAAGCAAGCAAACAAAAAACCTTCTAAACACTCTGCTGGGAAGCATACAGAGATCTGGAGAGCGCATGCTCTTCCTTGGAAGGAAAATCCACCTCAGTTCTCTCTCCATACCTAGTCCTGCAGTCTCTGATCCCACATTTTTCAGAAAAGATCAGAATAAAATTGCCCTGCTTCAGTTTGCTTATGTAAATATCCATCTTTACACCTCTCATTCAGGTGTCCACATGTAAAAATCGCTTTTCTGGTGTGCATCAGGACCAAGTTGTAGTTGCCTTCGTACAACTACTTCTTTGCGTTCAAGACAGCAAGTATAAGTGAAGAGACTGCTGTGATGCATAGTGATGGGGAGATTGTCCTGCTGTACACTAAGTCTTCAGAGTAAAAGGGAGAAATAATAGACTACATTAAAAAAAAAAAAAAAAAAAAACAACCTCTCAAAGTGAGAGAAGATCCTTAGAGCTGGCAACTAACAGTTGGTAGAAATAAAGCTTCCTACTGGCAGTCAAATCAAATGTAGTAACAACTCAACGACTCCCTGCTGCTAGCTGACAGCATGGTGTAACACACTGGGACAAACATTCACTTAAACACTGATTGCAGGAAAACGTCATTTTCCAACTCACCAAGTAGGTTTGTGGTCGCTTGTGTGGGGGTTTGCAGCTGGTGGTGTGCGGGAGGGCACGCGAGGAGCTGGTGGAGCATGGGGGTGGAGGAGGATCGCTTGCTCCGTAACTTTTAGTCCTGAGGCTTCTAAGACACTCTGTCCCTGATACTATTCCTGGTATGTTCTTTCTAATTGCTTCTCCCATTTAACAGAACTTGGCTAGCAAATTATAATTCTTCTATTATAAGTCTACGGAAAATCATTGAGCGAACTGGATAGGGAGACAGGTACACGGTGTGCACACACCTACACGCTGCCTTTCAGAGATAAAAGTTGTGAAAAATCTCATGATACAAACTTTGACTCCGTCTGGAGACTGAAGGCATTTTTTTTGTCATTTTTTTTCCATTTGGGAAGTGATGAATGACAGCCATGTCTGTGATCTGTAGTACTGGCTTTCCGACTGGTCCAAGTAACTGCTTTTGATGCTGTAATCGTTTCAAAGTAATCCCTCTTTAGAAAGCTTGTTAAGTTCTTGAATAAATCTTTGGTTATTTTGTAGTTTTGTATTTTTCTCCCTTGAAGTATCTGCATGTAGCATTTGATTTTCTTTTGCTACTTCAGTTGACTTCTCTTAATAAAAAAATAATCCCCACAATTAATAATCAGATGACTGCTTGACACTTCACCATGTCCTCTGGGGGCTAAAGACATCAGGTGGACTCCACCTGATACCATGGGAGTATATCCTCAATAAAATGATGCTCCATCACTGAAAAACACCTGGCTTCTTAACCAGAGTTTTTGCTCTCTTCCAAGATGTGATGTGAATTAAAAGCATTAGTTTGCAGTTTGAAAATAAAGAGTAATAAAACCTTACTGTTCCTGATCAGTGCACTGATTTTCATATGATGAGGCTTGGCCGTCATTCTAATAGTCGCTTCACAGCCTTTCTGTTAAAATTGGGCATGGGAAGTCTCCTAGTGGAGTTTGTACAGCTCTCCAGACTCTGAAGAGCTGACTCATTTGAGCCATGTCACATACTGTAGCAACAAAAATATGGAACATTAGGCTAGAAGCCAGTAAACGGGACAAGGTAAGTCTAAAATCCTGTATTCTAATGATACAATTGTAACTGCAAACAACAGCCCTATTCTAACTGTAAAAGAATGTTAGAAACAGGAGAAAAGAAACCTAAAAATCGAGTAGCAATATAAAGTACTTACTGAGGTTTAAGTTCTATCAGAGCCATAATATATATACAAAATACCACAGTCATGATATATATGTAATATATATACACACATACAACATACAAAATCATATTTCTTTTACATAAAACTTTCAAGCATTCCAGAATTATCTTCATTTAAAGTGCCATCCACTTCTTGTGTTGCCTCCTCTTCAGTATTTGCCTTTTTTCTCTTTTTTTTTGTTGTGTATTTGAAAATTGATTCTTCAGCGCATTTAAAAAAAAAAAAAATTCTACTTGAAACACAATATCTTTAGAAATAGACAGGTCTTTTTTGCAGCAAACTTCCTGCGGTGGTAGTCTATTTGTGCATAACACAGCTAATAAGATACTTGTTGCTTATATGGGCAAACATAAAGGTTAGTTTTGTAATTTTCACATCAGCTTTATTTTTTGTTTTTCTGTTGGAGATGTTTTTTTGTTTATAAGTATTGCAGTGCCATATATTGGATGCACTGGACAACTGTATTACTGAGGGCTGGCACCTCACCATGTCTTGTCTGTTGGCTCAAAGGTGCAAGGTCTTTCATTGTTTTTTCCTGTTTACTTTTTGTTCCCCAGAAAAGTACCTGATGAAAAGAACAGTCATTCTATAGTATGAAAAGATTTAAATTTTGTTGGCTATAAGTGCTTTAGTTTTTAAATTCGGAAGAGTTATGTTATTATCTGTCAAGCCATGGGATCTATATGCTGCAGAGCTTTTGTGCGTGTCTCAGGATACATTTAATTAAACCAGCATTAGTGCATCTATACAGACTTATTAAAACACTTAGTTTGTCTCAATAGTATTGATTAAATAGCAGTAGTTTGTTTAATCTAAGTGTATTTTTGCTATTACTACATTACTTCCAAGTAATCAGGATAATAGTCATCATCAGTGAAATATCACGTTAGTTATGAAGTAATGCCATAAGAATTGATTTAGACTTGGCAGGAAAGGAAGGCTTTCTGTCATACAGTGCCAAAGTCTGATTTGGATTATTAGAATAAGAGTTTTAAATATAATTTCTGTTCATATAAACAATATGTGTTTTATAGGCTTATAGGTTATTCCATACTCTCAATATCCATTATATCAAGGAACACCTCAGACAGTTAATTATGCAAAACATCATGTAAGTAATTACACAGTATTATTATGCATTTAACAGTTTTATTGATTTGCCAGTTGCTCACTTACAGTATTTAGAGCTATAAACAAGAGATGCTCACCCTCAGTTGAAATAGGTCCAAGGAAATGAGCTAAAGATAAATGACACTAGCATGCATTGTTGCATCAGATGTAATCCTTAAATGTAGAAGCTGTCAACAGTGATAATTTGCAACACATTGGGGTATCTCAGGATCATTTCCTTCTTGTTAATAAAGTTTATCAACCAGGAAGCAGAGGGAATCGACTTGAAATAGAAAGGGAAGCAATAATGAATATTTATATGGAATGGGGCAGAGGGGGTGTTTTAAAACAATTCCCCTCATTTCAGAGGGTCTGCAGATGCTGAAAGTCTGTCACTTGAAAAAACTTGATTTTTAAAAGGAGCATAGAAAACAAACTATGTGCAGCCTCTCAGATTAGGTACAAATGCGAAGGCTCAGATAATGGCTTGTTAAAGTATAAATGAATGTACAGTAGTGTATCCTTCCGCTGCCTTGTGTGTAGGAAGTGCTTTAGCAGAGCTTAGCAGGTTGCCTGCAGACCAGTATAACTGCTGGGGAAGCTGGATCCTCTGTCACCAGTCATCAGACAACTCCTGCCACTGCTGGTAGCAACGTGATGGCTTCAAGCACTGCTTCTTCTGTTCCAGCTGCTAGTGGCTATGACAGCTGCTCTGAAAGAAGTCATTGGCTTGCTTTGCTTTCTCTTGCCAAGGTGAAGTGGTGAAGGTTTCAAGAAAACATAAACAAAAGACAAAATTACTGAAAATAGTGAAAGGTTCAACATTTAAAAACACACACACACACACAAAATTACAGTTATTCTGTTTTGCACAGAATACTCTTTACTACGTGAGTACTCTTTACTACACATTATACACATGTTTATTAACAAAGACCTAACACATAATGACAGTTTTGTTTGTGCATGCATGGAAGATTATCAATACTTTGCAATTAATGATCTCATCCACTAGGTTAACCAAGCAGACCTTACAATATTTCTTATTAAAAGAAGAAATCCTTTCTTTTCCTTCCCCCAACTAAGCCAGTGCACCTTAATGCAATGATGATATGTTAGACCCAGCAGTTGTCAAAGCATCGTATTACTGTGATGCCATAATGACACCCTGTCTCTGTAAAGTAGTCATGTTTTCTCAAATCACACGTTGCACCGTTGATTTCTGACATGACACTTCATTCAGTCACTTTCCTTTTCTTCGGCGTCTCCATTCTCTGACAATAGCAGCTGGTCCCCATTTTCCTACTAAGTGATTCACATTTTGCCACTTTGCTAGAGTGCAATTAGCTGAAGCAGAAGAAAATGCTCAATGTAAAGCAGCTCAGCTGAGATTGTTACTCAGGTCTTCAGCAGGACGTGGTGAAAGTCCTGAGGTGTCATTGTGGGCGTCAGTGCAAGAAGCGACATTTTCATTTCTTTCCATGCAAATATATTTTCCTCTTACATTCAGAGACGTGGGTATGGGAAATCACTGGAACGTGTCTCGCTGTTCTCTATTGATTTTTGGTGCAGACTTGTGAAATGATACTGAAAGTAAGCACGGTATTTGAGAGGAAATGTAGTCTTCACGGTCAAAGCAAAGAACTGGGTTCCATTCCTGATTCTGCTATAGGTTTCCTGTGTAATCTAGTCCAAGACTTTTTTTTATGCATTTGTTCTGATAGTGAAAGGATGAGGGTAACAAGTTGTTTTTGGTCTGCACGCATGTGAGTTACAGGAACTCATCGGAGGAAAATCAGATGGATGGCAATGTTAATGTACAAAGTACCTATGTGTGCATAATAACACCTGCCTTGCCGATGCTCCCATGTAGTAGGTGTCACTAAAAATGTCAACTGATAACAACCTATTCTGGCATTTATGGGAATAAAGCAATTCTTTTTTCAAGAAAAGAATTGAAAACTTCACGTGCAGGTAAAAATGGGCTTTTGTGTTGGTCTGTAATAAAGGTGCTCACTCTAATTATTGTGGCTAACTACTAGTCTCACCGAAGCCACCAGGGCTGATCTGAAATAGCAAATGTTGCTGTAAGCAGAGCTTTTCCATCTTGAGAAACAAGCATAGAACGCACTCACAGATTATGAAGTAGTGGCTTGGGTTTTTTTGACCTCCTTTGGGTATTGGTAATAAGGGAGGTGAGGGAAAAATAACTTTCTGTGAACCAACTGTATGCACAAATGGAATATAAAAAACTCCCTGCGGCTTCAATGGGAAGGCTTTTTCTTTTAAGGTTATATGCTGTAATCAGATGCGGTTAATTTTTGCACTCTATTTGTATATTGATACTGATTTAGCCAGTGTCAGCGCTGTCAATATCATTAGCAATGTGGCAGGTAGATGGAAATATGAATGTGATTGCATTAATAAATTCTTAATATATTCAACCTTTCTTAAGCACATAGCGTATAATTTATTTGTTATTGTTTAAGACCATTTTAAAGCAGGAGTTGCATTTTGAAGTGCTCCGTCATTGTACCTTTCTGCCAGCAGTGGCTGGTTTTGGGTCTTACTCACAGGAAGAAGTTGTGAGGTAAATTTAGTACAGATATGGAGAGTTGTGCCATATATTTTGTATTACTAGCAACTTGCAGCACTCTGTGTAGTTTCTCCTGTATGTGGGCATGGAAATGCTTCTAGAGCCAGTTAGCTACTTTCCCTATAGTAACTGAAAGGAAAGTTTACCCAAGAGCTCCCAGTTGTTAGAAAATTTACCTGAGAGCAGCCCACCGCAAATGGAACTGCCTTCTATTTGACTTAAAATATAGTAAAGAAAAAAAACAACCCCACCAAGGCTTTAAAATAAATACTGTACGTTTTTATATGGCACATGTTATTTCTATTCATAAACCTTAACTAAATTTAGATTTTTATTAATCCAATGTGACCTAAAAATTTTGCATTAACAGCACAATGTGGAATTGGGCTTATTCTCTTTGAATGCAGATAAAGCCATCATTTTGAAAATAGCTCTTTCTGACAAAAAGGTGTTCTTTTGAAATAAAGTCTTATTCACTACATTCCTCTTAGAGTTAATGTGAATTTTAGTGCCTCTAATTTTAGATTGAAGTGAGGTCTAGAATAAAACCCACCGGCTGACAATTGAATTTATAGATAGTTGTGAATATTTCAGGCTTGAATAATAGAGCTGTAGAATTTCAGACACAGAGAGGAAGAGAGAATTAAGCTCCAACTGTAGTTTTAGACTATAATGCAATGGTGTCTAGGAATTCTTCAGTGGAACGAGCTAAGTAGTAATTAGGAGGGAACTGAGGGAGGGATTTTACAGAGATCTAGCTTAGGCATTATTCCAAATGTTCAGCATGATAATTTGCTGGTGGTCCCACCTGCCGTCCGCGTAAGATGGCTCTTGAATTCCTTCCCTTCAGATGTGGCACAGTAGCGAAGGAATGGAAGCGGTAGGTGCCTGGTGCCCACCCACACACAGCTTGTACACAGCCCTTTCTCTAGTTCCCCTTCTTTGGGGAGTTGAGAAAGTTTCCGTTCTCAGAACCAGGGGCTGTTGTTTTCGTTTTTCCTTGGAATGGTTAATGTTTTAACTGAATTTGTGCATTGCCAGCGTGCACCGATCCAGTTTGTACTGTTTAAGCTGTGGCCAGAAGCAGCTGTATCTTGGTTAGCACTAGAAACTGCTGCTTCAGAAGCATCAGCAGACTGGCTTCAGCCTAAGCAAAGCTGCTGATCAGATTTTCATGCATGCAGAACTGTGATTGTGTTTTGGTTCTGACCGCTTGGAGTAGGAGACAGCCACTATCGCACTGGCTAAAACAACATGCGTTTGGACAACTAATTAATTGCAAATGATTTTTCTAGGAAGGGAAGGGTGACATTACAGCTCATTATTGCACAAATGAGAAAAAAAAATCAGCAGTGGGAGGCTTAGCGACAAGTGTGTGCCATCAAGCTGAGTACGATATATGGTAGGCAATGGACCCCTGTTGCTTTATTTTGAGACTTTATCTGTGGAGTTTTAACAGAAGGGAGATGAAAAGAAGACCAGATACCTGTTCATTCAATAAAAGGATCTCCGTGTTAGTGTATAGAAAAATAATACAAAAATAAGTTGGTGGAGTGTGAAAGTTAATTGATATTTTTAATCTTGGCTGTATAAAAGTCAGTGTCAGAAAAAGAGGAGAGAGAGACAGTGCGACACCATGTTTTAGTACCCTAATAACTTCTAACTCTAGTCTAAGATCATAATGTATGTGAGAGCGGTCCAGTAATTATAAGGTAATAAGTGGAGTGGTGGTGTAAGTGCTCTAAATTAAAAGGAATTCGCAGAGCTGCTGTAAGTCAGTGCCGACCCGCTTTCTTTCAGACGTTGACTTGAGAAAAGTGCTTAGCCCAGAGTGCAAGTAGAGAGACAAGAGAGAGCTATCTATTAATTACAGCGCTCATTAACAGTGACGGCTACAAGGCAGCAGATGCAGAAGAAAAGGCACACACTACTGCAGGCTGGCAAGGGGATTTCCCCCCCTCCAGTTCTTGAGGAAAGGACAACACAAGCAGGTGGTCCAGTGTAATAAGATATTTTCACGGCTTTAACCTTCCCATTTCCTTGGTTTATTTGCTGACACCAGATAGCATGCTCCTTACACCTTCACAAATAAGTACTGATTTTAACTTTGGAGGGTAAGATTTCTGTACATCGATCTGGCCATTTTCCAGATCTACATGTAGTTTATTTTCAACAGTATTTCACAGTAAAATTTACAACAATTGGGAGGTCCTAAATAAGACGGATGGGTACTGATTTTAGAGTAAACCCTTATCCTAAGCAGATACTTGTAATGAATGGTCAGGCTTGGCTTTGATCTCAGCCTCATCGGAAAAGAAGCCAACTATCTGTGTTTCTGTCTTATTTTCCATTGGTGAATTTGGTTCCAGAGCTTGAAGTAAAAATTGATGAATTATTTAACACTTAAAAGGGTGAATAAGTGAAAACAAGATCTCAAAACTGACTTGAGAAAGTTACTTCAAGTCAGATTGTCTGGACTCATGTGCTTGCTTTGAAAACATGAATCTATAGCTCTAGGTGGGTGGCCTTATGGAGTAGTTGCTTTTCTGCTGAAAATGTTTCTAGAGAAGTGCTCGTAACTGTCATCTGGACTTTGGCAGCTTCAGAGGGTTCAGATCAGGAAAATGCTGGGTAGGTCATTTGCAACTGTGGTCTCCTAATCACATCTGTAGAAAATGAAGAGAGTATCAGATGCAGAGCTTTCTGATTATTTTTGTTCTCTATTCTTCCTAAAATGCATTTAAAAATGATATTAAACTTGGTGTCAGAATAGACGAGGAAGATTTTTTTCTCTCCTATAGAGAGCACTAATTTATCAGATCAAATGTTTTATGATTTTGTTTCAGGTGCGTAATTCTGAAAAGGTGAGAACTGAGAAGTAAGGCAGAATCTCACCTTCTGAAAGACAAAACTTCTATCTAAAATTTCCTCTATTTTTTTTTAATCCAAGAATGGAACATGTAAAATGTCAGATCCTATAGAGCTGCAGATATATGGGATACTGGCATAGTTATTACTGGTTAGTCTGAGGATAATGGCTAGAAAGTAATTGCAGCCTGAGCTGATGAATCATTTCACTTAGGTTTTGTGAAAATGGAGTCCAGCCTTAATTATTTGTTAGAGTCTCCAGTTGATGTGCTACTTGGTTACTAAATAGCTATATATAAAATAAAGCAATATTAATAAAGAAAAATAAAAGCTTGTGGAAAACTTGCCCTTCAATAAAAGTTGAATAGATGATGGATACATGTTTTATTCAAGTGTGTTAACAAATATTAATTACAGACCGGAACATTTGTGTGATCAGACTTGGAAATGCTTGTTCCTGATAGTGATAGAATTTACAGAAAAAAACGCACTGATGGAAAAAAAGGAAGAAATTTAATAGTCTAGTAATCTGATAGGATTTTTGAAGTTTTTGACTCACTGAATGACAAGTTCAGAATTTAGAGTTGATTTGAAGTTGACACATAGCCTAGAGGGCAGGTGGAGGGGACAACAGATGGATTTGGTCTCTTTAAAGTTTTTGTTTACTGCCTGTCTGGAGCTTTGACAAAGCTCTGTCATGCCCTTATGCTGATTACCTTCATGTAGAACAAGAGGTATTGACTAATGAATGAATGATGTGCAGTCCCTAACCCTTCCAGAGCAGCCTGAAAGAGCACTGTCTTTAATACACAGATTCTTCTTTCTCTCTCTCCCCACTACAGGCTTCTCTGCAGAATGTCAAGCAAAGATCGACACATTGATTCTAGCTGTTCGTCGTACATCAAGACGGAGCCGTCGAGCCCTGCCTCTCTGACGGACAGCATCAACCACCACAGCCCCGGTGGCTCCTCAGACGCCAGCGGGAGCTACAGTTCCACCATGAATGGACATCAGAACGGGTTGGACTCACCTCCCCTCTACCCTTCGGCCACAGGGCTTGGAGGCAACGGGCCAGTCAGGAAACGATACGATGACTGCTCCAGTACCATCGCTGAAGATTCACAGACCAAGTGTGAATATATGCTGAACTCGATGCCCAAGAGACTGTGTTTGGTGTGTGGTGACATTGCATCAGGGTACCACTATGGAGTGGCTTCCTGTGAGGCCTGCAAGGCTTTCTTCAAGAGGACAATTCAAGGTTGGTAATTCTTTAAATTTCTTTTCCTTCCTTTGTTCAAAGTAAAATAGTACAATCCTTGACTAAATGCTGTCACAACTTCAAACTGTACCTTTTCATTCTTCATAGTGTTTGGTCCTACAGATGCTACTCATGAAAAAGCCCCTTTGGGCTTTATTGTGAGTTCTGTCTGCCGTGTTAAGCCTACTGTTACATTTATTTTGATTATCGAAAATAGAAAAACAGTGGAGCCATCCAGTACACATTCAGTTCTTTTTTCTGTATGAGTTCCTCATGGATTCTCATAAATGCTGCCAAGAAAAATGATTATTTTTTGAAGGTTGTTATGGATACCTCTTAAACACACCTTGTGGCACACACAGATTGTGCTTGGGTTTTGCTCCTAGCTATATCGCTACCATACTTAAATTGTTACAAAAAAAAAAACAGTTTATTTTTGTCAAAGCACTAGGGCATTTCAAAAAGGGAACAAAGTGTAATGCTGTGGTGTTTTATGCATATCAGTGTATTAATAAGTGGCCTTTCACCCATACAGTATACTGTGGCCTTAACAGGTTCACCAAAATACTCGTAAGATCACATTTTAAGGAGAGTAAGTTGGCAGCTTTTGGTCTCTGTCTAGTACTTTGTATTACTAATCTGCTCTTGATACCTGTTACAAATATGCCATGTATTTTGGCATAAATTAGTATGAATGGAATAATTTGCTTGACTGCTTGTTCTAGCTACAGAACCAGTGGAGACAAAATAACCTCCTGATTTCATTTAGGTGTCATCCTTTCAAGTAAAACTGAAGGTGCTTTATTTAAAGAACATGAGGCCAAGCTTGGCCTGTAAAGGAATAGTGTCATATTAAAATAAATTCAAACTTCAGAGACTAAAATTATGTTGCTAAGTCCAAATTTAAGCTCCTCAATAAAACCTGCTTGATTCTCATAGGTATTGAGCACCTGGAATTCTCAGGAAAGGCAATGCAATATTGCAGTATACTTTTCTTTTTAATAATGAGTTGTACTAAGGAGAGTAATGTTAGTTTCAGTTCATAACTTCATGTGACCCCAAATTTGAAACATTTGGTCAAAGTTTTTTGTATATAGTACTTCCATATTTCATGTAAAATTAATAAGGAAAAATAATGTTTTTTTTATTTAGCCATTGCTAAGGGTTGTTTTTATTTATTTGTCAATAAAATCTATTCATTTTATTCACCATAGTTAATTGTTGTAAACATAAAAAAAAATCTACTACTGGGGGATTTGGACCTTCTACCTAGGGTGAAATACCCATTTCATGATGACCGTGTTAGCCACTAAAAAGAAACATTGGAGTTCAGTGGTTATAATGGATCTGACTGTGTTACAAAGTTTGCAATCAGTAAATAAACATACCTTCAGAGATTCCTGGTGGCCTGGGTTCATATGTAAAATGAATGCACATGCAGAAACAATATGCTCATTTCAAGTCTTTGTTTTAGAAATAAGTTTAAAAAGCAACAACAAAAAAAGTAGTAGCTGATTTTACTTGACCTTCAAGAACATTTTCAGGAAGGCTCAACAATGTTCCCAGTGAAGCAGTTTGTATTTGTGGCTGCTAAAATTCAAGTGGCAACTTCAACTAGCAACTTTGATTTTATTAATGGTATTTAATTGCTGTGTAATAGCTATCCTACAGAACTGAACTAATGCATGATTATTTTAGTCGTATTTTGAGCATGAAAAAATGTGACAAAAACTTTAACTGAATAAAGTATTGACTTCTGATGGTAATAGATAGCCTGCAATTTTACACCACACCACAGACAGCAAGTTTCTGGGCATGGAAGCACAAGACAGAGACGTCATTCTCCAGATTAGCAACCTGGACTTGGCCACACAGCTCAAGTTAGAACTGGCAGCTGTGCAAAAAGTCTCAGTAGGGTTAGAGCACTAGCTTCATCAGCAGGTGATGGTGCTGTAAAGACAAAAAAAAAAAAATGCAGTGAGGCAAAAGCAGGCATTGAATGGAAAAGCAATAATGAAGAAACTAAGAACAGGAAGTGCGTTACCATCATAACGTCATGGTAGCTTCTTCAGTAATGGTGCTGACTCAGCCTACACAGGTTTGAGTTTTCAGATACCATCCAAAGTAAAGGAAGCTACTCACTTTGGTAAATCGAACCATCCTATGTGGTAGGTGACAAGAAGTATATCAGAAAAAGCTACTCATTATGTTTTGAATAGGCAAATTCTACCTTTGAGCTTGCATAAAGGAAAATTCCCCTGATTCTTGTTTGCTATAAATGACAAAATTTAGTCTCAGTGTTCCTATAGGTCATTCTCCCCTGCAATTTCTTGCTTCCTACTCTGTGTCACGTTCTTGTTCTGCTTGTTTAAAACAGGTTGAGAAATGAATAATAGCAAATAGGAAAACAGAAAAAAAACCTGAGAAATTTATAAATACAGAATAGTAGAGCAGAGTAAATAGTCAAATACTGTAACTATGCGTATGCAAGAATAGCTTATCTTGGCTAAAAGAGTTGCTTGTTTTAAATTCTAATAACTTAGTTGGGTAATTAATTATAGATTCAGTGAAAAAGAACATGTTTGACTTGCCAAACCTTTCTTGCTTTATCATTCATAAGTTACTAAATTAGCACAGACCTGTAGACCAGAAGTGCTACTCCTGTTGAGGTCATTGGCAAAACTGCCCTGACTTCAGTGAGAGCAAGACTAAGCTGGCGAAGTTAGATTGTGAAGCAAGCCTTGTGTTTGCGTCAGGCCTCATGTCCTTTCCACTAAGTCAATGGGATTCTTTCCATTCTTTCCATTTCAAAGGAGCATTTTCAGATCTCAGTAGGCAGCTGTTCAGAGAGCCAGTGCGGTATCTGTGCACCACCGGCATTTTACATAAGACAGAAGTGAAGCAGTATATCACGGGATACCTCGTAGCCGTTTACAAGAGGTGGTTTCACTCTAGTGTAGACTATGGACCTGTTTTTAAGGGGTAAGGGAGATTATAATTTCCTTTCAGGTGATAGCAATTTAGTCTAAAAAATGTCCATTCTCCTCTTGCAATCCCTGGTAATTTTTTTAAAATTAAAAGGAAAAGTAAATGAACCCTCTCTTGAATTATAAGAGAGAGAAGTTTTTTCTATTCTGAATATGTATTTTTTAACATAGCACCAAAATATTTAAATTTGGTGCTGTGGTAAAAAAAAAAATGCATAGATTATGATAAAAATCAATAACAAAAAAATAGAAACAAGAAATTACCTGGTTTAAAACAACAACAACAAAACAAACAAAAAAACAGCTGAGTATACAAAATCAGTGTCGTCTTAGGTCATAGCAGAATCTAATGATGTTCAGCCCCGTCTTGTGACATATAGGGCTGAGAGAACTGGATGTCCTCTCTGCTCAGGCTAATACTCAGCTGCAGCTCTGTTTGCTTCTGGGATAATTTATGTGATGGCTGAATGCAGATGTCTCTCAGAAACACACACAGCCAAAGCTCCCCAAAAGTGGCTTAGCGTCATGAACAGTAAAAAATAGCAAGGTCTAAAAATAGTTACAGGTCCATTGATTTTTAGGGTCTCTCTACAGTTCTTGCTGTGTACTGTATTATCTTGAAAACTCCAAGCTTTCATATAAAAAAGAGAAAAGAAGGATTTTCAGTTGTCAGCTGGGTGCAAAGTCTTGTGTTCAGCACAGAAGTCTTGTACTTGCTATATATTTTGTAGCAAATATTTAGTGTAAATACATTTCTCATAATTTTTTTTTGCTCAGTTATCATGAAGACTAGTGAGTATGTATATTGCATTGATATGTAATTACTCAGTGCTTTTAACTTAAACATTTCTGCAAGTGGACTAAAGCGGTACTCTTGCTTTCGCTAGAAGGATGATGGGAGTTAGAGATTTAAAAACAGTTTGCTATTTTGTTTTATTTTAGCCTTTATCTCTCTAAAATAATGGCCTCCATCTAGACAGCTTTCTTCCAGCTCTCAGGAGCTGTCTTTGGACTCTTCAGTATTATTGTCTTCAAACTAGCGTGAAAAGCCCTAGGTACTGATATATTGTCTTCCTGGCAATGCATGTTGCAAAAGTGTCACAGCTTATTTTTTATTTCCTTGGACAGTGTTTGAATTTACCCCACAAAAGCTGAAATATTTTGCAGTTCATGGTACTTATATTTGCAGGGCTTTGGTTCTTTTGTTTATATGTTTATTTTTTAGGGAAAACTGGATGAACGTTATTGAGACAGCAGTCTCCTGCTTATATACAGGGTGGGCAAAGCGTAGGTGGTAAGAAGCCCTGTACTGTCTCATTTAAGAGCCTTATCCCCGAGAGTCATTGCCTGTGCACATCTCCTAACACAAACAAGAAATGTTCCATCCTGGAAATCTTTTGGTCACCTTACCATTATGTGAACAAGACCAAGTGTGCCATTTCATTTTATGCTGATTACCTAAAAGCCTTCAGCTCTGCAGTTCTGCAGTAGTGTGGTTCCTATGGTCTTCAGAGCCTGCCCAGACGAGGAGCTAGGTAAAGCTGTTGCTGTCTTGGAGTGCTTTGTTCACCTTTTTG
>VXAL01015945.1:72194-102427 GCA_013399475.1 Chauna torquata | reverse complement strand
CCCCCCAGTCTGGAAGTAAAATATTATAGAATGAAAACAGATGAATTCTGTATATACAGTAGTCAGCTCTTTACTCTCTTTGCTTACATCTGAACATTGATTCTACAGAAAGTGAAGTAAATGACGTTCTGATAAGAAAGCAGTACTGTGTACTTTGTGCTGCCGCTGTGTTTTGTATTTCCCAGTTGTACCCTTTTGATTAAAGGACATCTATATCACACTAGGAATATTGAATCAGGCTTTGTCCTTGCAAACACTAGAGCAATAGTATGTCTAGTACTTGAAATTAGACTTGAGGTAGTAATACACCAAATCAAGGCCTTCAGCACAAATGTTGAACAATTGAAGCAAAGTGTTACAGATTGTACCATTTACTGACATTTCAATCACTTTGTCACTTTGTTCCTTTTCCTTTACCTGGAAAATATGGCTCTGGCTTCTGACATGATTACTGGGCTAGCTACAATCTGGGGTCCTCTCCAAACTCACTCCCAAAGTGATGGGTCTTTTCCTTCATACCCCCTCACCTGGAACCTCAAGCAGGACCAGCCTGGACCCTGCACCCTGGAGCTCAGGTATGCCCAGATCCCTCCATGCAGACAGGCTCTGAGTCCATGGCTGCGCTCGCTCTTCTGACCTGCACGTGACTTGGCTCCCAGATCCACCATTTGGGGCTGCACCTGGTACTTAAATGAACTGAATAAGCAAAACAAATTGCTTAGCGGGACCATCGGGAGCACACCACTCCGCAAGGAGGAGGACTTGAACCTCCGCACCTGTCTGATCTAACACACATAAACATGGAACTTGCCCTGTGTAGTCAGACCATCCTTCCTGTTTTTCTGACCATCTGCTTTGTATGAACAAAATTATTGGTACCTTGATACCCGAACATCCACCCTACACTCCCTGAAAATCATTTTTCAGATATTCAATTGCACTTTTCAATTTCAGATATTCAATGTACTTTTGATCTTTAGGTTCCAGCCTGAAAACAGGTGTTGTACCCTTTGGCTAGAATCAATGAATACAATCTTTACAGTTCACTGCTTGGCTTTGTCTCCTGGTTTTGTCAGAGGATGGCTTATTTGTACCTGTCTTTTCGGCTTTGCTGATAGTTTATCTAGAAGCAGCCATTAAGCTGAACATGCCTATGCATGTAGCTCCCGTTAATCCTATATAGCTACTCACTTGTCCCTTGCAACAAAAGGTGATATCACTTATCAATAAGTGAAAAGCAAAAACTATTATTTTTGAAGACACATGTAAGTATTGATGTCTGTTTACACATGGGACTGACCGAAGCCTACTGTGACTGATGACAGTAGAAATTTGCAATTGGTCTTAAGGGTTATGCTGTCTCCCATAGTCAAATCTGTTATCAGAAAAAAATTCTCAAAACTGTTTTCTAAGAAAACAGCAAACAGCTAAAATACGAATGTAAAAGTACAGAAATAATTCAAAATATTGTAGTTCAATCCAGTTAATTAAATTATGAGCACATAATGTGGAAAAAATTAAAAACTGAAATGTAGGTCAAGGAAAAGCTGAAACTTAACTCAGATTACTTTACTTTTTCATACTTACATTCTGAATGGCATCATGCTGAACTGCTCTTGTACATACGGAGACTAGCACTTAGTGATTTTGCTCTGATGACTGAGCAATACTAGAAATAGAAAATAGTTCTAAAAGAATCAGTTATATGGACATTTGGGATTCATAATGGAAGATAAAGGTCTTTTTGATGATGAATCCAATATATAAGCCAAAAATATTTCAAGAGCTTGTTTCAAAGTAGATCCATTAGCATAACCTAGGACATACCCTTTATCTTCCAGATAAGAAAAGTTCTTGTGTTGTTTGTAACAACAAAGTTAGAGTGTTAGAGAATTTTGGAAGTAATTATGTGCTTTTTACAGAGCCCGACTTCAGACTCAGTTCCTTCAATGTATATATTTTAAAGCAAAATACATAATCTGTGTTAGTGTAGAAAAATCAGGGTTGGGGTTATTTGCATAACATCATAGATGTGTTTTAAGAAACAAATGTTTTCTTCCACTTCTGGATCACAGGGTCATTAAATGTCTTTCTTGGACTAACTGGCAGCATGGACTCTTCCAGCCGAGAGTGTTTCTAAACTCCTTGCCAACATTTCTTGCTCTTCTTTTTTTTCCCCCAAACTGTCTAATGTAATGCCCAATGATCTGTAAAAACTGTGGCTGAATATATATGAAGCATGCACTATGTGGTTATAAATTGATAGCCCATTTTGATAGTTAATCTTGTGCTCTATGAACTGCGTGGTAACACCTCTGTTATACAATATGCTAAACAAAACCACTTTTTTTTTTATATACCTGGAATGCCTAGTTGTATGACTTCATGCTTTATGTGTATACTAATACTTACGATGCCCATGCCCATTTTCAGATATTACTCATCTTCACCAAAGACATTGAGATATAAATAGTCTATTGGATATGACACTTCCTTAAAGACTCATGGCAGTGTGCTCTTTATTTGCTTGAAATATCTAGCTGAAGAATTGCATGTTACTGAAAGAGGGTTCAGTTGTGTATGAAGCAAATGTTTCCCTACGTTACCCTTTTTTAAAAAGTGTTTTGACTACTTTTATTGCAAAAAGAATTGTAGTATTGTTCTACCTGTAGTGCAGGTATTATGCAGCTCAGGCAATTACTGTTGTGTTGACTAGCTGGCCCAAAAATTCAGTGTATTTAATTCTAGTTTGGTAGCTTGTGATCTCCCATTTTATATCAGTTTATTTCTTGGTGATTTTCTAGTTTACTTTATTTATCTCAACTATTTAAAATGTCTGCAAATATCCCCATGGTAATGGAATTCACTTGGCAGCAATATATAGTTATATGAATCATGACTAGACAGTAAATAAATGGTTTAAGGCATAACTAAATACCAAATGGAAGTTGATATGTTTGGTAACAGCAGAAGGTGTTTATTGTGAATATACTTCCACACTATTAATATTCTTCCCTGGAAAACTAGAGTTCTAGAAAGTTGGTTCAGGCACATTTGAGAGTTTGGTCCTGATGTTTGGGGGATGTCGCCCAAAACAAACCCTGTAGCTGAGTTCAGAGAGCAAAGGTGGCTATTGTAACTCTATATGAAAGAATTTGGGATCACTGAATTTTTGTGATTATAGATCTATTAGTGCTAGGGCTGTCCACAGCAGATATATGGAAAAGTAGCCCTTTAGAAGAGTTCTTGACGCCATGCCTTTGACACACTGCAGGCTAAAGCAGTGTTTAGGGACTTTCAAAAGATCTACTGTACATACATTTAACTTCCAACGAATAAACAAGTCACTGTTTTTTTTAATGGTAGGTAATGGAATAAGATGGCTGAATATTTGCAGACCATTTTTTTGCAAGACAATAGTATTTGATTTTCTTGGGCTACAACTGGCAAAGAAGACTCTTTTGGAGTATTCATAATTACCACGCTATGAAAAAAGTGTCTATTCAACTTAATGTCTTAGATGGACCCATTAGCTACTGGTGTCTTGTTGCATAAATGCGCACGGTTGCAAAAATGACACAGGTTTTTAATGTAGGATGTCTTAATCCGTTGTGATAGCTACACAGCTTCTCCTTCAAAACATAGACGGGACGCTGTACAGTCAAGGGTATTTTAATTCCATACCTAAAGTTCAGCAAATGGAAGAGACAGCATTGAAAGACTTAAATAAACCACAATGTGATAAATCATAACAAAGTACAAAATGAAAACATTCAGTTTATTTAGAGAATGTTCTCAAAGAATGGAATACATCAGTCTTGGACCAAAGCATACATTTATCCAGACTGCTGTTAATTCACAGTTTATTTATAAAATGATTCCATTTTTGATAACATCTGTGTATGGCAAGATGCCTAACCTCTGGGGCACAATGGGGAGAAGTTATTAAGCTAGCATCCTCCTTTATCTGTAAGCAAAGAAGCTGGAAGGAATCGCAATGTTACTCTGATGACTCAACTTAGGCAGCAACGCCAGGTGGGTCCTACTAGTTTACAACCATCAGAGAAAAGACACAGCTCCTCTAAAATGGAGAGAACAGGAAATCTTGATAGGAGGTTCTCAGAACAGCCAACCAGAGCAAGCTAGTACACCTATTCTGATACAGAGTCGACACTTTGCATTCCATCATGGAGGAAATTAAACAAAAGTAATCACACAAAGTGACTGAGTTAAATCAGAAATAACCGTATATGTTTTGTGTCAGTTTGTGATGAAAACTCCAGCTGTCTACAGGCAGCACAAAAATTATGGTTATTACAATTCTGCTTTTCTCATTACTAGACTGGGAAAACACTAACACGTAATTTCTATTCGTGCAAATTTTAGAAAGAGCAGTGAGTGCTAGCGACTAATGCACCTATAAGGTAAAGTACTGATCTGGACTGAAACAAAGTTCTTAAAATGCATTTTTGCGTACAGAAATTCCATTTGCTGTATATCACCAACAAATTTAGTATGGCTGAAAAAATAAATCAGATTGGCCACAAAATGTTTTTCTCTAATAGTAATGACCTAAAATATATTTTTGATATTGGAAAAAATAACACATCGGTCATTTCGTCTGACAGTTTTTACCACTTCCTGCCTGATTATTGAGGAATTCAGAATGCTTTTTGGCCAACAATAAGTATGTCTACACTAGGGAATTTCTTGTTCTTTTTTCAGGAAACACAGCCACATTAGTGCTATTAATGCAAGCTTTCTCACCACCATTTATCTAATGCTGTCTGGGCTCCGTCACTTTTCTAGATCCCTTTTATCTGCTCCATAGTGGGCCCCTATCCTGCAGTTAATTCCACTTGGTACAGAGGTTGGCAGCACTCGCCGTGGGCTCCCAGCCGTTACAGATATCTTCATGTAAACAGGAGGGAGATAGCAGTACCTGAGCTAGCAAACACCAAGCTGGCAGCTTTCTGCCATTTGCAGGCAGATCAGATTGGACTCGCTGAGATACAGTGCCACAAAGCGACCACTTACCCTTCAGCACGTGAGCCGCTGGGGCAGGAGCTGTACGCTCCCAGGGCGGTGGCGTCCCCACCCTTGCTGGGGTTTGAGATGTCTAATGCAATCAATTAGAAAATGAAGATCAGACTGGGCCGATCTGCTTTCTGTTTGATCTTCTCCCATTGTGAGCTGAGGAGGTATTTCACTTTTCTGGAGTTTTCCTGTTCATCTCTTTCCTCTCCTCCTCATTTTTTCCTTTTTTTTTTTTTTTAAATCTTTTTTAAAAGCTTTAATTTTCTACAACAGAACACTTTTATTTAATAAGAAATAACACATCAGCGAATGGAAGGGTGTTTTTAATACTTCAGCAAACTGGCTTTCACTGAGCACCGCACATGCCCCTGGTAAATAAATTACAAAATAAAGACCATTAAACTCATAAAACAATTGCTGTATTTTGCTGACGGCTGGCATCCTTGCAATACAGCTGCTTCTCCCAGCCTCCTGGGAGCTGAGAAAGGGACAACAGCAAGCTATGCAATGTGATTGACATCTCTTCTACTCCACCAACCTAAAGGCACACACGTAAATTTACCCATACTGTCAGTTCAGAGGCATTTCTATAGGTTTGGTATCATCTTAAAAGACCTTCTCTCACCCAACCAGGAGTTAATGGCGTCAATAGAGAATCAGTTTGTGAAACTCCTGTACGGATGGTCATGCAGGAGGTCACAGGGGATGACATTAACAAACTCTTTTAGTCATGCAATCAGTCACTGAGTAGACAATCTGACTGTAGCCCTCAGAACATGCCTTTTTATTTCTTTAAGCATCTAGCTTAACAGGTGCAGCCACGCCTGCAAGCAGCCCAAAACAGCCAGCTGTGTTTGTAACGAAATACTAAAATCTGCAGTCATCAGGGTAGAGGAGTCCTTGCTGAAGGCTGTAAATAAGAGGAGAAGAATGCAGTGGCTTTGGGCCTTCTGCCCAAGCAGATAAACCTTGACTCCTGTTGCGCCTTGGCTTTCTTGAGAAGCCCCAAGTGCTGTTTCTGGTTGGAGGCGAGAGAAGTCTTCTGCTGTGATCGTTGTCACTGGCCGTGGCCATTCCAAGCTGGAGTTCACGCCAAAGGCCAGCAAGGCCAGGACTGACCCCGCAGTGTTGCTCCCTGCCGTAGGCAATGCCCAGTGCTGTTGTCTACATGCGGCCCCTGAATGCTCCAGCCTGGTCCTACACATTTCCTCCTCCGCTGCTGATTTATGATGGCTTTTCATTAGTCACACCCTGTGTCCCAGTGTGTGTGTCCTGTGAGGAGCCCTCTGCTGTAAAGTGGGTGTTGAAAGGCAAGAGGGAACAGGAAGGTAGTAAGTAACTGGGTGATGGTTAATTAAATTAGCCTTCCAGGAGGTAAAAGACAAGAAATCTCATACACTGTAAGGAGAAGTCACTCCTCAGGAAATCCTTATGGATCATTGTTCCAATGGAGCAGGAAAACAAGCCCCTCACAATAGAAAATATCTTCCCATCAGCAGCATTAGAAAATGATAAAGCAACCAAGCTGTGGCAGAGTGAGTCATCATTCAAAAATTTTTCTTCAGTGCTTTCCCAGTGATTGCTTGCAAAGGTCATGGGTTGCTAAGACAGAGTTTGGAGGCTCTGAGACAGAAAGGGCCATTGGAAAGCCCTGATGTAATAAAGATGCTGACTTCTAAATTACAGACGAGCTCAGAAGTAGAGTATGAGCAGGAAGATCCATCTTCCTTGTTCTAAATTAAAGACGTGCGTTTTAGCAAATCTGAGGGAAGTGTTGTGGTTGCTATGGATAAAATGTATGTAGGGTCCAAAACTCCGAATTCACTCCTTTAGTAGATAGAGAGCAAAGAAGACAGAAGTTATAGGAGTGTGGTGCTGTCACATCCCCTGCAGAGATATCCAGTTCAGAGTTAGCTCTAGACTATGGCATGGAAAGTAGCTTTGCCTGCAGCGTTCCCCTGCCTGTCATGGTACCTTCTAGTCCACTGAAGTGACTAAAGTACGGAAGGTCTTCAAGCTGTCATTCAGCTCCCTCTTCATTACCCATTTGAACTGTCCAAGTAATCCATTTACCACCTGTAATTCTGTGATATTAGGAGGACTGGAGCTTAAAAAAGGAAAACCACCGGACTGTGCTGCATTTATTTTAAAACTGAAGTCCTACAGAGGTGTCACATTCCCTTCCTTCCTGCAGATGTAGGCTTGTCTAAAATAGCTGCCCTCCCCTAACATTCAGTTAGCTGTGGTGTAGCACCGTTGCCTGTAGCAGCACTGAGAACAATTAAGATAAGACATCACTACTTTATCACTGTGTGGTCTAACCTTACTTAGAGCAAGTCTGGTTGATGTAGTAATAAGAAAATAACAACGCCCAACAGTACCTTTCCTGCCCTAAAGCTTGTATTTTTGCTATCAACAATCCAACCATAAGGGATGTCTCAACGATGGAAAACGTAATGGAGGAAAGTCTGGTGGAGACCCAGGTTTTGCAGTTACACTGAGGCAGCAGGCATGAGGAGAGGAAAAAATTGGAACTAGATTTCATGTCCATTGTGCTCTTGTCTTTCTGCAATATTCTTGTGAAAAATGATAGAGAAGTGCTTAGACAGTGTTAATCAACCCAATCGTTAGTGACCTCCTGAGCTCAAGGGAATTTACAGCTTTCGTGGAGTTCCCTTCAGCTCTTTTTTTCAAGATTGCAGGGATATTGTTTCATTTCTGTGTTTCACGATGGTTTGATTTGCTGTGACTCCCCCCCGAAGAGAGATAAGCTGTGCTGTAGTAGAGCCTCTGTCCTGAGAATGTCCAGACATGCTCCATACCCCTAATGAGATTATTTTTACTCTGTCTTAAGGGTATTTTAGGTCTTCACAGAAACTGGGGTTTAGCTGCATACCTTACAGGCACGTTATATATATAAAGACTGATGACGGCTGCATACACTACTGCATAAAGTATGGCAGAAACATGTAACGTATGATAAACAGAAAGATGTGCTTGGGGTTTCCATCATCCTTCTTCTTAGTGAGGTATTTCAGGACTTCAACTAAATGCACATGTCTTTCATTAGAGAAGCTTAGCAGGCTCAGAATATGTATATCCCCATTTCCCTTCAGCCCGTGAAGCTGCATTACTACCAAAGCTGAGTAAAGTGTCTTTATTGAGTCACTGTAAACAGCTCCTATTCAACCCTCAACCCTGCAATCACACTACTGAGGGTTTTTTTCTTTTTTTTTCCTGCAGCTTTTTTTCTTTTTCGGAAATAAGAACCTTCTCATGCCCATTGATTTCATCATTCAGGAATTTAATTCAGCAGTCACCTTAAAAGGCCATTCATTTCGAGTTTAGGGAGGAGTGCATTTGCTTCCTTTGCAAAATGTGATGTCAAGGTTTATAGATTTTTTTCCCCTCAATTCATCTTAAAATAGGAAACGCAGAAAGAGCAGGGCCCGTGGTAGAACACAGCACACATTTATATGGTTAACTAAATGAACAAAGCTGAAAGGCTTGCAAGGGACACGTTTCTTATCGAACCTGAGTACACTGGGTGCTCTTTCTGAGGGTCACAGGTACAGAGAAAGGCATAGCCTGTTTCGGCAGGGTGCTGATTCAAGCTTCGTAATTAGCCAGCTAGAGAGATCAAAGAGAAAAAAAAGTCAGATGAAAGCTAGGTGCTGGTGTGGCTGTAATTCCTCTCCGAAATATCTGGTTCCCAGATTACAGTGATGTCAGGCTTTATCTGTCACAATTCCAGCGGGGAGGAGGAGGATAAAACAAAGGCCTGCAGGCTTCACCAAAGCACTTTTTGTATAGTTTTCTCCAAATTAGATCAGTGATTGTAGGTGAGGCTGGTGGCTCCATGTGTTATTAAAGTTGTCTACACATCTCATTATGAAGCCCTGTTTCCAACCGGTTGTAACTTTTTCAGAGTTCAGTTTCTGGACCTGGGCTGTTCAAAGCTGTTTGGCTGCTCTCGCCACATGTACGTACACACGCAGGCGTGTGTGATGGTACTTTTCAGATACAGGATAAAAGTGAAACAAATCTCGCTTAGGTCAAAGGTTTCTGGAATGAGTATTTGGCATTTGGTATCAGGAGGTGTGGAGGGGGGAAGTGGGCTTTCTGAAAGGGCTCTGTCTTTTACAGACCTTGAGCAAATTCAGCCGGAGTTAGCTAAGACAGAAGCCTTTCAAAGTTTGCAGCTCACACATGTTCAACAGAAACCTTTAAAATTTTAGCAGCTAACCTCCCCGATGATTTTGCCTGCCTTGTGCACAGTCTAGTCCAAATTTAAGATTTTTTTTTTTTTTTTTAGAGTACAGTTGTTACGAGGCTCTGTGGCAGGCCATGCTTATGTTTAGATCTGAACCCCCATGAAGTGGCACAGGAGGAAGAGAGAAAGGCAGTGGACAGAGATGCCAAGCCAGGGAGAGGATAATGCCGATGGTCCAGGCAACTAAATGTGTGTGTGTTTGCATCTGATGTCTGGAGTCCACTTATCTTGGATTTGCTAGGGCCGAGGATTTGCTAGGGCCAAGGATTTGCTAGGGCCAAGGATTTGCTGAGCGAGAACATTAGGAATGTGTGGGAAGCTTAAGGAGCAGAGGTGAGGGCTGGCTAAATCCGAAGTACTGGACTGAAAGCTGAAGGTGAGGAGAAGATGGGGCAGTGGTGCGGATAAATCGCCCCTGGTGTTTAAATGCTGCCTTGGACTTGGTCACAATGCTCCAGAACTTGCACACTGGGTAAACTTTGAATAATGGTGCCTGGATGCTCCTCATTTTCTTGGTGATCAGTGTGATACCTGACGTGAAAAAGTGCTGAGTGCTCAGAGCTATAACTGAAGTCAATGGGGCCTGTGTTTTAAGTATGTACAAATAATAAAAAAAATAATGTGAAGTGTTTGGAAGTTTTAATATCCCAAATTGGATGCCAAAACTGAATGTATCTTTGTCCTCATTTTTCTTCCGCTCACTTCAGTTTTACAAAAAATCATTGATGTTTGTGAAGTACTCAAATTTTATAATATTAAGTGTCAGTTAAAAGCATACCTTGGGGAACAAACGATTCTTTCTTCAGAGCAAAAAAAAAGAATACAGCACAGTAAAGTCTGAAGCCACATTAAACAACGAGGAGAACACAAATCATGCAACAGTTGCTCATTATATGGCCACCTCTTGTCCTGTATACTGGCTGAAGCAGAGCTACTCTGAAAAAATAGTTGTGTAGCATGTCACTAGGAGCTGAGTCACAGTACATCCATGGAAGTGCTAATTGGAAAAACACCATCTCTTTCCTTTCATGTAATAGTAATAGTATACAAGCAGTGCTTTTTCAAGCTTTCTGCGATTATAGATGCCTATAAACTTTGCAGAGAGATGCAGACCCTTGGAGAAGGACAAGATAATGGCTTGTTCCTTAGTTACCTCTTCAGCCCTTGAAAGTCCTCTGTGGATCACTAGGAGTCTGTAGACCACATGTTGTAAACCACTGTCTCTGACTGTATAGCTCACAAAGGAAAAAAAAAAAAAAGCCAAAACCCTGTTAAATCAAAAGTCATTTTCTTGGTCTTTCCAGTAACATGTGCCATGCAATAAGTAAGTGTATGAAACATTCAACGCCCTTGCTGCTAGCAATAAACTTGAAAGGGGGAAATAAGTTTGTTTTGACTTTACCGTATTGGATGTTCTGCCTAAGACTTTGTCTCCTTGTTTACTTTATTTGTTTTCTCTCCCTCAATTGCCACTGCCATATTTGCTCTGGTTGACCACCATTGTTGTATCCCCAGCCTGAGTTAGGATCCCAGCACGCTGGCTTACCTCTGCCCCTTTAGTCCAGCTCCTACCATGCACCAGGTAGTGCTGCAATCTGGTTTAAGTGCTCATATACTTGAATGTTTCCATTCCATTGCAAATTGAGAGTGTTATTCAATTCTGCAAAAACAAACATTACGAAGGTGTTTCCTCTTGGAGTTTGGGAACTTCTGTTACCGATGCACAAGGATCTGTAATTACAGCAGGGTTCCCCTCCATCCACCACAGCTCTCTCTGGCAATGTTCCCCCTCATTAGAAATCTATCCTATAATTTCAGATTAGAACCAGAACATAAGGCAGTAATTGCCCCTTTCTGTTCGAGTCTTTGCAGAATCTACATTGTCAAGCTGAGGCGTTTGTTGTGCTTAAACCTTTCCACCCGTCGGCAATAGGTCTTTACTTGAACTTCATTTCACTTTGCCTCATTTGCATCGGCAGTTCCCCTGGCTCAAATGCTGTGAGAGCTGGTTGAAGACAGCATTTGCTTCAGGAAGTGCAAGCCTCTGATTCTCTTGATAATATTACAGCCACTGATTTATTTTTTTCTCACCACTTGACATTCAGCTTTTTTCTATGTTGATGACCTGTGTCACTTTCCCATTAAGTTATTCTAGCTGTGAAAATTATAGAAGAAGAATTGAAAGTGACGTGAAGTGGTAGGCTTATTCAGTTCCCTGTTCTGAATATCTTCTCCTTTCTGGAATATGGAACAAGGCATATATATCATTATTCATTTTACTTTAAAATGACAAATCTTCTAAAGTTTTGTTTTTTTCCGTATACAAGAAAGAAATATGAGAGACTTTATAGAGCTCAGAATATGTTACTGTTGCCTCAGCATTGGTGAGGCCGCACCTGGAGTGCTGGGTCCCACTCTGGGGCCCCCAGTACAGCAGAGACATGGACATACTGGAAGGAATCCCACGGAGGGCCACCTAGATGATGAAGGGACTGGAGCACCTCTCCTATGAGGAGAGGCTGAGGGAGCTGGGACTCTTCAGCCTGGAGGAGGCTCAGGGGGGTCTCATCCATGTCTAGAAATACCTGAAGGGAGGGTGCAAAGAGGACGGAGCCAGGCTCTTGTCAGTGGTGCCCAGAGCCAGGACAAGAGGCAATGGGCACAAACTGGAACACAGGAGGTTCTCTCAGAACACCAGGAAGCACTTCAGTGCTGTGTGAGTGATGAAGCACTGGACCAGGTTGCCCAGGGAGGTGGTGAACTCTCCCTCCTTGGAGATCTCCAAAAGCCACCTGGGCATGGGCCTGGGCAAGCTGCTCTGGGTGGCCCTGCTTGAGCAGGGGGTTGGACCAGGTGACCTCCAGGGGCCCATTCCCACCTCAGCCATTCCGTGATTCTGTATGAAAATCTTAGTAAAAAACGCTGGGCTGGAGGCATAGAATGTAGCTCCCTGCTCTCTTATTTCTGCTGCTTTGTTCTTCTGAGCCCTGAGTCCTGGCTGCTCCTCTCTGAAAAACTCTGTGCTTGCTAGCAGAACTGTAACAGCACATAGATAATGTAAATTTGCCAGCAAGCTCCTTTTAGCTATTTATTTATTTTGATTTCAATTTGCAATATATAAAAAGTTTCTTTTTCCAGCCTCCAAGCACATTTAACAATGGATTAAAAAAGCAGACCAACCCCCTAAGAGCTTTAGCAAACGACTAGCTTTTTCCCATATGCCAGGATGCATCGTCAGATTTTTCAAGAGTAGCAAAATGGACAAAAAGGGCTGTGCGTGGGTGGGCTTGGGACAGAGGTCTAACACGTGTGAATACGGGGCCACAGCGCTTAGGATGCTCCCTTCTCTGGTCTTCCTGCCTCTTGCCTCAGTGTCTGCATGGCAGAGGTGTGCGCATACATACACATGTATGTACATATGTACGTGTTGCTCCAGATGTACATATAATATCCATGTATTGGGAATTATGCTTTGACTGGCTATGCACTGCATTAGCTGTTCCTGACATTTCCTGTTCCAGCTTTCCCCCCCCCGAACCAGCAACATTCAGTTTCTTCCGCTTTATTGCTGCCAGCACACAATACAATGCCAAAGATAAGTTTCTAACTAAGTTCCACGGTAACTTGTAACGCTTTCTTTCTTTCTTTCTAATTACCCCCAGTTAGTGGGGATAAACATTTCCTCAGAAGACACAACACTAAACCACATGCCAGTATTCGCCTTGACTTTCTGGAGAGGCTGACTTTTAAAAAGCTATCTCCTTCCTAGCGGGAAGCAGAAAATTCCATCCTCAGAAGTGCTTCTGAAAATCAAGCCTTTCTTTCTGGAGAAAAGCGTGCAGTTCGCATTTGCTGACTCTCTTCATGTGCTGCCAATGAGTGGGGATGGCCCTAGCCTGACTTTTCCTTTCTCATTATATTTGGTGCGTGTTTGCTTCCCTCGTGGGCTGTGTTTTGAATGTGTTTGTTTAGTTTTGAGCTGTTTGCCATACTAAGTTCTTTATTCTTTTCCTTGGGAGTTTGCTGCATATTTTATTTCTGTCCTGAATCTGCATACTGCTTTGCTTTGGTCGGCTGGGTTTAACATACTGATTGTATGAGGATGTGCCTTTTTTGTCATTTTAACCTCTTGAGGGTTAGTGCTCCGTTGAAGAGACAGACTGCAGAATTCCAAAAACTGAAACCCTAAAATAAAGCCCTACTGACAGCAAAAGGAAAATAAAAAGCCAGAAAAAAAGTATATGCATAAGAAAAATTAATAGAACAGGCATGGGATAAAAAAAAAAGCGTAATTTCTTCCTGCAGACATAATCCAGATGTTACTAAATAAAAAAATCACATTTAAATATAAAAGAGTCGTATTTATTGCATTGTATAATTACTTCACTTTTTGATTAAGAAAAAAATATGAAAAATCCAGTTTCAGTAATGCCCCCCCTTCACAGGAATCCACATCTTTCTTAGCATGGTTTAAGGCCATCGTGCAATATGATCCTCTTATCTCTGGTAAAAGTCTGCGAGGTTTATCAGCAGCTTTTGACACAAATGAACTTAAGATATTGCTGCTCTTCCACAGAAGCTCTCCGGGATCAGTGGGGTCATTCTGAAGATGAAAACTATCTGCACTCCCGGCAGAAACATCTGAGAGGGCCATAATGCTCATCTGCCTTGCTTCACTTCCCCTCATGGAAAGCCAGTTGTCAATATTCGTGTCAGTGGAATGTCACTTGATGAGATAGATACCTCAGATTTTAGAAGTGAACAGTTACGTGCATCTCATAATTTGTACTGAACAGCACACTCGCCAAGCTATAGCCAAGCCTGGGAACAGTGAATGTCAGAAGGAGAGAAAAAGCTAACTCAAAATAAGTTTGAAGAAAAGATGAGTAGTGCTGACAGATGGTACAGCCCTTTTAGGAAATCACGACTTTCCCCTCCTTCCATCAGTTGCTAAGGAGAGATTATGTGTGAGAGACTATCAAGAATATCAGCACTCAGGAAGTACTTAATGCTGACCGGTGCTCAGACACCCTTGAAGCCATCTGACACAACTTCCATCTTACGCAACCTCCTTCTTGGGACTGTGGCATTCATCCCTGCGGTTCTTTATTTCTAAGTGGGAAGATAGAAATGCTCTACCTTTTAAACTGGCCAGAAAGCTGCTTGGAAGCGTCACCCAGTCCACTGTGCAGTCGTGCATCTCCTGAGCTGCAAAGGCAAATGGGAGCGCATCAGAATGTATTTCCCTGCAGCCTAGTGACTCCACATGCAGTAGCTGCTCTCAACCAGAACAATGATCTTTCTCTTTGCAGCTTTCCACGGGACAGGGTTCAGCCCCATTAACGACTGCATTTCCCTCCCTACCGCTCCAAGGATACTTGCTGAGAGGGGATGATGTAATGGTCACGACTGAAATGAAACTCAGATGAGTGGAGGAGAATGCGTGTGAAGAACATGCATTTGCTGCAGAAATTCATCTGGCAAAGAAATGAAAAGGAAAAAAAAATAGCAGAAGATCACTGCTTGCTTTTTTTAAACAACATTGCAAAATGCATATTGTTTACTTCCTTCAACAGAAGCAGTGACATATTGCCTGCTAAATTACCACCCTCCTCCCCTACTTTAATTATGTTATATCCATTAATTCCTCCAAAGAGAAGAGCTATAGTAGATACATTCCAGCGATACAGTCCTCGGAGCTGGATGAAGCTGTGCTTACAACAACATATAGCACGCTCCAAAGGGGTAACAGGGTGGCCACGTCCCCTCTCCTCTCCCATCTGGGATATAACTGGCCCTTGTTTTAGTAAAGTGATGCAGAAAATTGTGTCTTTTATTTGGTAGCCACACACAACAATGACAGTTATGATGGGAATTCACAGGAATTAGAGACGAGCTTACTGAAGAAATCTCTTACTTAAGAACTGAGTCCTGCCAACAGAGGCGTTTGCAGGTGCATAGGATGGAGTCCCTCACCATCGTGGAGAGGTTACCTGCTGCAAACTAGTATTTCATGAAAGGCCTTCAGGGAAGCTAAAAAAGACCAGGCTTCAAAATTTTTGCAGTGAAAAGTACAAAAGAGAGCCCAATGAACCTTTAGTGTTACTGGGAGAATGCCTTTGGCTGTGGTGTAAGCGTGGTTTAGGTGACTGGCAGCAAAATGTGCTGCAAATTAACTGCACGTGGTTATGACACCCCAGATGGAAGGCACAGAAAAACCAGAAGGCTGGGAGAGCTGGCAAGGGAGATAGGACCAGTGGTGGTAGCTGGGGGATATACATAAATGTTATGGCTAGAGAGGAAGATAATGCAAAGCAAAGGCTGTAAAAGTGACTAATATGGTTTAAGGCCACTAGGGAGAGGGAGCAGGCTTGAATGAATGCAGGAGTCACTGTAGCATGCTTTTGGGTTAGAGCACAGAAATAACGGTGCAGTCAGACAAACATCACTCAGGCTTGTTTCCAGACCTTCCTCAAGATGCACTGCCTCCTCTCTTCCCCGTAACAAAGACTCTTGTTCCTAACATTCCTCCACTTTGGCTTGACTCTGACTTGACTGTAATGATCTAACTTTGAGGCTGGCACTATATGGCCTTGGTCTTTCCCTTGCTTTTTGCTGTGTGGTCTGTAACTTTCTCAGCCAGGCTGCAAGCTCCATAGCGTGCTCACTGCTCCATCTGAATTTTTATACCTAGCTCTCTGTGCTGTACTGTGCAAACCATTATGGCCGTGAAGTGTAAAGCCCAGAGCACTACAGTACCTACATGGTATTGAAAGCACACCGAGGGTGTTGTACATATAATAATCTACCCAGCTGTAAAAATGAGTTGCATACATATATTACAAAAGGGTGCGATGTATAACTTGTACACGTGGAACAACTCTTGCAACAGGGTTGAAATACTAGCATAGCAGTCTTCTGGGGAAAAAGTAGTGATAAAAGAAAGTTAATTTTAATTTTGAGAGGACCTCCTGTGCAACATGAACACTATGTTGTAGGCATGCAGAAGAGAGTGGTGCCACCACAAGAAAATAATGACCCAGATGCACTTGAGGTGTAGTCACATTCAGATGCAGTCAAGAATTTTAAACATCAAGCTACACTTCTTTTTTTTTTTCCTAAAACATTTGATAGCCCACAGAAAACCTCTTCGCTTGGTGAGAAGCCGTGACGTATTTCTAAAGCAAGAAATATTGCAGGCAGAGCTGTCACCAGTGAAAAACAATTTGGACTCAAGTGAAAGAAATGGTAAAAAAACTGTAATAGGAAGCCATTATAGGGCACTGGGGGAGGATGAGAAAGCAGAACAGGAAATGTTTGTGCAGATAAAGGAAGCCTGCAAAACAACTACAACAGGGATCATAGGAATTTCAATCTGCCTGTCACTGAGTGGAATTGTAATTAGGAAATATCAAATCAGTGTGAAAAGCTGAAGACTTAACATAGCCCTGAATCGCCTTTAGGCAGCTAATGAGTGCACAGCTATAACTAGAAAAGTAACTGCGCCCTAAAGCTCACAGCCTAGAGGTCCTTGCTTTTCCCTCCAACTCCAAAACAGCGCAGGTCCGACAGCATCAGTTTATTGACCTTCTGGGTTATACTACTGCTTCTATTTTCTCAGGCCTTCTGCAGATGGCTGGGGGCTGGTATATTCACAGAGGATGTGGTTCATTTACCTTGTGGGGATTGACTCTTGTCATGCTTGCGGAGTGAATGAACTACAAATTGTTGAGAAGATGACTTTGTGAGCTATGAGATGGTTGAGTCTTTATCCTTCTGGAAGGAGAAGTGGGTATGTTTTTTTTTTACCACCTGAGCTATTCTTAAACAAAGCTGGAATGTATGATAGGCAATAACGATCATTTTTTGGAAACTACAATTTACACTAAAAAAAGTCTAGTTTCATTTGCCCTTTAAAAAAAAAAAGGCACAAAAAATATTCTGCTGCCATCAGCACCATCTTGGCTTTTGTGAGATGTAAATTTCTCCGCTGCAAAAATGCATTAATGGATGCAAGGCTTTGGCAAAACATTTATGTGTCGCAGTTGCAAGAACGTATAGCTAAGCGAAAATTACTGGATGATAACATCTGGTGACATTAAAGCATTGGGTCTGGCACCATTGGTTTTCTGTCCATCCCTAGCTTTTGCTTTCCTTTTGCTCAGGCTCACTGTGTCCTCTACACTACTGCAGGCCTGCCTTTTTCTGCCTGGCCCTTCCATTTACCACTCAAATGCCTTTGATAATTGCCTCATCCCAAAAAAAGTGTGTTCTGCCATGGGGCTGGCATAAATCAGGTAGAAGTCCCCTCTGATGCTGGACCTGAACAGACTCGAAGAACCCTATCACATACTAAAAGGTCTGCTGCCAGGAAATACGAAGAGTTGCAAGAGTAACCACCAAATATTTGTGGGCAGTAGTTCAAAGTATGCTTTTCTGAGAAGCTGAAGCTATAAAATTCACTGTGCTAGCCTTCATATTTGCAAAGATGCATCTGAACAAGCATCTGGTATGCTCCAATTCATAGCACACGTCTGCTAGTGCATCATGCTGCACAATAAGATTCGTCCTGACTTTAATATTCCTATTATCATGCAGATCGTTCTTTGACATCTGCTAAAATGGATAACGCACTTTCATAGTCTTTTATCTTTTCTGGTCTCCATTTGTCCTGCTGAAAGATGATCTAGGCTGATATTTCTCAAGACATAATTGTTGTGTATGAAGTCATGCCTGTTTGTGTAATAGGGATTGCACTTGAGAGCCTTGCAGGGAATTAGAGTGGCACTGATTTTATGAAGAGGCAGGGATTCACCAAGGTTTCGATGAAACAGTGGGAAAAGAGCACAGATAGTAAATTCAGCTTCCCTCTGGTTGCGTGTATACACTGGTTTCCAAAAGCTTGGCAGAGAAGTTTTCAAGAACAAACCTTTTCCCAGGAAACTCCCATTAGCAGCCTGCAGAAATGCCCGCTTTATTTTAATAAGCCTTTTCAGCAGTATCACACAATTGTTTTCATAATCTCAATGCTCTTCTTTAAATAGCTGTGACAATCAAGCCAATTATGCTCCCATGGACCAATTTTTAGTTATCTTTGGTTGGCTTCCACTAAAAACACATTTGTGTCCTTCTTCTGTCAGCTGAAATATTTTTTTGGAATTCAGTATTATTTATCTCCCTAATTACCCTTTAACTTGCTTTTGCTTATTTTTACAAATTTCCTTTTTTCCCCCTACTAGATTATTTATTTTTTAAGGCTTACTACTTATTGTTCTACTGACCTTTGGATCCCTGAGCCTATAAGGCTCTGGGATATTTTTCCTATTTAAAATCCAAAAGCAGGCATTTCAGTTTTCTTTTTCTTCACACCCCCCCCCCCCCCCCCTACTGTTTCTGCCAGCAATTCCCTTTCATACGATTGTTTAATTTGGGTTCCCCAACTCATAGAAATTTATGTTAAAATGGGAGTAGAAGAGATTCTTTTGGCAGCCTGCCTGCTGAACTCTAGAAATGCCACTTCACATAGTCCATGCATTGGATGGTTGAACGAGTTCCAGAGGATATAGCTGGGAAGACAAACCTGCGGACTGAAGCCTTTTAATCTGAGGAGAGGGGAAGGCATCCTCCAAATCGCTTCATCCTTATCATCATGTCTGTTTTATTCTGAGTGCTTCATCTTGGCAAAGTAATTCATTCTCTTTGCCGCTTAATCTGTTGGTCACTGTGACAACTCAGCCAGCAAGCACTAATGGTGCCAGTGGATTTTGTGACACTGATAAACATAGTAAGATATGCCATACAGACAACTGGACAGTTACTAGATATTAATAACTTTAGACCTGTGCTTACCTGGATCTTCTTTAAGACAGGAATCTGGCAGGGAAAGGATGATCCTGTTGTCCCTTCATGATCATGTCCCAAACAAGATGAACCCAATTACATATCTGAGAAGTCCTAATAGCATTTTAGTTTCTCCTATGGGAAAATACACTGCAGCTTTACACTTGATCTTTGTATGGAAAATGTAAAAATTCACAGCAGATTTCCAGGCGTCTGCTTCCCAACTGTTTTTAAAATCTAGGTCATTACATATAGGTGGCATCGGATAAGTCTCCATGGAAGTTTCAGAATGTTTCAAACAGCAAAATGGGTCAGCTATAGTTAAGGCTTGTAACTGTCTAATGCATGTTTTTCATATGTGTACAGTCCAAGGAAGGTTAAATATCTCTCTTGACCTCTCATTTAGTGTGAATTTTTAACTTTCCATGTTCTCATAGCTGTGTAAGGTAGCATTTTGTAGGTAAATTCCCTTGCTATTTCAATCTGTTTGCAGTTTTTTGCCATCCAGTGTGAAACCTACGGTAAAATAAATCCTTCTGTCTTGTTCCAGACCTTGGCTGTTCACTTCCACATGCAGTGTAGTCACTCCTTCATTTTCCAGGAGCTGAAATGTTAGATGTGCCCCACATATTACTGTTTCTTTGATTTTGTGACTCTAATTCTCCTCTACGTTGGCCTGGCCTGGGACTGAAAGAGCACTTCCAAAATGTGCTCCACTCCCTGTGTGCTCGTTTATGCAAATAACTTATTACACTCATATGCATGCCTGCGGATAATTTTCAGATTAGTGAATAAGACGCATTAATCTAATCCATGGCAAGCAACGGTGCAGGACAGCGCGGTGCCGGAGGGGGTCCTAGCGGGGTGCTGCTGAGCGGTAAGAAAGGGACTGATGGGGAGGTACGGTTGTTGAGGCTGCCAGAACCCGTGGTAGGGATGCAGAGAGGCACCGGACCCAAGTATGCAGGTGATTTCAGTGGCAAGAGGCTGCTTCATGGGCAAGGTATTGCTGCGTGAGGACAGCGGCGGATGCTCTGAATCCTGGACTTCCCACAGGTAAAAACTGCTTTACCTGTGGAGCAAAATGTTGGAGGCAATGCTGCCGTAACTGGCTGCAGACATCTGCTTGCGAACCTTTATCCTGGTTCTTTTGGCCTGGATCAGGTCCACTGCTTCTGAGCGTACCGCAGTTACAGGCTGGACTTGATCACCGGCCTCAGGAACAGAGCCACAGGGGCCCCTAGCAGCCCCCAGACAGCACTACAAGCCAAAGGCCTGCCACATTTTCCCACCGCAGAGTGCCTGAGAATCCGGCTGAGAGCCAGGCCAGCGTGAGAAGGTCCCTGCTAGCCTCAGTAAAATGCGTGACATTCGGCAGCTCCGTCGCTCTACGGACTATTGAAACCCGTAACAGCGTTCCCCGTGCCTTCAGAGCACTGCGGATTTGTCCTGCAGGCTGCTTTCCTTTGCCATGACAGCACTCCAGCAACTCAGATAATGTCACCATCTTCTCAACATAAATCCACCTGCATCTGCAACTTCTTTTTTTCCTGAGCTTTTTACATCTGCTACTTATTTTCAAGTACTTGCCCACAATTGCCAAAGAATAAACTTGTCTCTTTTTTCATTTCTTTCCATTGTGGCCAATACAATCTCCTTGTGCCCGTTGCAAATTCCTCTACCGTTGAGCTCTTCTGGCATCATGCTGGCTTGTGTTTTTAGGGCAGAGGGGAGAGTTTTTTGTGTGAGTTTTTTTAATGCATGAGAAAACTCATGAATAGACTTTCTCGGTTACTGAAATGCTGTTATTTATCTGCAGAATGGAGAGAGCCTGACACTTCAAGCTTCCTCCCGCTGCCCTGGCACTCTCCTGCAATTCCAATTTGGTGTGACTGCATTTTTGGAAGGCAATAATAGCTAGAACTCTGTACCTATTCACTCTCATTGCTGGGGCTAATCAATGAAACAGTTGTATTTTTTCAGTGATGTGAGCGAGCACCAGTGTGTTTTAAACTGTCAGGAAACCACTCATATGTACCATCGCCAGGCCAGCAGGTGAGAAGCAGAAGCAACCAGGACAGTGACTACGAATATGGACCAGATTTAAGCCCACAATGTAGCTGAAAAACCTTACAGCCCGTTTTTAAACAGTTGAAATACCCAGTTCCTCCATAATGGCATATTTGTGATTTTGCAACCTGTTGCTGTGAAATTAAGGTGATGTCAAGAACAGATGGTAATTACTTCAGCTAAGGCATATCAACCAGCAACAGATAAACTGCTCGACCAGAGCATTAAAAAGATTTTGTGCAACTAACAAATAACTAGATAAAAACAGAGGAACGATATTGTGTGCAAGTTGAACCATTTTAAAACAATAAAGTGCAGAGGTCTGCATGCACCGTCAGTGGTTCCTTAAATCTCTGGGAAACAGCTCTCCGTTTCCTGGCCATGGAAGTGGAATTTTCTTCCCTGAAGATGGCTAAAAGCAATACAGCCATCTACTGACTGACAAGGTTAACCACAGCATGTTTATGTGCTTGTCATTTAACTTGGTCTCTTATTTCCATCCTAAAATTGTGGCCTGTGGAAAACTGGTTTTCGGCAGAAGTTAATTACTGTAGCACACAATTATTAGCTGATTAGTAACTTGCTGGTTCTCCTTATTACTCATTGCTTTGACATCTGGTTAGGTAGCTGTGTGCACAAACACCTCTATACAAGTGTAAGGTGGCATCACATCATGCGGTTGACGTGCAAGGGCTCCATTCCCACCGTCTCCATTGCTGCGTAGGGCTAAGAGAAAATCCTAATCACACTACATTTCCATGGAAGAGTGAGACAAGACTCCCTGTTGTCTGCGGCTATCCTGTCCGCCTTTTGACACCGCAAGGTGGTGTTTGCTGAACACTGATCCCATTGTAGATGTCAGAGAAACACTCTGGACACTGGTGACTGAGAAAGGCCAACACAATGCTGATGGACCAGCCTGGCAAAATAAGGGGGCAGGAGTGTTTGACTCAGGAATATTATGCAGGATATTTAACTGTATTCGTCTGAGAGCTGGTCATAGGTTCTGCGATGATGCAGGTGTTCAAAAATGGAGGCTGACACACAATACCCTATATGTTACTTGACTTGGAGCCTCACTTACCCTAAGGCCCTGAAATCTTGCAGGAAGTCCATGTCTTGCCACACTCTCTCATTAAAACAGACAACTAATGAAGAACATTTCGAGTTCATACAACTATAATGAAAGACATGAAAATGGACTGAATGTAAGTGGATGAAATACTATTCTCAAAGACAGTTTGTATTACACCTAGATCCTGGATAGATGTCAGGAAGTTCCCCTTTACCAAAAGACTTCCAATCCTTAAAGGAAAATGAAGTTTTGATTTACAACCATGTAAGCCTCAGCAGGAACAGTATCTGTGTCAGCAATCTCAAAAAAATACCTGGCCTACTTGGTGCATGAGTAGCTGGTTGAGCAGTCCAAAAGGCACTCAAGAAAACATGGTGAGACAGCACACTATGTGTAAATATAAAAACAGTCTTACATTGTTATGAAATGACTGTAGGGATCAAGACTGACCAGAGTAACCGACTCTGCACAATGAGCCTCACAACAGTTTATAGAACATGCTTTTCACAGATGGTGAATGAAGTCTTACAATCCTCCTCACATTTAGGAGGAGCTGTGTAACCTGCAGCGCTGCTGTGAAAGCTCTGTAGGCAGAAGGCTGATTGCAACTGTTGGAGTTAGCTGACCTACATAGACACGTACTGCTCCTACCCTTGCTGGAACTGGAGCATCCAGATTTATACAACTAACACTTCTCTTTGAAGTGTCACTATGAGGAAATTTTAACTATGTTTAATCCTTATTGCTTACACAACATATAAGCTGAAATCCCCTTTCGCAATTTGTAGAACAACCAAAAGCCAAGGCATCAGGAACTACAGCTAAAATATCACTTCTAGGTTATTTTGTTGTATCTTGCTATTGCAGATGACATGTTACTATAGATCTCAGAACACAGTGTAAAGCTCCATGCATATGAGCAACAAGTATTTCAGACTTTAAACTAAGACTTGAGGCTCTCCTTATGATACTCAAGAACTTGTAAAAACTTTCTTTAAATAAGGGTGTGATACTTAATGGACAGAGATAAATATCACGCTTTTGTAAAATCTTAGAGCTACAAGAAGAGCATTTCAGACTGAGAAGGCTGTATTTTCCAGAGGACGGATCTCAGGTGACACCTTAAAAAGACAAACAAGCATAGAGAAACATTTGGAAACAAAATATTTGGAAGCATTTGGAAGCAAAACCTAAAACAGCTTGTTTCCACTCGAAAATAAATGAGTGTCATCACAAAAGACATGAGACAACAGCTCAGACAGAACAAATTATAAATACACAAAATATATAGATTTCCAGAACAATTGGATCTTGATTCTGTAGATACTTATGCACAAGTGGATGCATTGAGTTTCCTGGGATTGCTCCTGCATAAAGTTATTTCAGTCTGTAAGTCTCCAGTCATGTGCAGTGACATTTGCAAACTTGTAGGACTGGAACTTCAAAAATGATAAATTCTTCTGAAGAGCCATGGTTCCTTTTCTATGATCTAGAGAGTACTTAGCAAGCATTTGGTCATTTCTGTTATAAATGATGAGCCATATATGTAAAGCTACAAAGCAGAGGCTGAGAAAAGGTGAGACATTTCATAATCACTAGACTGGCAGGTCTTAAAAGTTATCCCTCTTCCCCCTCGCTAATGTACATTCATAACTTTGCATGCTATCAATAATTTATGGGGCTATTTATGGGGGCCATTTTCAACCTGTGGAACGCTGACACATGGTGTACAGTAGCACGGGAGAGAAAAATATGAAGGGCAGAGCTAGGAGGGATACTGGCAGGAGGCAATGGCTACACTGGAGCTCTGAGCAGCCGCCTTGCTAATTCCAAGCATTTTCATTGCTGTGCTTCCCCTACCCAATCCCCACCTGGACACCTCTTCTGTAATTCCACTCCTAACTCCATCTCTTGTGCCTGAGATGCTGCTGGAAGAAGGCCCTCATGCTGGGCCACACTGAGCATGGAGCGTGGCAAAGAAAGCTTGGTACTAGCAATGCTGCTCTACTCTGCCCTTGCTGTCTCCTTCATGCCATAGCCCAGGAGATGGGGAGGCTCCTGGGGACAAATGGTGCTCTAGCAGTTAGTGGAAGAGCAATCCTTTCTGTAATAAAAAGCTGGGTATTTAGTCACATATCTTAATCCTTTCCACGTATGTTCTTTCTTGCTCTCACCCCCTAAATTTTGTTCAAACTGAAAAACAGGAATTTGGCCTCATGTCTGGGATTTCTGGATAGCTAGCAACCTGTCTGGATCTGCAATAGTGCAGCTCAAATGATGCCTGTCCTGACAAATGGCAGCGCACATACACTGATCAACTTGCACTTTAAATGAATATAAATCTGAGGTATCTGGAGCATGTCACGCTTACTGCACAGGTGCTACTTATCTGAGTTTGTGCCACCAGATGCCTGTATCTGTGTTTTGGCCTGTGTTGTCCTGAGCTGAAATTAGAGATGCTGGCACAAACTTTATGCAAGATAAGATAAAACACTTTTAAAATATGTGACAGAGCCCTTGTAATGTACATCAGCAACCTATCAGGTTGCAGAACTTTTCCTTGGAGCATGAAAAGTTCTGGCTACCATCAAATTGCTTGTTTTCCTCGCTAAGTTTTTAAACCTGAACACAGTCAGAGAAAAGTTTAGACTACAGAGAGGAGTTATCTTTCCAATTACAGTAAATGGTACGCTGCCACTGGTCCAGGTGAGCCCATCACTGCTTCCTGGAGGTGGAAGGGATGATACCCTTGCAGGCAATGCCTCAGCTTAGCTTGTTGTATATTATGAAATAATACAAGTTATTTAGCGAATGGTTTATTTAGAGAATGAAATTACAGAATTTCATTATTAGGGAATGAAACCAGCATCTTTTCTGCTGGGCAGTTCTTAGGCAGGGGAGAAGCTGCTTCATTCCCCTGTAAGCCGTGCCCTTCCCTAACCACTTTCTCCTTACGCTGCCCCCACACTGGGCTTGGCACTATCTTGAGGTAGCAAGTTTCATGGACTAACTACAAGCTATTGCAGAAAGAGCTAAGAAAAAGGGTCGCATTGGTTTTAACTTTGTTTCTCACTTTGGTCTCGATTTCTGAGATATCCCTTAGGATTTATTATTTCTGTGGTTATAGGACCCAGAACTCTGGGGCAGTACACACACTGTGCCAGGACGTAATGCACAAATAAACCCCAAGTCTGCAGACTATTACGCACCTACCTCGTTTCATACCTGCCTATAGAGCACAATGGTCTATTTACCTAGTCTACAGCTAGGCACTGTGGAGGATGGTCTCTGCCCCAAAGGGCTTATAACCTCAAAAGAAAGTCAAGCAAATAACAGAAAACAAGGAAACATTTAGAGTCTGGAGTAGTATTTCAGGTCTCGGTGTCACTTTATCACAGATTACCCTATCAGTGTCTGTGTAGCAACTGACTGCAATTTCTTTCATGTGGGCAGCCTGCTAGGTCCCTTAATGTTAATGGGGCATCACATGAATAAAGAATGAAGTGGATGAAAGAAGCAGTTGGATCACAGCACTGATCCCCGTAGCAGCATCTGGTGAGCAATAAGGTCAAAGGCTTTTTTGAAGTTAAAAATAAATTATATTACTAGATTTTCTTTTACTCACTGCCCTGCACAAAAGATCATCCTTTGTACCAATGCTGACTTGTCTCCAATTTTTCTTGGTAGTGACTTAGAATTATCTGAAATTGAAAAAGGCAAATAATTTGAAAATGGAAATGGTATTTTTTGAAAAATACCCTTTTAAAAAAAATTGTGACAGTACCTTATTTTGCTACATTTCTCATGGCCATTTTAGCAATTTAAATTAAAGTTTTAATTTAAATGTTTGAAACTGTTTCTTTAGAATTCCACAATGAAACAATTTTTAGACAACTTAATAATGGTTTTGATAATTCTCATAATGTTTAGAATAGATGAGAAATTATCGAAAAGCAGGTCTAATTTGAACCTGTGCAGTAGGAAGAATTAATAGCAAAAAAAAAAAAAAAATCCAAATAAAACTTCATACTAGATTTGTAAGCAAAAAGCCATTGTACACAACAACAGTCCATGTCTGAGATTAAATCAGAGATCTGAACTGAGACGGTATAACACAATGGTAGCTCTTTCATTCTGCAATATTAAAGGATAAAGAAGGGTCCATTCAAGTTCTGTCCCAGAAAGCTGCTGCTCACTTCAATCTTTTCTATCCCTGCTGCTGTTTAACCAGCATATTTACTGTTAGATTTTCCTTGAAACAATAAAATACCAAGACATTCTCTTACCTGTATATCTCTTTTGAAGCACCCCAGATGTAAGAGTGAGTGAAAATTTGCAGATAACTGCTACTCCTCTTCAAATCTTGAAGCTATCACCAGGGCAAAAATATCCACAGATGAACCACATTTTCATTTAACTATTTCAAGAAGTTATTCCTTACCCATTTGTCGCCAACTGGACCACCTGTGCTAGTAACACTGCACCCAGTCATACGTGTTTTCAGGATTAGTCAATGAAAACATCTTCATGCCCCTGCTGGAAACCAGGTATTTGGTCTTGCAGCATCTTCTTCCCTAACTGTTGAAACTGTATAGCCTGACTGAACTCATGGAAGTCCACATCCATGTTGCAGTCCATCCGCCAGCCACCTACTGCAGACTTAAGTGGGGCCTTAAACTGTCACGTTCTTTACAGGTGATTTGCAAGTGAAAGCGAGAGTAGCTCTCTACTTCCCCCTCAGCCTGCTCCATTTGAATTCTCTGATGGCTAGAAAGAAGAAAGCTCATCAGCTTTCTCATCAGCACAGAGCCTGTAAGGTCCTTCTCTCTTACTAGCCACTGAGTCCTTGAAACCTTCAGTATTGTAATATCTGCCACTGCTACCCCTTGTGAAATTTGACAGAAATTGGCCGCTGGGCTCAAAGGTTAGTGGGAGGATTGACTGGTACATAGCAAAAGCATCAGTGTGTAAGTCCTGACAAACAACTGAGAAGCCCATTATTATATTTAAATATATATGCCTTTCAGCTTGTTTACTCACAGAAATATCAGGACTGACAAATGGTATACCCCTTGTTGAATGACTCAAGCATGTAGTCAAACCTGTCTGTCAGTGTTGGTAATATGGCAACAAAAAGACTTCCAGAGACATTTTTGCTCACGGAAATCCATTATGGAAATCCCTATAGTACTGTTTGGAATTAGCAAAATTTCTAGTTCGGAGGAGATGCTATACACTTCCAGAGTGAGAAAACCCATGTGAACGTGACCTTTCCTGTAGTTTTCTTAAGGAATAAGCCTCTCTGGCTTTATGTATACAACTGGAAGGAGCGAAAACAGCACAAACCCACTGTTTCCTCCTTGTACATCAGCTTTTCCAGATCATTAAACAAAATGTAAATTCTGTGATTTAGAACAGAAAATCCTGGCAGGGTCCAAAATATTGATTTTGTCAAAGCTGTTTGTTCTGAAGAAGGAATGTGGGAATCCTTGTCATCTTTTCATGGTAAGGCAGACTTTTTAAAAAATCTTCTTGGAGGAAACTAATGTTTCTGGGCATACAGATTCTCAAGTTCTTTCTGGTTGTGATCCCACTTACAGGTCAGTAATTTCACATGACCCCAACCATTAGTATAAATAGCAGAAGAGGCTGAATTTGTTAGTTACGATGCAGCTTGTAACTGCTATGATTTTACTTTGTGTTACAGCTCCTAGGCTGAACCCTGCTGGTTTGTATAGGCTAATGAAGGAAAAAGGTAGCCCAGAGTTTTTAGACTGCACACTCACCTACCCTAACATTAAAAATAAAAATCAAAAAATGGAGAAGATATTTACTGGCAATAACCAGAGGGTTTGATTCCAACTTGATAAATGTGTATTAACATAAATTAATGATACAGTCTATCTTCTGTACCTAACTTAGTTTAAGAGCCTAGCGATATAGCATCTTAGATGCTCTGAACTGCCCTTTGAATAGTCTAATGGCTGTAGGAGAAACCTAAACTCTCAAATCAGGTACCTGTTTTAGACACTTGAAGTCAGAAGATGATCCCTCAGTCTCTCATAACATTTTAACGCATGAATTCCTTTATTTAAAAAATTTTTACGAAGTTTTGACATTCACTTTCTTGAAGATAATTTGCCATAATGTTTGCTCTGAACTACAGAAATGTCACAGATAACATAAGTGCAAAAAGATTACCATGGCTTTGTCATGGTATGTCACGTCAGAAAAGTAGTAAGAATAATGACATCATACCTTGCATGTTAAAATATCAAATGCCTTCTTGGTGGGATACTTTATAATGCCACACAATGTATATTCATAAAATGTTTTCTGGAAGGTAAATTTATGTCAGACTCTTTTTACTAGGTTTAAGGTTTTAGTCCTACAATGAGATCACCACAAGTGTATTTCTGACCCTGAGGGCCTGTGCACAGTACAGGGACACACTCCTAGAGCTGGCACACCACGTAGTTTCTAAAATGACACCACATAAAAGAGCTTATTGTTCTTATGTTGTGACTCAGGAGATTTCTTGGTCATCCCAAGTCTGGAGTGTTTTATAGTAGCTGATGTGTGCGTTATAGAAACACTATGTGTATGTAAAGAAGTGAATTGTCAAACAATAAAATTGCAGCAATCCTAAATGCAAAGTTTAAAACTTACAATTTGCCTTGATTTTTGTGTATTAATCCTTGCAAGTGCTCATCCAGCCAATCCATTTTGGTGCATCACCATATGTACAAATATTTGACTAGTGCTTGGAAATCCTATTCTATTCTTGGAAATTCTTGAGAATTCAAGTTGCATGACCTGGTAATGACTGCATGTTCAGAATTTCAAATGCAAATAATTGTTCTTCTGTAACAAGGGAGGGAACTGGGAAACTGATAAGAGTATGTTACATACGACATTTGAAGGTGTTATCAAGTACCATTGTCCACATTTACGACTGATAAACCACCTCAAGAAAAGCAGCTGCTATAGAAACACAGAGGTCTCATGCTCCGTCTTGAACATGAGGTTTGCAAAGGAGGGCTTGTAGAGGCAAATAATTACAAGCCAGTACACATAAAAATTAAGACTATTTTCTCCGCTTTTACAAATTCTTGCATTAGCTGTTGTCTGCATCCTGGTTTTACTTAAAAGAAAGAATTAGACCTTGAGTGCTAATGATATTCCTTCAGGCTGTTTTTTCACCTTTCTCTCCAGACACTGGAGTTCCTTGGGGTCCTCTCTTCATCAGCAAACCTTTCTGTGCCTTTTGTTCATACTGCTGAGATTAATGAACGATATGATTCTTTGGCGTTAAAGGCACACAATCTACTTGAAAAATCAAACCTGTCTGAAGCTCTTATGCTTCCTGTAGTTACGTCTGAAGATCGAAAGAAATAGAAGAAAAGCATTCCTTCTTGGCTCAACAGGTATTTGAAAGTATTTGAAAGTATTTGAAAGTATTTTTATAAGCAATTTATTGTTTTGATCTAGTTAACAAGAACGACCTTTACTGCAGAGATCTTCAGTAGAAATATCACGGATGGAACTTCCCCCTTCCTCACTGTCATTTTGTCTGTCAAACTTGAAGGTTATCCTTTAAAGGATTTTCCTCTCAGAAACTGAAAATCATGTAAGATGATTACAAGCATTCAAAGCTAACCTGGGACTTCAAACACTCGTTTCACGATTTCGCACAGGTCTCTTGCGTGACTTAAGGCACGCAATCTCTTCCTGTGCCATTCCGGTTGTAAAACGGTATTTCGTTACCTCGGGAGGATGTTGGGGATAAATACACTGAGGTGCTCCCATACACCGGTGACAGAGGCAGGCAATCAAGCTTTAATTCCGTCGATAAAGAGGGGCTCGGTGACTACGCTCGCCAACCCGCCCCCAGGCTCCGTGCGAGGCCGCTGCCTCAGCCGCCTCAGCCGCCGCTGC
>VXAL01015945.1:0-63208 GCA_013399475.1 Chauna torquata | reverse complement strand
GATATAATGGGGTGTTTTCATTTGATATGGTAGAATAGCTTCAGAGTCCAGTTGTTACAGCATCCATGTTTTGGGGGGGGTGGGGCATATTCATGAAGAGTTGGTGTAGGCTGATTACTTGCATTGCTAGTATGGCTTCAAGTGGTGCTGCTTGTTCCTTTCCTCACTTTCAAGTATTTAGGAATACTCAAGTCCTGTTTAGTGCTTTGAATAGCATTCCCTGAGTGTGNACTGCAATGAAGTGCAGGCAGTGACTGGTATATTTTTCTTATCTTGGACTGCTCATGGAATTCCAGCTCCTACATTTTTCATTTACCCTGATCTTTACTGAATAACACTCCTCATTAAATCTCAAGACAAATATAGGCATCCTTAACTTGAGGGAAACTGAGCACTGTAAAGAGTGAGGTTTTTCCAAAATAAAAGTAAAAGCCTAACCTGTGCTCTCTCGTGTTTTTCTGTGTGGTCTTCTGTTGGTTCCCCTATACTGCAATTTTAGGGGAAACTGGGGGTAAGTGAATGCTTAATATGTGATTGCTACTAAGAAAACACTAGTTGTGAAACAGTAAAATTCTCTTGCTCTAGGCTCAAGTTTTGCTTTGTGGTCTCCATTTTGTATAACGTATCTTTACTGATTACAAAGGAAAGTTTGAAGGTGGATTTTTAAACACAGTTTTTGCTTGTAAATTTTGCAAATATTGTGACTTTAGCTCTTCAATCTCTTTAATTTTTAGCAAGATGAATATCATATGGTTCATCTGGTATGTACTTCCCGGACGCCCCCAAGTTCTCCAAAACCCAGCACCAGTAGAGGTGGTCACGCAGCTTCAACCTCCAGCAGTAGCTCAGTGAGTTTTTTTTTTTTCATACACAGGAGATAAATTTCTTCTACACTGAGGAAGCTTTCCAGCAAGTTCTCTTCTCACTCCTAAAATTTGATTGTAAAAGCGTGTGATAAAAGTAGAGCATGTCATATGAATTTGTAGAATTAGACTTGATTATTTAAGGGTGTCATTTTATTTATTTAAACAAATATGACCTTTCAAATCGTAATGCTATCATGTTTATTAGATGATAAAACACTATTTTCTCTAAGCTATTCTTTATCTTTCCCACATTTTCTTTATGGAACAGTACCTTTTTCTTTCTCTACGTGTTTCTGTATTTTTGCCAAAAATTGACCAGTGTATTTAGACTTTTTAACTAAGTTCTGTTTAGTTTTCTGTATATATCTTCTACTGAAGAGAGACCAGTCAAATTAGTGCCCTTGTTTTGAGAAAGGTGGAACTTGGCCAGTGTTTCTTCTGCTTGACAAGAATTGGCCACTACTTAGCCAGCTTCAAAGTAGTCATAGTGTTGGTAGTCTGTAAGGTGATGAGGAGTAGAAAGTGTTCATAATGTTTTTAGTTCAGTTGATCAAAGAACACTTTTTTTGGTGCATTTTCAGTTCTTCCCTTCTTCACCCTTCCCATCACTCATGTTGTAATCGGAAAGCAATGTTGTTCTTTAGTTGTGCTCAGTTTTAACAGAAGTAAAAGCAATGTTTCTGTTGATGACTTGCTCATCATCACTGTAATTCTCTTGGCTTTTTCCAGAGCTGATAGCATGACTAAGTGATTCATGAAGGTTAGTCAGAAAGGAGAGCATACAAAACTGTTACTCTACATCTGTGGTGTGTGTTGCTTATCAACACATGGGACATACCCCTTCAGTGAAGCTGTCTTGATTCTTCTGTCCATAGGGTACTGTTTCTGGCTGCTGTGCAACCGACAGCAAAAAGTAGTGGTTTACACAGTAGAAGAGAGTGGATAGTAGTTACATTATTCATGCTTGCTAACAGCAGTATAAATACAGAGGGGGCTTCCTTTGTTTTATTGCTACATAGATGAGTTGTAAATGATGTATTTAAGTAACTGTATTAATGACCGCTTAAAGTAGTCAGCACGCACAGTGTTAAATTTATAATACTGTGAAGGAAACAACCTAATCCCAAAGCTTGAATGGCCTTTATTCTTCCATTTGTGTTTTTTTCACTCTTTTCCCCACTGTCTAGTGGTAAATTTTTCTTGTTTTCCTTTGTAGGGCAAATGTGATATGGATGTCTTAAGTAATTGCAGCTCCTCACTTCCTGAGTTGTCAAAGTTGAAGAGGATTTTCTACTGAGTAAACATTACAATAATGCTTAGCAATAGGGTTTGGGGATATAGTAAAACTAAAATAATGCATCTCAGTGGCCAAATTAGTCTTGTTATGGTGAGAAATAATCTAGGATAGAGCCAGCTGTTGTCCCACTTCCAGGATTAAGTATTTATCTTGGAAAGCATTGAAGGCCTGACTCTCTATTTAGGTGTGTTTCTGGGAGCCTAAGGATTTCCTAGCTACTTTCATGTTATGCCCTCCCCCCCACTCCAGCAGTTGGCACAGTAATTTGGCTTGGGCAACTGGCACAGTGAAGACGATGATGATTAGAAAAGTAAAAGGGGAAAACTGAAAATAAGGACAGAGCAAGGATATTTTATTCTACAGCAGGCACTTGTTGTCTCTGATATTCATAACCTGAGTTTGTAGTTACTTTTGTTAACAATGGCCTGTAGAATTAGTTTCTGCTAAAGATATATTTTTTTGAATTAAGCTTTAGTTTGGTTCAGGTTTTTTAAAACTTTGATTCCCAGTGACTTACAGGTTTGTCTGGGAGCTGTCGAGTGCTTCTGAAAACTTCACTTTTTTTTTTANTGCCAGAACCAATAAAACCCCAGTAGACTTGCCTGTTGCTTATATAAACAATAAAAAGTTATAAAACAAAACGTTAAAGCAAATAGTTTTCTTAAGACACAGTTGTAACTTTATTACCGTAGTGAAAATACCCCCAATTTCAATTTTATTTATTTTAAAGAATTTGGACCGTTCTGGATCAACTGCTGCCTCACCCACAAACCAAGAAGCTTCGTCTACATCTTTGAACACTAGTGCAGATGGAGTGAGGCATCGTAATCTTCCACAAGCGCAAAGCAATCCCATACCAAGCCACCAGTTCCCTTATTTAATGCAAGGGTAAGTGAAATTGAAGCAATTCTTAGCTCTTCCATACTCTTAAAGATACTCTCAAATGTTCTGTTAAGATTTTCTTTCACACTTTGCAAAATGATTTGGCTGTTTCATCTTGAAGCATAAGTCACACTTAGAAACTTTTTTCACATGAACTTTAATGTTTTTAGCCAGGAGTCATTTGAAGAGTAAGTGTTCTTGGTGTACCCCTTCAAGCTGTTGTTTTTTACTTTGTGCTTTCTGCTCTCAACATTCTGGTTGCTCTTTCTCGTCCTTTATTGTAATCATCAAGACTCAATTCTTAACAAAATATGATAGTTCTTAATTTTTGACACATGGGATGCAACTCTTCACTTGTCCGTATTGGATTCAATTGTGGAAGTGGTATGAGTTGGTTTGAGTGCATGTACGCGCTTGTGAATCTACAGTGTTAAAGTATTTTCATATGTAACAAATGTATGTACATTTCTCGATTAGATCTGTTGTTTAACTTTCAAAATTCTGTCTTTTTTACCACTTAAAATTTCTTAAAGCTGCTTTTTAGCCTGCGTGACCTTTACAGCTTCTTAAACACTCCTGTAAGTTTTCTTCCAAGGGAGAACAGTGCATTCTGATATGATAGCTGTCATTTTCTCAGGGAACGCTTTCAAGATTTCTTTTTTCACAAAGTGTTCTCCCATAGTGCTGTATAGTTTCCAGGGATTTTTGGAGGATGCTGGTGGGGACAGGGACACACACAAAAACAACCTATGAATCTGCCAACAGTAACAGTTTTGGTAGCTGGGAAGAAAATGGATGTCAGGAACTGTTAAAAATATTTTTAGTTTTGGTTCAATTCACTTTTGTGTTTGAATTAGCCTAGACTTTACTAGTCTTACTAGTTTTCATCCTAAATTCCTTTGTCCTTTTTGCTATTCATCTGAAGTGTACTGTGCTGGGAAGAGTGCTTTTGCAATGGGTGGAGTTCTCTGTTATTCTGACCACATTAATCTTTGCGTAAGTGGTTATACTTGCCTTTATGACAAAGCTAGGTGATACTAGGTTGACTGGCAGGACTACTGTTCAGTGTACTGTGTATTAATTCCAGAAGCAATTTTTTTGCATGTTGTGTTACTCATCCCTGTGATGTTTTAATTTTTTTAATTAGCTTTTCATATAAACGTACCCTGAGNCACACAACAGAACTATTGTTCAGCCTTTTAGCTGAAATAGTTCAGTTAAAATACACGTAAGAATCAGTTTAGAAGACACTACTGTGTTTAAAGAATAAATAAATCAAAATCCTTACGTTACTCTAAGGCTGTGTCTGTATCAGCAAGTAGTATGTATGCTTTGAGAGGAGTGGATCTGTAGACTGAAAGAGGTGCTGAGAACCTGACATCAACACTGAATGCATTTCCAGGCTTTCTGTCTTACTTGGACTACATCTAATTTGATCAGCTGGCATGGGTGCCTATTTGTTGCTGAAGTGCATTAGCAATGCACCTGAATCACAACTTTCAATTTAGTGTAATTCAAAAGGAATCCAGGTGGTGATTCAAGAACGTTCTGTGGTGCAATCAAAAGAACAGTGAGAGGAAATGACTGGGAGATTTGCTTCAAGAGTGCAGTCCTGATATGAACAGAGATGCCGGGATGGATGCACCCTAACTAATCTTACTATTTTTTTTTAAAGTAATATAGTCAAATAGTATCAGAATTTTAGGTAGATCTTTGTTTTGGGCTGCTCAGCACTGGATCTGCTCTACCCTAAATAGTCAGTCTGTGCTAGTGCCTGTTGTAGTCTGCTGTCTTCTCGAAATGCCCTTTTTAGTGCTGTCAGTGATCTTGGTAATCTTAGTTAGATGCATCTGTTTTTGCTTCAGCATGCTGCTTCCTGTATTCCAGCAGTGAGAAGTGCCTTCTGTTTTTTTAGCTACTGTTTTAAAGGTCATTTGGGGCCATGAAATCTAGCATTAATGTAGTTTATATACAGACTGAGACTTGTTAAGAACAACGAAGATATGTAGGTGAAACTTGCATTGCCTTGTGGATTTTTCTTGGTTTCATGACCAAATGGTTTTATTCTAGCTGTGATGAACTATAGACTCTACTGATGCAGAAAGGTCTCCAGATGTTTGAAAATATATGTGAGGGCCCATTTCCTTGGGCGTTTTGCAATATTTTCATTAGTACAGTAATTAGTACAAATAACGTGAATGTGAGGCAATTAAATGATAGTTTTGATGTCTCTCAGTTCCTGGCATGAAACTTCAGTGTACAAGTTGAATACCCATTGAGGAAACAGCTAAATCAGATTTTTAAATTGTGTTCTCTGTAATATTTCAACACTTCCAGTTGATTTAGAGTTTTTGTAAATGGTATTTTCTAAAGATCTAGATTTGAGATGGGAGTGGGCAAGTAGTCTGTACTTCAACAAGTCAGTCTTGTGCTGTGGAGAGCAAGCACAGCATTGTCTGCTTCTATGGACTTAGTTCAGGACCCCACTGTGCTATGCAGGTACAAACAGAACAGATAGGCTCAGTCCTGAAATGGCTTGCATTTCAGATTGGAGAGTACTTGGAAGCAATAAACAGATGAGAAACATGAAGGCAGTGAGATTATTTGTCAAGCGTGGGCAGCCCACCTAATGCAATGTTTTTATATTGTGTACGTAGTAATGTTTGAAAGCAGACAACAAAATGACATACTGACAGCATACAGAATGTTCCAGCACACAAACACCAACTTTGCTTCATCAGTAGCACTTGCTCGCTGTGTATTTTCTAAAAGTAGCAAATACACGATGGAGGATATTGAAATAGCAGTTGAAGATGATATCTCAGTCTCATATGATGCTAATAGTAAATGAGGCATCTTTGTGGGTCAAGGTTGTTAAACAAATGCATTTATTATCAGGGATGCAAGATAACAAAGGCCAAGCTTGTAAGTTTGAAGGTAAACTTATATATGCAAGTTATAAAGTTTTCTTTCCAATAGTGGTGAGCAATGGCTTCATGATGACACCAACTAGGTAACTGCAAAATGTTTGTGTTCTAGAACCTTACTCTCAAATGAATCCCAGTTAACTCATTTTAAGTTTCTTCCTTATACCAAAAGTAGTAATTCAGGGCTTTAGAGATATTTAAAGAACAGTGTCTCATTTCAGAATATTCTGAAGCTATGTCTACATTTGAACCTAAAACCCGTGTTTTCTGACTTACCTAACTATTCTGCTGCCTGCTCTGTTATGTTTTTGAAATATCTGTGCCTGTGCAATTTACTTCTCTGCTCTTGTGCTGTTGCTGCCATTATCTTGAAATACTCCCTTCCTTTTTCTCCTCCCCTTAGAAAAAGAGGAGGAGAAAGCACATGCTACTTTCCTTTTTCTTCTAACAGCTAGCCAGCTTGCTTTACTGAGAAGAGCGTCTTCCTTTGGAGAGGTTCTCCAGTCTCACTGAAATACACTACGCTATGTTTAGGGTTTTCCAGAATTTCTTAAGTTAGCTTAATAGCCTGCCAGCTGTAATAGCTATATCATTGACAAAATCTGCCTCATTTTGATTTTTTTTTTGATGCAGAAGCCAGTTCTTGAATATTCATGTCTGCGTTTTCTAATTAATGAGGTCAGATCTTAAAGAGTTGTCATGCTTCTCAAAAAGTCACATCTTCTAGAAAAGCAGTTTAAAACTAACATCAAAACAAAAACAAACCACCAAAATACACTAATGGGAGAGGAAAGAATGTTATTGAAGTCTTCTGTGGTTTGTCTTGCTTGACTGGCTTCTTTTTCTGCAACCTACTCTTTAAGACATTGAGAAAGCAACTTTGGAAAGAGTTTGGAAGAAAGTAGGAGCTCAAATCCTATAATATTTCTAAAATACATGTTTGTTGGGGGAGCTGGTAGCCTAAACCCTCCCAACTTTTGTTGAGCTCCATGCAGGAGATTAAAGTGAAGCCAGCCTGAAATCTCAAGGCTGGGGCGGGGGGAGTGGCGCGGGAAGGAGGCTGGATTCCTGCATAGTTCACAGTCAAGTTCTGAGGTAGCACTGTTTATTGGCAACTGAGCTGGGGAAATAGGTATGGTGGAACAGTGGTCCTGCCTGTTTTCATCCCCATATGGTATTCTTTCTGCTTGAAACTGAGATATTGTTCAGTGATTTGTCACAACATAGAGCTTAGGAAACCCGTCTAGAAAACTCTTTACATTTTGAGGGTCAAGTGAGAGGTCAGTATTTTTTGAATTTTGGAGGAGTCTTATTTCTCAAAGCGTTTGCCAATTCAAGGGATAGAAAAACATTCTTAAAGCTTGCAACCATAAAGACAAAAGTGTGATTGACGTTTTTAAATAGGAGGTTGACAACTCTGCTGTTCCAATACAGAAATTTTTCAGAAATTGCTTGCATCAGCAGGGCTACCAGTTTACCCTTTCAATTTATGAAAGAAACCTAGAGTATTGCATATGAATGTCTTCATTTGTATATGGTATCAGGAAAGTAGCTTTTGCTTTATTTTTTTTTCCAAACTACTGTCAAAACAAGTAATGACTGAATTCAGAAATAACAAACTGAGTTTTAGCAGAGGTCATGGAGTTGCATTAGAGGTTCTTGTCCAGAATTAGAGTGAAATACTTTTTTATGTATAAGATGGAAAAAGATTTTAATGTCTTCCTCTCACCTTTCTTTCTGGGCATGTCTTTTATATCTGAATGCCTGGTAGACTAATTAATCTCTTGGTGATATCTTTGCAGGGAGTGCCTTACTTAGGGAACAGGTGTAGTCTGCAGTACAATTACAACAGTCTCAGCTTTTGCTACCTGCAGTCTGAATAAACTTTTCTTCATGCTTTATACTCTCATGCTGTCCTGAAAGATGTCCTGGTTTACTACAGTTTACTATATCAAAATCTTTGGGGAAAGAGTTGGAAATCTTGCCAAAACATGCTATATGCTCTAGGAGGTAAGAGAGGCTAAGAAGTTTAAAAGCAGACAAAACCAAACCTAAAACTGAAGTATAGGAGCTTTATCTCTCTTGCGTGTGAACCAGAGTTAAAAGCTTGTAGGCAGGAGGATCCCTTATACTCAAAGTACTGAGGAGGAGGAGTAAGGCATTTGCAGTGTTCTCTCAGTCGTGGTCTTTAGACGCTGTATCTGAAAGATTAGTTTTGCTGTCTTTGCTTATCTTTAGTTCTTTGTGTTTGTGATCACAGTGTATTTCAGGTATTGCGTTTAAAAGAAAGTTGTAGAAGCTAGTAAGTTTTATATTTGCAGCTCTTGTAATGCCTGTAAGGGTGACTTCTGAACTTAAAAGAAATTAAATGGATATATTTCTGCAATTATGTACAAAATTTTAACAAACTGTCAACATGGTTTTTGTCTTGGAGATGCAGCTAGTGACAGATGTCTAAATACAAAAAAGTAAATCTTTCTATAGAAATAACTTCACTTATTAACTTATTGTATGAAAACAAAGTGCTCTTTAGGTGATCTCACTGCATGTTCTGGTGTTATTTCAGTTGTTTTAGGGGGACAAATGAGAGGAAAAATGCTACTTTTAGCATTTAGTGCTTTTTAGAATGTGGCAACATAGAACTGAATATATTTCTTTTAATCTTTTTGCAGCAATATAGGCAACCAGTTTCCAGGCCAAGGTGTTCCTGCTGGATTTCCTATGTATCCTGCATTCAGTCCCTTACAGATGATATGGTGGCAACAAATGTATGTGCGTCAGTACTACATGCAATAGTAAGTTTGTTTTATGTTAGGTAGTGCTGAATTACGCTAATGAAAGGAAGGTCTTAAATATTGTTTGCAGTATCAAAGTGTTTGTGCTTAGTTTGTCTGGCTGTGCTCTTTTTACACTGATAATTTTGTGCAACAAATTGTAAAAGCCAGCTTTGGATTGGAATTAAATGATTGTGTTAATAAGTAAAGATTTAAGGGAAAAATGTGTTTTGTTTAGACTTGTGTTGTCTGAAAACTTGTTTTCAGTAGTGCAGGAAGGAAGGCAGGAGTAGGCTTAGAAACTTTGGCGTGTGGTGGTTTTTTTTTTTTTTGACAAAAGTTTTATATTTGAATTTTTAGCCAAGCTGCTGTTTCAGCCCAGGTGACTTCCAGCACTGAACCAGTGAGATCTGCAGTTGCTCAGGCTGTAAATCCACAACGTGTTCCTGCAAATGAACCTGCAGCAGTGCCAAATGTAGCTGTCCAGGAGAACAGGCCTGTAAACCCGAATGTTCAGATGAATGCGCAGGGAGGCCCAGTAGTTAATGAGGAGGACTTCAACCGGGACTGGCTGGACTGGATGTACACGTTCTCTAGAGCGGCTATTCTTCTGAGCATTGTATACTTCTATTCTTCCTTCAGTCGGTTTGTCATGGTAATGGGAGCCATGCTACTGGTTTATTTGTGAGTACAATGATTAAGTACAGCTGCAGATCAGATATATGGGGTATAGAGCTAGTGTATAATCTCTTTAAACTTTGAAAAATGTTTCAAAGACAAAACTTTAGGCACTGCTCCTTTATGGTATGGTGTGTACAAATTTGAATTTCAAATAAGCACAGAGGCAGATTTAAAAAAGAATTCTTGAAACAATTTTTTACAGTAACTTGGGTAACATACTTAAAACAGTGTTCGTAAATATCGGTGATATTGACAGGTCAGTATTATAGAAATGTAGAATTTGGGGATGGAAATTAAGGAGGTCAGGGTGGGGGATGGGGAGGGAAGTTCACGTAATAACCGAAGCGCGTACTTGTGTAAACTTTAAAAACTTTACTGCTTGTATGTGAAGGGAAAACTGCAGAGCTGAGCTCATTTGTACATCAAAAATGTATGGAATTTTGCAGTAAATTGCACTAGGCTGAGATAAGGGAATGTTACTTTAACAGTGGACACCATATCTGGCAGAATTGCAGGGAGTTCTTTCATTTTTTTATCATAAAGACCTCTGCTATGCCCGTTTTATTAAAAAGTATCAGTACTGTTGTCATCAGTTCCCTTAGTGAAAGAAAACACCTTAATGATGTAAAAAGTGAAAACTGGCAGTAATACATGAGGTCTTGGGCCATTGTCATTCATTGACAGTTTCCTTACATGTAGTCTGATTTTGTGACTTAGAGCATTCACACAAGGACTGTTCTGTTTCTGATGCATGTATAGTAATTGAAATCAAAATATAGACACTTGAAAACATAAGAGAGGTTTGCTTAATTTAAAACAGTAATGTGGTTCAAGCTTTAGCTCAAGTTTTTTTCCCCCACAGAAAATCAACTTTAAACTATGAAAACTAAAGCTACATTTAAAAATAATAAAACTTACCTATTAACAAAGGGGAAGAGCCTTCCCCCCCCCCCCCCNCCCCCCCCAAAAAAAAATATTCTACATATTTCATCTCCTAATCATGGTAGATTACACATCTTCTTGCACAGAGTGCTGTGAACAGTGCTTCTGAAACCTAGCAAGACCTGTTTTAACTCAGACATCAAAGAATAGGCATTCTATCTAGAAGTAGGACTACTAGAAAAATGCAAGCAGCTTCATCCATTTGAAAGCACTTGAAGAACTTACAGCAGCAGTTAGGAGATTCTTTTTCTTCCTTTCAAGAGAGGTTTTCAGCTGTTGCTTTTCTTACGTAGACACCAGGCTGGATGGTTCCCCTTTAGGCAAGAGGGAGGCCAGCAGCAGGCAGCCAATAATGTGGAAGGGAACCGTGATGGGCAAAATGCAAATAATCCTGATCTTGAAGAGATGGTAAGTAAGAGCAGATGTATCTTTTAAGCCTTCTATGTATTATATTGTAAAGTATATGTAACTACCTGTTGATAGTACAAAACTATCTTGAATTGGGAATGAATAAGCTGGAAAGTGTTTTTTCATTATTTTTTTTCTTTTTTCCCCCTAATAGTCAAGTATTTAACTTTTCTGTAATGTCTGGGCAGAAAGAAAGACTACTTTGTGAAATATAGCTGGTTCAACCAGAAAGCTTTCAGCATTATCCTCACTGTTATGCAGGTTGCTTAAATTTGGTATTTTTCTGGTCTGACAGTTACTGATTGTCTCTACTTCAATCACAGACTTTCTTTGTGCTAGTTGTTCTTTAGGAGGCTGTTCTGAGAGAACTTAATGTAGGACAATAATGCTGTTAACTTTTGTCAGAGCTCTGAAAGGAAGCAGCTGAATAGCTTCAGTTTCTCTTTTTAAAGGAACGACTAATGGATGATGGGATTGATGAAGGCAGTGGAGAAGATGCAGGTGAAGATCTCAATATAGAGCAGCAGCCTGGATTCATGGCTTCTGCTTGGTCCTTTATCACAACCTTCTTCACATCACTCATCCCTGAAGGGCCTCCACAGGTTGGCAATTAAAATGGAAAAGGAACTGTCAGGCAGTTTCAGTAGCCATACACAGAAGTGGAGCAGATTCTAGAGAGTTTTAAATACAGTGCAATTTCAGAAAAATTTCTAATGTTATCTTTTTGATCATGGTGTACAAAAATGTGTATTTTTTTTTCTTTTGGCTTTCTCATGCATTGCATATTTTAAGCACAAGTGGACTACTAAATGCTTTCTTTAAGATTCTTCTTTTTCTGAAGAATAAAATGTAAAGATATTGGTCTTCCATGTTTTGTTTTTAATTTCAGATGTGTATTACACTGAGGCAAAAACCTTGTACTTAGTCTGCACCATTACCTCTTTAAAGAGCTGTTAAAAATATGAATGCTGACAGACCTTTCCAAATGCTGTAACTCCAGTGTATCTTGTGTTAGTTTTATGCAGGGTATGAATTATCATTTGGGATTTGGAGTTTTTATCATTCCAAAAAGAATGCTGTAAACACCAGGATTACTTGCTAATGGCATGTTGTCTTCATGCCACAAAATACTAAGCCTCTTCTCATATCTTGAGAAAGCTAAAAGCTTTCTCTAGAGGGTGTACTGAAGTTCAGTAAACTTTGAGATGGTTGACAGCTCTTCAAAGAGAATCAACGGTGATGGGATAAACCTTAAATGTTTGATACATACAGTACTTTTTTTTAAAAAAAAAAAAAAGATGTACTGGGGGGAAACATGTAAATTAGTTTTTTTAATAAAAACTGTTATGGTAACTCTTTTGGATGTTTATATGCATATTTGAATGCAAACGACTAAATAGTGCATCATTAAGGATGAGGATATGATTGAGAGTGGAATAAAGTTAATCATGGTTGCATTACTGATATTGACTACAGTGGTATGTTTGCAGCACATGTGCAATTACAGTTATGATCTCAACATCTGGATATCTGTATTCTCAATCTTGTTTTTTCAGTTTCTTCTAAAATAAAACTGAAAAAAGGAAAACTGTACATGTGATAGTAGCACAGTGGTGCTATCAGATTTCAGTTTTCTTTAGATTTTGATTGGTCAAAAAGCTTCATTTATTTTTGTCCCTAATTCTGAAGTTGCCATGTCTTACATAACTTCAGAATAGCTGCAAAGATCCTGCTAAACTACAACCAAAAGAAAACTTAAGCAGATTTCTAATTTTCAGGTACAAGGTAAGGCTCTTAATTAACTCTGAAAAACTGAGAAATAAGGTTTTGTTTTCTGCTTGCTCATGACAAACTGCTGAAGTTGTGCAGGGAAGATTTAAACTTAAAATAACTTTAGTTTTATACTCTGAAACATTTGTCAGTATTTCTAGGCCTCACTGCGTTAAATTTCAATTGGGGAAACACAAATTTGAACAACAATTTTAATTTAAACAATGTAAAGAGAATTTTTTGAGCTATAAAAAAACTTCTATCAGAGAAGGAGAAATAGAGGTCTTTAAAGCATTAATTATTTGTTGAATAGGCAGTAACGATGAATACATCATGTGTAATATGTTTTACTCCCCCATTACTGTGGAGAGCTGCTCTCAATTTAGGTTCTTTTAACCTGGATGGATTTAACTTGACGAATATTTAAGAACTATTGTAAAAACTTAAGTTTTTAAAGGAATGGCACACAGTGGCAGTCCTAGATGTCATAAGACTTGCTGTTTCTGGGATGCATTGACAAGCTTTTAGCTATTTGCTATGTGTGTTCTTCCTACTGCTTTTTCCAAAAGTTTGTTTTCTGTCTTGTCTTGCAGTTAACGTATCTGTATAACCTGTGCAGTTATGAAATACTGGTGTCCAGCTACTAACAGTTAGTAATTACTTCTTGCGGTCATTGTAATTGTTCAGGTATCTGTTTGTTTCCCATGCTACGGGAAGCAATTGGCAATAGCTGTCTGTTATTAGCAGACTAAATTAAGAAAGTTGCTCTTACGCTGTTAACCCCAACTTGGTTAAAAAGGGCAAAATGCTTACTGCTTGGTTTTATTCAGGCAAGGAGAAATTTGATTATAGATTACACAAAGCTGAGACAGTGAAATGACAGATCCTGACTGTTGATTAGGTGTTGAGGCAGGCATTCTGAACTTTAACCAAATCATGGTGCTGGAGCAATGAGTTAAAACGCCAGACTACCATGAGAACATTTTAATGTCATTGAACCTCCTTGCTTCCAGAATCTTATTGAGATCCGAGCAATGAAAAGCGAGAAGATGGTGACTGAGAGAAAAAAGTAAGAAATAAGAACAAGAGATGAAGCATTACCAAAAAGTAATGAAAGAGTTGGAGGCAGAGGAAAGAGGATGTGATTGTGAATAATTTTTCACAAACATTAAAAAGCAGGTTGAGTTAAGAGAGGTACACTTTTTCCTTTCAGAAAAGGAAGGAGCATGTTGAAAATTGTTCAGTTCAGGTCTTTGTGTTTGAGTTTTTGAGTGATTTAGGCATAGAATTGAACAGCATGAAATATGTAAGAAGTGATGATTAGAACAGAGATGAAAACCCTAGGAAAACAGTTATTTCTGTATATTCTTGTAGGAATTGTCCTATAGCATAAAACAAAGCTCAGTTATATAGCGCGTGGCAGTAGGCAAAGCTAGATGCTGAATGGTAGCAAAGTTGTAGCATGAAACGGAACAAGAGGCCTGAGGATTAAGGCAGCATAGGATGTGCTTTAGTATTTATGGTTCTGTAACATGCCTGTGTATCACCCGCTTTCTTTGAATACAGAAAAAGTGATTGAAATTCATTCTTTCCTTCACCTTACAGGAAGACATGAAATGAGAGATACTCGAGAGTTAAGTCCATGCATCTACTAGCAGGTCTATGCTAGCATGTTCAACATCATAATATGTTAAGGAGGAGAGAGGGAGAGAAGATCAGAGCATGTTCCATCCATAACACTTGCTGGTGCCATGAAGAGGCAGATGGGATCACCAATACTAATGCAAGAGGTGGATGGAAAAGAGCATATATAATAGCTGCTCTTTTGCGTGATTCTTTGGCATTGTGCTTGCTCTAAAAATTCTTTGCAACTGATATGTGTCTCTACGTACTTGCAATGGCTTCTTGATTGCAATTTACATTGTATTTAGCAGTGCCACTGTTTAACAAACAAGTATAGCATAAACTGGAGGAATAGTGGGTGTAAAATAGTGGGTAAAGGAATCCTTTTTCTCCTGTTAATTTGTGAGCTTGTAAGCTCCTCTTCATGCTACTTTTTGGTCTGGAGATCTTGATGGGCAGCCTTGGCATTCCAGTGCTCCCTCTTGCTCTTACATTCATGTAACTCACAGAGCAACTCTTCAGGAAGAGGCAGCTTCTGTCTGGGATATACTCTGCTACCTTCTTACCATTGGTGCAGTGGAGGAAAAATATATCACTGCATATGAGGTTTGTAATGGTAACAAGTGATGTGGAATCACTCAGTTCTGTCATAGGGCGTGAATAATCATGTTTCTGCTGCTTGTTTCCTGCACAATCTAAAAGCTTCTACCTTAAGCCTTTTCTTTAGCAGCCTTTGCTACTGGAAAGAAGTTCAGAATTTACCCCAGCATGGTGATTGTGAACTCACCTGATTTTTCTGGGTATGTTCAGATGGGTACTCAGAGGTGCAGTTGCAGCCAAACTAGATGTGCCCTTGTTAATTAGGTTGCAGGACTGCATTTACTGTGGTGCAAGCTAGCTGCCAAAGCGTCCAGGGTGATATTCTATTACTTGTGCTTTGTTTTAGGTATTGAGAGTTAGTTAATGTCAGCGTGGCTTTACACTGCAATCTGAAAGAAATCATCCACATGCAAGTATAGGCAGGATGATGCAAACTGGGACATGAGTTACTTCATCACAACCCTTGCTTGCTTCGAAGCCTCTGATCATCTGAGTAACAAGATATGAGGTAGTAAAAATGTCTCATGGTTCCCATTCCGAAAACAGGATTCAGCCATTCTGCATGCTTTGTTTAAACAACATGAGGAAGTGTTGCTGTATAACTTTTTTTTTTTAAAGAAAACGTATCCATCATACTGATATAACTTCACTGCTAGGATTACTGTTAGGGTCTGGAAGGGGGAAGCTGAAGACTGGTCATTCTGTTGATCTTTGTTTAAACTTTCATTTAATGCTTTGGTCTGTGGGCCTTAGTGTAATAAAATTTTTCAAGGCTGTGGGAGGAGTAGAAGGGAGGGAGGGGTTGTAATCCTAGAATTTTTTAGACCTGTTTTTCACGAAATACCAATGTTAACTGTTTTTTCTCATCCTCACATAGTTTTAGCTGTCTGGGGGGGTGGGGGGGGATGCAAAACTAGCAGTCATTTTTTGGAGTAGGAAGCTTATACTAGGGCAGCTGCAATTGTTTCAGTCTCGTAGTGGTGAGGTATACGTATGTAAGTAGAACAAAACCTCCAAAAAAGACTGATGATGATTTTTCTCAGCTTCATAAAAATCCTTGGAGGGAGAATATAGACGTAAGGAGTTTGAGGAAGAAGTAAACTGAGTTGTGGGAATGTTCACTTGTAAAATCTGGTGTGCGTATGTGTGTTGTTTTTATTTCTTCAGAAAGACTGTGCTGACCTTCACTGCTGGTTAGAAAGGAAAGCCAAAACCTGGTATTTATGTTAAAGTTAGCATGTTTGGGTGGCTTTCTTGAAGTGTTTTGGTTAGTAACCTGGTGCAAGGTTAAATGGTAGTGATAAAATAACCACAGTAATGTGAAAATATACTGCTGTAAAAATAAATGAGCAATTTGTCTAGCCAGTGAGAACTTGATACTCTAATTTGTTAACCAGAGATAATTAAGGAAATGACTAGTAGACAAAATAAGAAAACACATCATGTGTGATGGGATAATTCTCAGGAGCCTTTCCTGAGGGAGGTGTTAAGGTCACCCCATTCTTTAAGGGTATGTTGGATGCAACCAGGGCAGAAACCGGGCTGAGATGGGAAAGTGCACTGAGCGAGGACAGCAGCACTTCTCAAGTACCCCACTAGATGGTGGCACAATACAGCCCCTGCTGCCGCATCTGCCTGGCTTCAGGCTGTGTGGTACCAGATGAGCTTGGTCCTTAGAAAGCATTTCTTTTTTTTTTTTAATCACGATTTCTAGACTCTTGAGCAAGAAAACCTTAGCCTGTTGAAGTGCTGTTCTTGTCAGTAGGAAGGTATGGCACGGCAACTGAATTTGGTCTTGGATGGCAGTCAGCAAGAGTGATTCTAATATGTGTGGAAAAAGTGATGTTTTCGAGCAAACTGATATAGAGTCCTACTGACCTAACATATTGCAGAAGGCAGAACTTGCCCAGGGAGAAGTTTTTCTTTGATATTAAAAGACTTTGGTAGTTTATGCAAGGAGCATATGTCCTTTGTACAACTCCATGTCCCAGGTTCTGTGTAACATTTTGCATAGAAGGAAAGCCTGTTAAGTGGTCGTCCCCCTGCATCAGTGAGTCACTGATGTTAGTAAACATGTTGAGTGGACACTGTGCATTTAAAAATACTTTTGTCACTTCTGCCAAATATCTTTGCTAGCAGCGGGCATGGGACTCATCTTCATGAGATAGTTGGTGCTTGAAGGGAAGGCTGGCTAGCTTTACCTTCTTAAAAACAAACAAAAAAAACCAACAAATGCACACAAAAGCAACCCAAAAAAACCTGCCAACCAAACCCTTCAGGGATTCTGTCAGCAGAAATGAATTTTTTAAGTGACTTGGTGGCTGACCATTCCTTCACAGTCAAAAGATACAAGTCTTACTTAAATGGGTAAAGTATTGTGAGAGAGCTGTGAAATTGCTTCCATTGTTGCATCTCTTTTCTGGCTTAAGGGCTTCCTACGCAACTGTTCAGAGAGAGCTTTGAATATGTAGCCTGTCTGTTTCCGAGTAGTTAGACTCTTCACATTCAGATGCATGTTGTAATGCTCCTGCTTGGTGAAGCATTGCTGTAACAAGTTAGGCACCCTGCTGTCTTCATCTGGCTGAAAAAAACCACCCTCCTGATTATGTGACACAGAACTGGCTCTGGGAAATATGGAATCATCAGTTTATTGGGTTGTATGCTAGTTTAACACTGATTTTTTTTTTTCCCCTCTTGCCACAGGGATAGGGTGTAACACGTAAGTTGTAGCATGAACATAAATAACTAGGATGATTATGCCTGAGTTGGTCTTGATGCATCTTAAGTTAGTCAACCTACATATTAATTATAATGCAAAAGATGGCATGGGTCTTCCTAGCAAACAGCTATGATGATATATGACTCTTGAGAACAACTATTTTTAATTGCTGTAGGAAACATTCGTCTTAACTGATCCAAATAACTTTCCCGCTAAAAACTGTGGCTGGTGGACAACAACTCGTACCTTTTTAATGTTGTTTTGCCAATTGCATTTCTTTAGTGAGAGCCGGAATTCAGATAGAGCACTTGAGATGCATTGCAAAGTGAGGTGATAGTATCTACAGAGATCTGGTACTGTGCTATGTAACACTGGTGACAGTATCCAGTGCTACAGCATGGCACCAGGCAGGGGCTGAGTTCTGTAGAGGTTGTCATTTTTATGGTGTTTACAAAGGCTGAGTCAGTTCTCTGGTCCAATTCCCAGTGTGGGCACGTGAGCAGATCTTCGGGTCCAACGGAGGAGGACAGCATGTCATGGCATGAGCACTGCTCAGCAGCAGAAATATCTTAAGATGATGTTGCTGTCAAAGCTACTATCTCATGAGACCATAGCCATTGTTCCAAAGTCCAGTTCAGGAACTAGGAATGTGCATTTTAAGGCATTAAACTGGTCTGGACAACATCTCGGTCTCGCATTTCAAACAAAATGCATATGAGTAAACTGTAGGCAGAACCCTAAAACTGTTGACCCTCTTCTTCACCTGGTGTATGTGCATCATATGATGCCAGTTCGTAAGCTGTATGAATTTGGGCCTGCTTGCACTGTGCACAGATCTGGCCCCAAGGTTATCTAAGCTAATACTGTCTAAGCATGAGAGACATACATAACTTTATATGTACAGAAAATATATAATACTGCATGTATCCTGCAGTTTCGGTCTACCTTGGACTGTTTGTATATCTAGAGTAGGTCTTTTTTTGACGGGTGACTAAGCACTCAAAAGACTTCTGATGGGAAGTAGATCCCAATTTTCTGCTGCCACCCTCTGTACTGGCTTCATCTCCCTTTTTGTGACTGCAATTTACAGACTTTCCATGTGTAAAATAGAAGGCATAGATTATAGTGACAACTATACAGTTAAGGTCTGTTTTTTCTCGTTCTTGGATTGCTTTTTTTTTTCTTGTTAGACTGGTGCAGCATGAAGATGGGCAGCTGGGAAAAACACTTTCAGATGGAAAAGGTGAGGGAATATGTTGAGGAGGAACTGTTCCTTGGGAGGATCTCTCCCTTTTTGCTGCATGCTTGTAAGCATTTTGAGATGTCTGATGTCTTAAAGAAGTAGATCTAATATTTATTGAAGGAAAACAATAGATTTTTTTTAATCAGTGAAGCTGAAGAACTTATGCAAGAAATTGTAGGTTTTACAGTAGTGATTTTTTTGTGTGTGTGATGAATAAGAAATAATGGCTGTCTTTCGATTTCTATTCCATTGCATGTATCCAGGGTGATTTCTCTTTGGCTAGTGCAGTGCTCCATACTGCTGTTGGAGCCTCTGTTAATGTGGCCAAAGATCCTGGCCTCTTCTGTGCATTCAGAGCTGCTGTTGAAAAGTTGGGAGTTGGCTCTTGTGATGTATGAAAGCACTGAATGATCTCTTGGAAAAATTTTTGCTTTTCCCTCTGCCCTTCTCTCCTCTCCCAGCACTTCTGTGTCAGCTCAAGAACTGGGCTTGCCAATGATTTCAAATTGTATCAGGGCTATTGTGAAGAATTTGGCAATATGAAATGCTGCTGAGATGGAGATTGTGAAAGCACTTCCCGTAAAATATCAGGTTAAACTCCATTTCTGTGGTTCTTGAGGAGGATATTCCTGTTCATATGGTATAATTGCCCATCACTGAGGGTCTGCAGTCTTCCAGCAATATCAAGAATGACAAAATCACAGACACAAGTAAGTTTTTTAAATCAAGTATTTGAGAACAAGAAGTAGCGTCGTTGAAACAAGTTTTGGAGAGCTTTGATTCCATAGAAGTACCAGAAAATTTACTTTGTCCTTATTCTGAGAGCATGCTTCTTTGGTACACACATCACAGGTGATACTGCTTAATATTCTCTGGCTCTTGTGATGCTAAAAGACAAAGAAATTAGGTTGAAGAACATTAATTGTTTTTTTAAGTTTAACAGAAAAATTCCAGTTTATTGTACTCCATTTCTGTGTAGAATTTTCCATTTTTAAGAAGAAAAATTGTAATTGCAAATGGGGATAGTGATCATCTCTAAAAATCAATGTGGTTTTGATTTTAATGGCTGCATTAATGTTTTTCCCCAAGGAAGGTCACTGTAGCTATTAAATTGCAATGTAGGGATAACAGACTGACTCACTCTATAGTCACATAGACGCACATGCACTCACTCACATTCAATTACACGTATATCGAAGGAGCTACTGTTTAATTCAGTATAGTCTACTCACATACCTCAGCAGAATCTGCTGTGACTTTTTCTGTAGAGAGGAGAAACTTGGGGCCTACACCAAGAGATTTTCTTGCCTTTAATTGCAATAAATGGACTGTCAGTTGCTGGGTTTCAATGAAGATAGAGAGCTGACCTCGGTAACAAAAGAAACTAAAAAACCCCCAAATCATTCCAAATTAGGGAAGCCCAGCAACCAGAGCCATGAAGTTGGTATGAGGGTGCTGCACTTTTTATTATCAAAAAGGCACAAAAGATGTCTCCTGGGATAAGTAGGGCAAGTCTGAAGAATGAAGATGACTAGATGATAATCCTATGGTATCTCTGTTCTCCCAAAGTTGTATGTCAAATATTGCTTGAGTTAATTCATGGCCTAGAAATGTAGCTGGACGTAATGGTAGAGTTCAGGCATGGATTGGATGAGGTACTGGGCACTCAAAATTTGCAGATACCCTTTCATTCCCCAGTGGAATGGACCAAAGTGGCCAATAGGCTGGGAAAATAGCAATGAATTAAAGCACCAGATCTCTGCAGTGGGTGTGTGTGACTTTAGAGGGATGGATAAGCAAAGCAAGCTGTGGTTGCTGCTGGTGGCCCAACAGTACACATTGTGTGAGCAGGGGTATTTGACCATGGGGAAGCTTTCATAGGCTCTTTGAGTGATGACTGCTACTACACATCTCCGCCTGGGATGCTGCTCTGGGGGCAGAGTGTAGCTGGCTGGAAGAGATGCAAGTGAGCAGCAGAACTGAACTAGTGAGTGCAGGCTGTGGGAGGCTTGGTGGTGTCTGCAGGCAAAGAGAAGAAAACGAGACATAGAGGATACAGGAATACCAGGGCTGACAGATGCATGACTGCAAGTACTAATGTTGGTGAGAGCAGAGTCAGGGAAGTGACACAGGCTATTAAAAAAGAAGAAAGCCTATATCAGTTAAGGAGCAGCACATATGTACGATTACAGAAATGTCAGTTTTTAAAAAATACAATTGCTTGTGTTGAAGCTGGATGGCATTAACACAATCATGAATTACTGGCAGATGATCTCAGTGGGGTTGCAAGTACATTTTGGGAACAGAGATCATAAAAGAAAACCAGGTATTTAAAGAGGTGCACTGTTCAGGAAAGACTAATAAAGCTAAAGGTATTGATCATTCTGTGTTCATGGTATGACAGATGATAAAGAAGCAAAAAAGGATAACACCGGCCAAGTAGACTCACTTTGCATTAAATATTTATGAGAGGGATGGTTTAAAAAAAATAAAAATCTACTAGTGTAGTGTTAGATTAGGCTAAGATTTAGAAATGGGTAGATTTCTATAATTAAATTTGAGCTGGAAAGTCTAGGTAGAGGAAAACACTAGCTAGAATTAGTGGAATCTGGGTATTCTTGTGTCCTGTAACTGGCAGATTTCTTCCCCAAGTAGGCATTGGCCTAATAGGAGTCAGTGGTATTGCACTCATTCATGCTCAGCAGCAAATATGTTGCCAAAGAATTGGTTATCAAAACCAAACCAAACTTCCTGGATTGATTGAATGCCAGTACAGTTCCTTTAAATCAAAGGGCAGTTAAAGAAAACTAAGTTACTTCATTTCAGGAAAGCAAATTTTGTGAGATGATGGGTAATGATGAGTGGAGTAAGGGGGACTACTGAGCTCAGGGACTTGACTGCAGAGGAGTGTTGAAACTGTTGACCTCAGAAGTGCAGCACCTCTCTTAACTTTGAATGAAGACAAAAGCTTTATAGGGAAGTGCTGCAGAGATGACTACAACATGAAATGTCATGTCTGGCAGAGTGGATTTTATGGTGCTTCGAGAGAATTTATTAGTTAGATGGATAAGATAGGGATGAAAACAAAAGCTAGATAAAGAAGAGATAACAGGAAGTTTTGTTGACAGGGGGATTACAGGGCTGGAGACATGTTTTGAAACAGCCTTGAGGAAGAAAATCATATTGAATAGTTCAGTTCATGATCTTGCATAAAAACTAGCAGCATCTTTAAGGACAGATTAACATGGGCAGTCAGGATAATGGAGTAACATCTCTTTCCCTTTGGCTTTTCTAGTGCTAGGTCATATGTTGTGGTTACAGTTGTCCTAGCCAGAACACGTCTGTGGCCAGGCTCTGGAGTGTCAATGAAATTTGCTCCTGACATGATGTGATGAGGCATCAGCAACGTGAAAAATATGGTGGTGTGCTTCAGCGAGGACTGGACTAAGGAAAATGAGATGAAATGCAGCAGTGCCAAGAGTTAAGTGAAAAATTTAGTGGCTGATTTCAAGAAGTACAAGCCAAAAGCATATTACTTGGTGTCACGGTTTTGGCTGCGATGGTTAATTTTCTTTGTAGAGGCTCACACAATGCTGTGTTTTGGATTTTTGGTGAAAATAGTGGTAATAACACACCAATGTTTTAGTTGTTAAAGAACAGAGTTTACGCAGAGCGAAGGACTTTTCAGCTTCTCGTGCTGCCCTGCCAGCGAGGAGGCTGGGGGTGCACCCGTAGCTGGGAGGGGACAGGACCAGGCCAGCTGATCCCAGCTGGCCAGAGGGATGTCCCGTACCACAAGGCGTCATGCTGAATGGTAACACTGGGGGGGCTGGCCGGGGCAAGGAGGGGCCACTGCTCGGGGACGGGCTGGGCATCGGTCAGCAGGTGGTGAGCAATTGCATTGTGCATCACTTGCTTTGTATATTTGTTTATTATTATTATTTTCCCTTCCTTTTATGTCCTATTAAACTGTCTTTATCTCATCCCATGAGCTTTTACTTTTTTTCTCTAATTTGCTCCCCCATCCCTCTGGGGGAGGGTGTGTGTGTGAGCGAACGGCGTGTGGTGCTGAGCTACCTGCTGGGTTAAACCACAACAGTCCTTTTGGCACCCAACATGGGGCTCAAAGGGTTGAGATAACAACAGATCTGACCAAAGCATGTTAAAGCAAGTGAGGTACTGGCAGAAGAGAAGGAATTATTAATACCACTATTAATTTGATGTTAATGTGCAATGATGTGTACAGTTCCAGTCACCCATTCTCACCACAGGTGATCTCAAAACTGGAATGAGCACAGAGGGCAGGGCACTTGGATGATCAGGTGAATTTTGAGAACTAACCATGGGAGACCTAAAGAGCTTAAACCATCTAATAAGACGGAGGTTGAGAAATGACATAGTTGTTGCCTGTGAATACATAAAGGGAATAAACTCTAGCAGGGAAAATAGCTCTTAGTGTAAAGGACAAAACTGGCATGAAGAAGCATGGACATAAGCTCCAAGATGTAAATTTGGGCCAGAAGATGATTCGTAACTATGGAAATGCTATTCATCAAGAAGACTGATGGGGATGAAGGTTGCAGGTAGGTTTAAGATTATTCTTGAGAAATCCTGTGACAGGGCAGAAGTCCCTTTCAGTTCTCTGTTCCAACGCCCTGTTACCAGTGTGTGCTTGCACAGTTTGCCACTTGTGAGGAATCGTACCAGTGACACCATATCCAACTGATATGTCACAGGGCACATGTGACAGGTGAAGTGCAATTATCAGACTTGGAATCTGTCCTCAGGACCAAAAGTAATACTTCTCTGAAAAATCAAATTAAAGTCCTGAAGACACTGAGTGATCTGGATTTTATTTTCATGCATCTTCCAAAAGACTAATGATAGTTGCTTTGGGGACTTCAGGGAGCTCTCATTCCTTAAACTACTGTCACTGTCAAAAGAAGATTTTTGGACTGGCACTGGATTGCTCCGGACTGTTGAAGGATCAAGAAAAAAATCATTAGGTGCCAGCAGTTTAAGTTGGATTGTGTCTAGATGGAGATATATATATTTTTTTGTGTGTGTGAGACAAAGTCTATTATTAGGGTTACTGTGAATGACTGCTATTATACTTTTAAAAAGTTTCTTTGGTTTCTGGATAAATGCAGCTCTGAGTGTCTTGGAAGTTTTGCCTACCAAAATGGTGGTAGACAAATCAGTTCCTGTGTGCAGTAGATTTCACTCTCTATCCTTAACTCACCTGTTACCCTCATTACTCTGAGGACAAAGTTGGCTTAAAAAAAAATTGATACATGGTTATTACCATCAGTATGGCAATACTCTTTAACCTCCTACCACTTAAAACACTGAAAATTCCTTTAACAAAGATTTTGCACAAAGCGGAAGATGTGCTCCCTAAACTAGTCAAGGTTAGATCTTTTAGCAGAGGGCAAAGCTTATAAAATGAGTTCCTGAACTCTGCAAACAAGAGTGTGCAGCGAGCTGCCTACCCAGCTAGGCTGTCGGTAAGCTACAGTCACAATTGCTGTCACAGTCCTGCCACCATATGCCGGTGGTTGTACAGGAGACTTCTTCTCTGGGCATTGGCATGTCAGTTTGGGGGCTACTGAGGTGATGGAGTCCTGGATCTCAGACATAGATAAGAAAAGACACAGATAAGGAAAGACAAAGAAATGTAAGAGACAAGAAGGATGTAAAAATGCCATAATGAACTCGTGTGTCTTGAGAAAACCTCCTTTCTAATGAGAATGGATTTTGTTTGAGAGATTGTACTAGTACAATTAATTATTCATGGCAGCGACGTCATTAGGATTTCATTTTTTTTAAAGGCCTCTAAGTGACTTGGAAAATTGGGTTAAGCTGAAGAGGAGTTTCAGGAGAGAGACAGAGGAAAGCTTTTCATTTTATTGGCTTTGTCTAACATTTTCTAGAGAGCTATTAGAAGTACAAACAGAAATTGCACTCGAGCTCTAAAATTCCTGCATTAAACATGGGCATAAGTTTGAACCACATAAATGAAAGTTCTGGGCCAAACTGGAATCCAGATGGCTTTTTGTGGAATCAGCTAGATGCCATTTAAGTGACCTATTGGTCACTAGGTGGAGAATTGCTATATTTCAGCACTGCACATTAACACCAACCAGTGTTTGGTGGCTCTTTGTCTGTGTCTCCAAACTTGGATTCCTAATGCCTCCTGTAGTGGAATATGGGACTATTCAGCCTTTCTTCTTCTCCTGCGGTAGCCTAAGTGTGGGCACAAACAGAATCATGAGGCCATTCCGCTAAAACCAGAATGGCTTAACTTGGGTATGTCCAGAACAAAGTTCACTATGTCTTTTCCTTATTGCAGTAGAAAGGAAGGGCAGAAATGTTCCTAGAAACCAGTAGTGGGTAGACCTCTCCTTCATGTACAGTAGCTCAAACTCTTTATGTTTGACTAAACCACCACGTGCTTTGCCCATATTGACAGACAAAAGCTCTTGCCTGGATGCCTTCTCCCTTCCCTGGAGAGAACAACCTGTATGCCAGCCCCAACAGGAGGGGTTGCATGCCCACAGGAAGCAGTGTCCTGTCACCTGAGACCATGTACCCTGCAAGGCACAGTGGATGGGAACATGGCAGGGATTACCCTTCTCTGCTCCCCTGGTATATCTATAACTGATTCATAGACTACACAGCTAACACTTTGTTATTGCTGAGATACATTTTTTTTTCTTTTTTTTTTTTTTAAACACATGGATGCTAGCCTGGGAACTCTCCAGGCCTCTGAGTGTTTAAAATCTGGTTTTCTTTTTGTAATGTTTATTTGTTCCTTTCCTCGTAATTCTCCCTGTTAACTCATGGACATCATTCAGGGACAGATTTAAATCGAAGCAGACAGATTCCAGTTCTGCTCTGTCCCCTGAACAGCGGAGATTTGTTTAAAAGTGCTGTCAGGAGAGCACTTGGTATGACTGGAATGCTCATGGCTTTATTTTTCATTTCATATCATGTGCGAAGTAACCCAGCTAAACTTGAGATGGCTCTTCACATGGCCGTGGCAGTACCCTCTTTGCTGTGTTTGGCCGTGTTTTGGTTGTGTAAATTATTTGCAACAGCTTACTGGAGACGCTCACAAACAATGGACTGGCCACTGAGAGGAGCATGGGGAAAGAAGCTCATATGGACCTAGACTTGAGGCCTTGAGAAATTACATTGGGCAACGGCTCTTAAAAAATGAAAGAACATGTGTCTAAGTACTGGTCTGGATCCAGTTTCAGGCTTGGCCTGAAAGTGAGAAACAATCACTCCTGCTTTGATGTCTGGGAGGGTTTGTTTTGCAATGTTTATATCTAGCTGACACTAGGAGGGAAAAATCCTTTTGAAATTTTCTAATTAAGAAGAAGTTTCAATAAGACAATTGCCATTTGTCTTCCAATCCCCAAGCCTTGTCTTACGTGAAAATCTAAAGCAGCTCCAAGCTGCGAAGCTCTTTCTCACCTGGAAACTAAGCTGTGCCACTGTGACGTTTTGCTGGCATGATGGGTATCACCTGAGTCAATCCTGAATCAGAAGAAAAAGCAGCAGTTGTTGCTGATTTGCCAAAGCTGGGACTTGCCGGTCGTGTCTTCCAGGTGTCATCTTGCTGTAGCTGCAGCCCAGCTATGTTTTTTATGGTGTATATCACATAGGGGCCTAAGGAGTGGATGTCCCTGTTCCTTCTGGTGGTGTACTTAAGACTGCTTATCTTTCTCCAGCTGCAGCCAGGGAGGATTGGAAATGTCTTCCCACAGTGTCTCATCTTAATCAGTCTGAACAGATGATTGTTTTGGGCTGTGAAGTCCTCCCTTCATTCCCTGGGGCCCTGTTCATGGTGCTCACCAAAGTGAAAACTCGTACTTTAAACACATGAGCTTACAACCTCCCCAAACTTCTAATAAATGGAATGTGGTTGCAGTCTTAGTGTTTATTTAGGTTTCAAGAAGAAAGAACCACAGAAGGAAAAAAAAAAATCTATCCAAATAATAAAACCTTTTCTCCTGATGACTTTTTGATGACATTATTTTGGTGGCTAGACACTTGTCTTTACAATATGTAAATACTCATTTTTTTTCTCATATGAGGAGAAAATTCAAGTCAAATAAATTTGAGTCCTAGTACTTCCATTTCTTGCCTTTCCAAAATTCTCTATTATTTTTGCAACGAAGTAATGTGTTTGACTAACCATTCTTTTTTCCCATGAACGACCTTGGATAAACGCAATAATTTAAATATAGGTGAAAAGTAACTTCTCAGTACAGTGATCCCAGCACAGAACAATTCTTTTATCATTTATGGTCTGTCATGGCAAATGTAAAGCTTAATCCTGTACGTGAAAGTTGACTGGATGATCCTTAACTCATGAAAATGGTTTTCCTTTGGTACTGTTTCACACAAAACAAAATTACTCTTCCTGGGAATGTAATGGCACTATTCTAGCTGTTGAAGTGCTGTGTTGTTTTTCTAATCATCCATTATAAAATCTCAATCATCCAGACCCTTTCTAAGCAACACTTCTGAGGATTTCCTTTAGCTCTGACCCAATTTTTACTCACATGAGTTTCAAAACCCCTCTTTGCTTTGTTAGTGTGTTAGCAGCCAGACAACAGCCTGGCTGAATCAGGGCAATACAAGTACGTGTTACTTTACAAACTCAGATCCACATTCTACCATTGGGTATGCAAAGGTTTGTGTTTATGGGCCCAGTCAGCTGAACAGTCTACTTTGGAGAAACTTGCACACTTTGATCCTGTTGACTTCAGTGAGAATATCTCCTTTCTTTAGGCTTAACAGTTTTCCTCATTTGGGACGGATTTTGATATGTCCCCACGTTGGAGTATTTGTTTAACAAGTCAACCTATTCTTTTGGGAAGAGGACAGGCTTTGGAGTCTTTCCTCTGTGTTCTTTGTAAGGAGGAACAGTAGTTCCTCCCTCAGGGTAATAAGGAGGAACATGGTATAGTCCTAGGACAGGAATTTTTACTTGCTTTAGTTCCTTTAAGGGTCCCAGACTAAAAATCCTGCAGTACAGTGTAGCTGCTAGTAAACCAGGGGAAATCCCAAAGAAGGATGACACCATATGTTTTCCCTCATTAGAAGAAACATATTAGTCAGAGGTACTAGTGGCATCTACTAAGCTCTGTTATCTCAGGATGAGATGACTTGAAAAAGCATCGGCTGGGAGAAAGCTGGTTCCCAGCTACAGCTGATATGAATTAGCACAGTCCTGGCAGGAGCCTATAGCAAGGCTAGGAGCCAGGCAGCTGTGGGTCTTGTACAGCTGGCAGGAGGGGGTTTAATGTTGCTGGGTCTACAGTGGGTTGTGGGAGTTGAGGTTGGTGGATTGGTTGGGCCAGCTTGGCCTGATTTATTGTTGTGAGTGGCTAGGAAGCTCCTTGACCTTGAAGCCTGTATTGATAAATACAACTTTCAAGAGTGTTGAAGCTCCCTGAATCAGCAGTAAAATGCTGTAGGTGGGCATGAGGGCTGCAGACCTAGGGCAGCTGCAGAAGGTGTGTAAGAATGGATAGGTGAGGAGCGTCAGGTGCCATCTTCTGATGGATACCATTCCTTTGATTTGGGCAGACTGCAGTGACTGTAAGGGAAGTCATCTGGGGCTACAAGGTAAGTGGAAAACTGACTTGCTTTGATGGAGACTGGGAAGAGAGGGAATAAATGCTCCCCTGAAAGGGAAGGGGGTAAAAATAATGTGAAACTAAATTTTGAGACCGAGCAGGGAAATACAAAGCACAAAGAAGTAATTCAGTAACCCTAAGCCAGAAGTCACTTGCTCGGACTTCTAAAAGGCACCTGGATGTCTAGCTCCCCTCCTACCATGGTGCCTTTGCTAGCCAGGAAACACTTCAGTAATTCAGACTCGAGCAGAGCGAAAGTGGAAAGGGACAGCTGACAAAGCTGTGCTGGAGGTGATTCAGTTTGGTTCAGCAGAGCTGGCTGCTAGAAAACACCTTTAGCAAGCTCTGTTTTGGCTGCCTTCTCCCCTAGGAGTTGTGTTGCCTGTGCTGGACTTATTGCGTGGTTCCTGCCTTGCTCCTTCCCCTTGGTATCTGCAGGCTCAGATTTTCCCCCAGAACAGGCTGGTGTTAGTTTGACATCACACCCCAGCAGTGATAAGCATGTGCCTGCTTTCTCTTTGAGGTGGAGGTTGTTTAAATACATTGGTGAGACACTGTGTACTGGGAAGCAGGAATAATAAACTTTTGAAAACTCTAGGCTCCTGGCTGGTGCCGGGAGAATGAGTGATGAAGGTTTTGCCTGCAAATCCCAGTGCTAGCAGGGCCTCTCACTTTGGTCTGGTGGGAGTATGTGGGTGCTGGATAAGGTGGCAACATTTTACATATGTGAAATGACTTGTCCTGTTTCTCCCATCGCGTGTCCCTGAACAGTGGGAGCAGAAACCTTCCCTATTTGAAGGTGAGTGGGGAAAAAAGTGTGTGTAGGTTTAATGAAAGTGCAAGTTCTGTTACTTTTCCTCTAACCCTTACTTCGTTTGCTTAACTCGGTTAACACAAGCGAAACTAAGAGCTATGCAGTTTGGTGCCTGATTCTCAAAAGCTTTAAATGTAGACCTCCCCAGTGTATGTTCCTTGTTGGTCTTTTAATGCTTTACTAAATGGGTGCCTAAGTTGTATGGTACTTCATGTTGGATGTTATTCTCCTAGTTTAGCGCGTGCGGCTGGCTGGATTGCTGTATGGTTTATGTTCTTAGCAGCTAAATGTTTAGTGCTGAGAAACAATCCTCCCTATTGGAGCCAGCTCATCTCCCACTTGGATCTCTAAGCTGGGCCTCAAAACTCTGTACAACCTGGAAGTTGAGACCTGTTTACAATGTTCTTATAACTGCTGCTGTATTTCAAGTACGCTATAGCTGTACTTGAACGGTAAATTGCCTACCCTGGTACCTGCAAAAATTAGGTCTGAGCTCAGCAAAGACTGAATGCTGAAATCCTGTTACTGAGCTGAATTTTATATTAGAGTACCACTGCAATTACGGTAGCGACTGTAGTATTGGCATAACACAATTAGAAGTTCCTGAATATCCCATTAGGCACCGAATACTCTCTAGGTTCTGGACTTAAGTTGTCTGGGTGCTTTCTGTGTTACAGCTGTGGTGCTTCGAAATCCCCCCAAAGTCTTGCAAGATTGCAAGTCTTCAAATTCATTTTGTGTTCTGCTTCCTAAGTGAAAAGCCAGTATATCACAGAATCACAGAATGGCTGCCGTTAGAAGGGACCTCTGGAGGTCACCTGGTCCAACCCTCTGCTTGAGCAGGTTGCCCAGGCCCATGTCCAGGTGGCTTTTGGAGATCTCCAAGGAGGAAGACTCCACAACCTCCCTGGGCAACCTGGTCCAGTGCTCCATCACCCACACAGCGCTGAAGTTCTTCCTGATGTTCAGATAGAAACTCCTGTGTTCCAGTCTGTGCCCGTTGCTTCTTGTTCTGGCACTGGGCACCACTAACAAGAGCCTGGCTCCGTCCTCTTTGCACCCTCCCTTCAGGTATGTATAGACATGGATGAGATCCCCCTGAGCCTCCTCTTCTCCAGGCTGAACAGTCCCAGGCTCCCTCAGCCTCTCCTCATAGGAGAGGTGCTCCAGTCCCTTCATCATCTAGGTGGCCCTCTGTTGGGCTCCTTCCAGTATGTCCATGTCTCTCCTGTCCTGGGGGCCCCAAAACTGGACACAGCACTCTGTGTGACCTCACCAGTGTTGGGTACAGGGGAAGGATCACCTCTCTTGACCTGCTGGCAATGCTTTGCCTCATGCAGCCAAGACTACCATTAGCCTTCTTAGCAGCAAGGGCACATTGCTGACTGGTTTTCAGCTTGGTGTCTACCAGGACTGCTAGGTCCTCTTCTGCAGAGCTGCTTTCCTGCTAGGTGGCCCCCCAGTATAGGAGGGCTGGGTACTTTGGGGTGTCTTCTGTGTTTCTAGTTCTCTTTCCCCAGTAATCGGGGCATGTGCAAAAGTATTCTATATGTGAAGGAAGAACATTAAGTTCTCATCTTGCTGCTCTGACTTTGTCTCAATGGTCATACTGCGAGAGAGAAGACCTGGCTATCCATGGCTGCGTGACCCCAAGGATGAATGTGTCTCTGCATCGCAGTAATGTGGAGGTACCGCATTTTGCATGTGATCCATCGTATCTGGGCACTGAATCCTACCTTTAGTTTTGTAGTTAGGGCATTAAACCAGACGTCTTTGAATATGGCTCATATCTGCCCAAAATCTGGTGCCTATTTTGTAAATTCAGCATGAACTTGTGCGTGTGTGTGCCTGTTCCATAACAGAACTGCTACTCAGAAGAATAGCTGCTTAGGTGGATTTGAGTTATGTACCCAGACAAAAGTAAATAAATGCATATACACTTCATCAGATCTGAATTGCTGTGTTAAAATATGGGCCTCTTTTTTTTTTTTTGTAATGCCACTAAATTGTTCCTCTTCTTTATAACTGCTTTTGTTAGCAAAGTTAATATACTGAGGGAAATTGTGTGTTATTCTTCTAGTTTAATACATCGTTCTGGCTAAATTCCTCTACACATTTTATACCCTAAACTGCTAAATATTTAGTCCTTTAAAATAATTCTTCCTCTCGGAGCCAAATGCTTTCCTTTCAACACTGTTTCCTTCATACCAGGGTGAGGGTGGGATTCCCAGCCTCAGGCTGATCTGCAGTTCTAGACTGAAACTAAATACAATGCCCTGGGACCAAGTCCCATCATCTGCAGAAGTTGGGCAAGAGGAAATGTTTCTTGTGTTAGCTCAGCTTGTGGCCACACTGGGAGAATTTGTTTTCACACCAAACAGTTGGCTGGCTTTGCTGTTTGTGGAGAGGAGAATGAAGGACTGGTCTCAGAGAAAAGAACTTACCTTAGCAACAGACCTTTCCAGAGACATGCTGTTATTTTTCAATAGTTGTGCGTACGCAGTACTCGCCTCTGAAACGCGCGCATAAAAACTTCACTAATAGTGCACTTCTGTGTAACGACACTGGAGTTCAGGAGGCTTACTTATGTTTGCTTCTTGTTGTCTTTAAGCCATCAGACAAGTGGGGCAGGGCTTGTGCTGTATGAGTCTTGCCTGGCTTTTATTCCCAGAGCTTTAATTTTGATGGTTCAGTGACAGGGGTGGCTCGTGTTATGAAGCTTGAGGCTATTTGCATAGTGTTGCTCAGCATGTACTTCTGTTTCAGGTTGAACTCCAAGTTCAAAGAATAACACTTAAAATGCTGGTTTGACAACACCAAGCACCCTCTTGAAATACAGAATTTTTAACCTATTTCCCCTGTGCAGCTCACTGGTATCTTGCCAGGAACATCCTTGGTTTGGTTTTTGGCCTCCCATTGTGCAGGGAACTGAGAGCCCTCTTGGGGTCCTGGAGCTCAGCCTGGCACAAGTCTAAATGCTGAGCCTGTCTCCATGTGCGGTAACGAGGCTGTCGCTCTGGGCTTGTAAATCACCACTGGTCAGGAACAGAAGGTGAACGCTCTTGTCGTCGTTGTGGCAAAGATTGTGAGTGAAGTTTTCAAATCCCTCTCTTGAGTGATGAGAGAGGGCATCACAGAGATGTTTGGTTTACTTTTTTGTGTGTGTGCTTGTAGATTGTGTGCCTGTGAATTTGCTGAGCATGTTCTTCAGCCTTTATTTCCTAAACAATATTGCATCTATGCCAGCTAGAAAGCAGTAATTTGTGTGTCTTTATACCCTTCATTCAGAGCAGCAACAATTCCTGATTACTCGTGTTCCAGGCAAAGCATTGGGGTGGGAAAAGTAGTATCTGCAGATGAACGGGATGCTTACTAATATATGGCTGTGTGTGTTTGGGGAGTGGTGGTGATGGGAAGAAATAGGATGATTGGGAAAAGTGACAAAATGCCTTCATTGCAATGTATAACGCCTCTCTGAAACTCCTGCAGTGTGGTGTTTTATTTCTTGTTTGTTTGGTTTTTAAAACCTTTCACTTGGTAAAAACATTAGTATTACATTGAGTCCATTGAGTTAGAAGACAAGGTGTATAGTGAGTAGAGACTGTATTTTTCAGACTATCTCAGAATTACCCTCTCCTTGTTAGAACGGAGATCAGAGAGGAGCTGCTGGGTCTAATTCTGGCAAATAACTTCCAGCAGTGACTTCCCACTTTTTAGTAGCAATTTTAGACTATCTTGTTGATGACTGATGGACAGCATAACCACTCCCAAACTCTAGACAGTATCCTTAAACAAGAAAAATAATCCTGCCTTATAAAATGACTAACTTGAACATGGCTCTTGAGGTCTGGAATACTGAACCACAGCCCAAGGCCAAGGTCCTGCCCTTCAGCATAATGACTTAAAAGAAAAACATCCGTAGTCAAGAGTAACCAGGAGCCGTGCATAAGAAAGCTGGCACATAGCTACTGCCACACTACTTCTTGCAGGCAGGTAAAATGCCTCTGAATGGCAAAGCATCTCTCTAGTTGAATACAGGTTCCACGGTATTGTCCAACTGTTTCTCCCTTTTAGGGATGTATTATTTTTGCTAGTTGTTATGTGTTCAATTTCTTCTATTTCTCTTCTGCAGTCTCCTCAAGAAGACTGCAAACTACTGTGCTGAAAGAAAAGGAAGGTTAAGTTGGTTGTTAACATTAACTGCCTGGAGTTTGATTATCACTGAGCTTATTGCCTAATAGCATGAGTGCAGATTTTAGAGAAGAGGGTTTGTGAAGGCTGAGGGGAATAAAATGAAGGCCCCCTTGGAAATAAGACTTAGCTTTATGTTCTGGCTGAGGAGAAAAAATGTGGAAAAACTTTCTGCTCCTCAATCACTGTCTTGGCTTATCTTGTTCACCAATTTCTTCCATTGCAGTGATGTCACCTGAAGCAAGCATTTTCCGAGTAAACCTATGTATTGCCAATGATAGAATACGGCAGAGCCCAGTACGATAGTGGCTGAATTGGCCTACCAGTTCTTTGGCAGCATCGGTAGCTGAACACCTCCTGTTGGTTTGTCTGTGCTCCATCAAGTCCAGTGGTCTATGGATTGAATGGGAGACACTTTCCATCAGCACACATGGGCTTGCTCTCATGAGGGCTTCTAGGAAGCTTTTTGATTAACCAGGTGACTTGTTTGATGTTTCAGAGAACTAACCCTTCCCAGATCCAAATCCGTCTGGGGTGACTAGGTGCACAAGTGCAGCTACACTCCAAGCTACGCTCGAGACTCCTGGAAATGGAAAGGGAATAACAATCCCTTGCAAACTTCTCTGGAGAAAGCAATGTACTGAAAAGCAAAGCACCACTCTAGTAAATCTCTGCCAGGTGACTTTTTTTTTTTTAACCAGACTTTTACCAGCAGTGAATTTTGTCAGGGTTTTGCCATAGCAAATAGCAATGCTGTCATATAGAAGAAGCACAACAAAATAGGCAAACATTGCAGGAAAGTTTACTGCTTCAGTCAGACGGTAACTCTTGGAAGTAAATGTACATGTGTTGGTTGCACTAAGCAGTGGTTATCTGTGGAGCAGTTCACAGCCGCTTGCTGTTGCAGCAGGACAGGCTATTGAGATGCTTGGAAGCTGCTGCTTCTTCTGTGCCACCCACTTTCAGTGCTTGCTGTGAGATGGGAAGTGTGGCCTTGTAGAACAGAGTAAGGATGGTCTAATCCTGGCATGAATTTGGTCTTCCAGCTTCTTCTGGATAGCAGGAAATGACAGACTTGGACAGATAAGAGTAGAAAACCATGTCCCAGTGCATTCTGCTAAACTCATGTACGTCGGGTGGCTGTGGTTCTGCTTTCGTGGGTGCTGTGCTGAAGGAAGGCACCTCTAGCATGAGCCATTCCAAGCATGACCGGCTGATGCCCATTTTCACAGTGTGGGTAGAGACTTGCCAAGATGAACCTAGTGTCATAGGGTGTGTCTAACCCACAGGGAAGTTGGTTATGGCTAGCTCCTCTTTTCATTTGAGGTTCAAGTTATAACCAGGCAAAACTTATAATCAACAACTGATTTAGCTTCAGTTAACCACTAGTGAATGCAATGCTCAAAAGTATATTCAGTTGAAACAACTTGCATTTAATCTGATCCTTCCTTCTGAACATGCGGTTTTGATGTGCAACTGTAAATGAATACATGGTGGACACTAGTTCAAAAATGGAAGTTCGGATTAATCTGAAGTTAAGCTTTCACAGACATCCATGAAATGGAGTCAAACTTTGCTTTTTGCTGGGACTCCTAAAAATAAGTTGAATATTTGGTATAGCCAAGCACCAGCAATGCTGAACATTAAATAAAACTCTTGATACCTTATTCTAGTTAATTCAGTTAAGCCTGACCCTTCCCTCCCCTTTCCTCTCTCCCTCTTCACAGAGAGGCTGTACTAACAGTAGTGAAGCAGGCTGCTTGTGCTAGTCATGAAATAGTCAAGCTGTTTAGAATGAAATTTCTAATTTGACATATCAGCTATCTAGATTTAGGCTGGATGATGACTTTTGTGGAGCCTCTGTGTAGGAACTAGTGTACTCACTAGCAAAGTACAGTGTAGGCCTGGGTCTTGCTGAGGCACAACACAGCAACTCCCTGAGAGAGCAGGCGCTTCTCTAAAAACACAACAATCCTCCTAAGGATGTGTAGGAAGAACCTGTATTTAAGCCAGCATCTAACACTGGAATAGCCCCGCCTTAGGTTTTCAGGGCACCTAGGTATCTACTGTGTCCTACAGGATCAATAGCTTTGAAATCTAGCCTAGAGTATCCTGAACTCTGCCCTAGCTAAGAGAAGTCAAAGATAGCACTGCAATGTTCATTTTCTGTATATTTCTAAACTTAACCAAATAAACTTCAAGCTAGATAGATCATCGGTTCAGTGGCTTACAGCAAAATGTAATAAACTGAATAACTGTAGGCTTTAATATAATCTCACACAATTGTATTACCTCCCAGTTACTTTTTTGACCTCTTTAGAGCCATGCTTTCCTTAAAAATGCACATGGTCTGCAGTTCTGACTGTCCTCTCAGCATCTTCTGTGTTGTGCAAATTGACAGATAGACTAGAGTATCGCGTCGCTTCCGGCTCCTGTTTGTGGGAGCACGGTGATGTGCCAAGCACTGTGTGCATTGAAGAGTTCCTCTAATTGATGGCTACTGGTGCTCGCTCAGTTTCTCAAGTCCTAGAAAACTTGAGACAACTATTTATTTTCCTGAAATCATTAAGCAAATAACGCAATTATCCTACTGTCAGTGGCTGAGCTTCTTGAAGTCAATAGGCTATTCCTTTTGATAAATAAAGGCTACTGGTCTGATCCTGTCACCTCCTTCAACAGTAAATCCAGGCAACAGCGCTACAAGTACCTTCACTGACTTTGAACAGTTGTGACGGGATGTTCTCTGGCTCTGATTTAGGAAATAACTTCAGCATCTTCCTAGTTGTTTCCCCTCATGAAAATGTTTTGGATGAATTGGTGCTTGGAAGAGAAAGACATTGAGGCAGCAGCTGGTGCTGGAGAGTCTGAAAGGGCATCGAAGAGAGAGGCTTAGTCTCCAACTGGTATGAAATATGTAGTAGGATATTTGTTAGCCTGCAGGGGGTGCAGGACTGTCTGTCATTAAAGTCCTTGTATGCTACTGATTGGAATACGGTCTCATGTTTGTGCAATTGAGCAAGAGGCTATAAAGAAGAAATGCAGGTATATGGCATCTTGCTTTAACAGTCCACGGGTTAAAGGTTCATACAAGAGCTTAAATGTTTGCGGGACCAGACTTGAGGTGCTGAATACCCACAGATCATGCTGAACTGATTGTACTATGGAAGCAGTGGGAGGGTGGGGGAAGAACAACTCAGCAGCTCACAGGATCACACCTCGGGGGGGGAAGGAAAATCAATCAAACAAAAAACCTATATGAAAGGGTAGAAGTCACATAGCAAAGTCTAGAACTGAGAATTGCGGTGCAGAATGATAGCTGTCATATCTCAAATACTGCTTTTTACTGAAAACTTGCCTCCAAATGCCAAGTCCCGCAATGTTCTAGATACTTTTAAAATTGTAATGAAGTAGGAACTTTTTAAATTAAGAAAGGAATATTTAAATATTACAGTGCTGTCTTGCAAAGAATAGCAAGCATTTCTTTTTTTGGGAGGGGGGGAAGGAAAGGAGAGTGTAGTACTCCTTTTCAGCTTTCAGTAGAGAATTTGAGTGCTTGGAATACCTCCATTAAACCCCATTACCATCTCTGAAGCTACCAAGCTAAGAATTGATACCCACAATCAGAAAGGACAAGTCCTTTGATGCTAAATAAGCTACTCAACACACAAACTGTCTGGCAAGAGGTTTCAGGTTCCCCATTTCAGACAGGTGTCTTGTTTTAATCCAGTTGCCTGTGTTACTTTGACATATGGCCCTTGGTGATGTCTGTCAGAAAGCTCCTGGTGGAGAGAGCCCTTTCTGGGAGAGGTGAGACCACTGGTAGGTACTGCGTGTCTCTATATCTGCTGACATGGTTTCCTCTAACGTGGCCACAGAGTGGAAAGCGTGGGGTTCACGGGAAGCAATGACATATTACTGAATGAATGACTTCTGGTTCATTTAACAGGTTAAGTAAAACGTCTCGGGACCCTCTAGTTCATAGAGGTTACTGCTACCTTTGCAGGCTTTTATGTTTAGTGTTCTTTCATTTACAGATTGAAGGGATCAACTAATATTACAGGATTCAGTGGGGTTTCTCTGAGAGATTAGGTAGGAGAAAAAGTGATGGGTGTTCTAGACTAGCGTTGTTGTAATTCAGATTCTGAAGACAAGTGCAAGGCATGAGGGCTGTGAGTATCCCTTCCAGCTTTAGCACTTTCCCTAATGAATAATAATAGAAGGGGCAAAATTTGGGGTGTAAAAATACTTTACATCTTTTAAAATGACGTGCCCCCGAACTTGCTCATTTTTCTCAGCTATGAGAGTTACTCTCTTACAATATAGTAGAGAAAAAAAGATTTAAAAAGAAATCAGCAGGGATGTTTGCAATGAAAGAGAAATATTGAATGTAGTTTGGAACTTGGAAGAACCTTTGTTTTGCAGATTATTTTCTGGCTTTCAGCCTGATCCAGCAAACCACTTCTATCAAGGGAATGAAAGATTAAAGCCAGAAATTTAATTGCTTAAGAAAAAAGATTTACTGCCCATGAGGTTCATCGGAATCCAAAATAAGGTCTGTTCTGTAGTGTACGCTACATCTCAACCGCGCTGAAAATTATTGCAGAGAAAAAGAAATTCTTGCATCTCCAAGAGCAGGCTTCTAGTTGCACCACAAGAAAGTGATTTCTCAATACCACTGGAATGTGGTTTCTAGTACAGAATTTCTGCTTACAATAGTCTCCTGTCATCTGTTGAATTTAAAGAATGAAATTAAAGGAGGAAATATTTTGTTATTATAGATCAAATAAATTAAGTCCTAGTTAGATGAATAGCTCGTTGAGTTATCCATAAGACACTTTATTTTTCTTTGTGTCTCAGTCATATAAAGTAGTATAAATGTTGCTCTTCTGGCTATTAGCATGTGATGCAACACATACTATGTCTTTTTAGGGCAGTGCCAAAAAGATAGCTCTTCTAGAGCAAAACGGCACAGCCAAGAGGTTTTAGAAATGCCAATTCAGTATTTTCTGAGCTGTGCTCTTATTACTGTGACTGTTATGAAGAAGAAGGTCGGGGGGAGGGTACACCAGAAACGAGTGTGGGTTTAGCCTTTGTGAGGCGGGGGGGAACAAAAAACCAAACAAAAACCCACTGTGCAGTAACTACATGTGTTAGGACTTTGTACTCTGAGTGAAGAGGTTACCTTGCTATACAATATCAGCCTAGCTGAGTATGGACTTTCCTTACCCAAAGGGCAGTATCAAAGGCAATGCAATGGAGTAAAAATCCTGATCTGTTCTGTGGTTTACTAATTGGTTTTTGTGTTACCAAAGCAACTAGAGCCTCCAGCAGAAACTATGATCCCTCGAGCTTTTGGGAGGAATAGAGGGCACAGATGAAAGCTGGTAAGGAAAACTGGGGGATAGAGTAACAATGTGGGTGTTTGTGCGGCTCAGTAGCTTGAAGGTCAACTTAGCACTAAAAAGTGAGGTTCTGGACTCCCAGTCCAAAGCTGTACAGCCTCAGCTGCACTGTGCCTGCCTGAAGGAAAAGGGAGAGAGTCCGTGCTTGGAGATGTTCCTGCTCCCAAGCCCGTGGTTTCATCCTGCTAGAGAAATGGGTCAAAAGCAGTGCTGAGGGGAACCACTGTACAGCTTTAATCAATGGAGAACATCATCCTAAGGGAGTTTCTGCATTTCAGAGTATAGTCCACTTTTCTTGTCGTAGTACAATCACAAACATCCGTTCGGTCACAGCCTTTACTGGAAGTGGGAAATTTGGGGAAAAACCTGAAGTTGGTGCTGAGCCAAGGCATTTGGTTTGCTTCCACATGTCCAAACACCAGTAATACCTTTAAAGCTATCTGTAGACGTGTAAAATGCAAAAATATACTAAGTGATGTGCATGGGAAAGTGGTTGCCAAGAAATAATGACAGTAATTATTTTCACTGGCTCTCTTTTTTTTTTTTTTTGGCTTGCCTACATCTGTGAGCCTGGAGACAAGTCAGACCTGGAAAATGTGTTGGAATTTGAATTTCAGATTAACCATCTTCTCGGCAGCCCTCTGGCAATGGGTTGGCTCCAATAGCTGATATAAATTGTGGTTTTGCTATGGACCACATGAGTCAGGCGCTGCAGCAGAAGTTACCTTCCTGAAATTAACTTTAGAGCGAGACTTCCCTAGATGGGAAGATAGAGGACTATGATCCAATTTTAAAATCAAACATAAAAGAAAAATATTGACAACTACCTGCTGAATCTATATCTGTATTCATTAGCAAAAAAGGTTGCTCCCTCCCTTTTCCCAGCTCAGCCAAACTCACCTGCTTTGTAATTAACAGGCTAGTGTCTGGTGGCTGAAAAAATCTACTCATCTCACTGGTTTAGTGTTTCAGAAAGGCTTAAATCTGAAAAGAGCATAAACATCTGGGTTGCATTCCATGGGTATCCTCACATATCCTGAGCAGAAAAAAGTAGTATGTTGGATAAACTGGCGTCTGAAGGTTTAGAGACTTCTGATTAGTGCTTTGTAAGATACAACTTGGCATTTTGTGACAATTTTCACAGAACACTTCCGGGCTGTATTTTCCTTCCTTCCTTCCTTCCTTTGAAGTTTTTCTTATATTGTTGTGGTTTAACTAGAGAATGGGTCTCATTTTTGAATACACTAAGTTCTTATCATTTGACTTTATGCCTACAAGTGGATCTTGGGTATTTAAATTCCAGGATCAAATTGCTGAAGTGATGTTTTCCTGCAGCCTGTTAGCTCTTTCACCGAGAATAAGGTGGTATCTGAAGCATCCTTCTAAAGTTGCAATGAGGACCAGTACAACTGCAAGGTTTTGTATTCTGTACCATCTAAATCACTTTGCTTTTTACATAGCAGAGGAGTGGCAGGAGTCTCTTGCTGTGTATGGCATGTGTGTGAAGATGCTGATTTCAGCAGGATCCATGGTGAAATGTCAGGGCTTTTGAGGGTGATATGATTTTGTAAAAGCAGCAAAGAGCGAGTCAAAGTGTCTATACGTGCAAGGTGCATACAAAGCTGTCTGGGCTGTGGTGGTAAGGTCTTAATGTTGGAGCATGCTGCTCCTAGCTGCTCTGCAGTCTGTGCTGGGAGATATGTGGCTTCTTGACATGTGCAAGAAAAGCAGCTTCCCAGCCTCTCTTACCTGCTTAAAACCATTTATTCTCCAGTCCTTTGGTAAGCGTAACCTTGGCCTTTGCATTGTTGAGTAAAAGCATTCTTGTGCGAGTTCTCAACTCTTGAAAGCGGTTGCCATCCTCTAATGAAGTCCAGTTGGATCTGTAGACACTGCAAGGGTAGCACTCTCAGCATGTAATAATACACCTTTCCTGGCATAAAAAATAAGATAATCGAATTAACAGAAGGAAAACATTAGCACAGAGCAGGTCATGAGGCAGGATGAAGGTTGAGCCAAGTCTGCTGGTGATGTAGTCACTGACTGATGACAGAGTTGCAAGGATGCACAGCTGAGATCAATGAGGGGCTGAGGATGAAGTTCCTCTGTGAGATGCTGCTCTGTAAAGCGGTTCTTTTAAATTGCCTGTCTCTGTCAAACAAAAGATGAAATAAATGCATAGCATTTGATCTGGAAAGACTCCTCCTGCCCACCAAGTACTCACTCAGCATCTTTTTATTAAGAGGTAAAATACTTTTGAGTTAGTCAGCTAAAAGGTCCTTATTTGTTTATTCCATTTGACTGACCCATGAAGGTCTAGGGAGGGAAGTTCAATGCTATGTTTGGGAAATGGGACATGTGGTCTTTGACTTTGCTAACAAGTGGCTGGTACTTGATCTCTGTCCTGCTACTGGTGTCAAAAATATTTTAAAAAAAGGCCCTCAAATGTGTCATGGAAAGGTCTGCTGAAAAGTCTCCTGATTTCCCCAGAATTAAAATGTGTGACTGACAGCTTTGCTTAAGACCAAGTACACTGGGTGATTGGGTGTTAGCTAAATCCCACCTGCCCTGACACATCTTTGTCACCAAGGTTTCCCACTGTCTGATCTGCTACTGAAATGAAGAAGTTACTACCTTGCTGCTAGCTCCCATGGAGGTGCAAACCTGGCCAAAAGCAACCCTGGGAGATGGTGGCTGTACTGTAGGGGCTGTTCTGTGGGACAGATCCATGCTCCTGATAGTTGAGGAAGACCATTGAGGTACAAAAGGAGAAATGCAGAAATGCCTTCTGAATCTTTCTACATCTCAGTGAGGACCTAACCAAAAATACAGCCTGTCCCTCCCAAAGAGGAAGGCTTGCTTGCCTGGACAAGAAGCTTAAAGGTTCCATTTTCTCTAACTCTAGCTTGAGTCAGTTCTTGCAGTCCTTCAGGCAACAATGAGCCACTGGGCACTGATCCTGTTTGGGTTGGACCAGAGGCATCCTGTGGCCCTGAATCAGCATGACACAAATCCCTCAATACGTTCTGCTCTTGAAATCTCTCTGGGAGGTCAGAATGCCTGTGATGACTGTCCAGCTGTCATCATGCAGTACCTGCAAGATGCAAGGATGGGAGAGACTAGGGAGAGGTTTGGACAGTCTGAGGCATGAAGAAAGATTTTTCTGAGAGCAGGTAAAACTGAGGGGCTTGACTTCCCTGCCCCATATGTTTTTTACTTATACCTGTGCAGTATGTATATGTTAAAAAAAAAAAAAAAAAAGGTGGAATACCCTACTGTGCAAAACTGAGTTGATTGAACAGTGGTAAAAGTAAAAAGGAAACAGGCCTTGCACGGGAACTACAGCAAAGCTGGGGAAACGTCTTTTAGGTCACTCATTTATGAAATCTAACAGTAGCATTGTGAGATTTAAGATATTGGATATCTTATTTACTAACAGCACTCACTTTCTGTCTGTGATATTGCTTCCAGCTTGAGTGTAGTCCATCAGATGCAATTGTAACTTCTGCCTTTTTGGTGAGGAACAAAGGTGGAAGGACAGCTAAAACAAGAAGCCTTTCTATGCTTTTTAGAATCATGGAATGGTTTGGGTTGGAAGGGACCTTAAAGATCACCTAGTTCCAACCCTCCTGTTGTGGGCAGGGATGCCACCCACTGGACCAGGTTGCTCAAAGCCCCATCCAACCTGGCCTTGAACACTTCCAGGGATGGGGCATCCACAACTTTCGGTATGTGTTGCCTGGTATCTAGTGACCAGCCCAAAATAGACATCATTTCCACCATCAGTGGTGGGCAGGTGGGAACTTGGCAGAAATCCGAATGCAACAGGGGAAACTGGAGCAGCCTCTGCTTTGCAGAAGGAACGTTTTTGTTCACAAAAATCATGACTGGCTTAAAAGTGAACTAAAAGGAGCTGCCCTCTGGGCTGTGATGTGTTAATCGTTTGCAGTCTGAGGCTCTGCTTGTAGATTCTAGCTGATGTTACCAGCAAAGACCCTATTGAGCTCAAGTGGAACTAGATAGTACCCAAGAGACAGATGGATCATGACAAACCTTTCCTATGCAAAGCTCTGGATATCAATGCCTTGCAGATGCTGTGAAAGAATTATAGACAAGGCTGTAGATGGAAAAGCCAAAAGATCATGATGTAAGTATTGCTGGAGTGAAAAGCCTTACCTATAACAAAGGAGAAAAAAAAAATGCACAGTCAATGTTGTGAACCTAAGCTAGGCAGCTCTTGGAGTGCAGGAGAGCTGTCAAATGAACACCTGGCTAGAAGAAAAAGCCTCAGACAAGATGATTGTTGGCCAAGCTCCAGCATGGAAATGAAGACTATAAATCGGGAAAACTTCCTCACTAATATCAGTGTCTGAGTAGGGCCTTGGCAGCGTTTGTCTCCATGGATCACGCAAGGATAGTTGGTCTCAGGGTAGGTGGTCTGGAGCTCTCATTGTTCCTCTGACTCCAATTGCCTTTTACCTCCTGACAAGCGAGTCAGGGATTTATGCTGGGAGAGTGGCCCAAAAGCTCTGCTCAACCAGTGGGGAAGCTTTCCTCGGGGTATAATCTTCCAAGCAACAAAGCAGATACGTGGTGGTGAGGAGCACTGACTGCAGCTTGGGAAGTGGCTGTCCGTGCTTCCCAGCCCCATGGCACCAGCCAATGCCCATCACGTAACAGGACCTTGCTTGTCCTTGTCTGCGTGGGAGTGTCCAGCTGAGCCGCTCTCTCGTGGCACCATTCAAAGTCATCTTGAGCACTGAGTAAGTGAGGAGGTACTGCAGCAGTAATGCCTATGTTTCATATCCTCTCTTAAGGGTTTGGGCTGGTGTCTGCTGTGTTCCTGTTCTCATCTTACACTGATGCACTGAGGGGGAAGCACGAAATCTAGATGTCCTGTTGCGGCTGCTGTCTCAGCAAAACCTGTTCATTGGAGTATTTTAAATGGCAAAGATGTGAAAGAAATATGTAGTGATGGCTTGAAGTGCAAATAGGCAAAGGGTGAGTAGACAGAGCTGCCCACAGGACTGAGGCTGTGATGGAATGTGGCTTTATAGTTCAGCACCCTGGCTTAGAGCGTCTGCTTAGATTTTGCAAAAATCAAATCTTTACAAAGTGTATGTGTATATATTGTAAACACAAATATACATTCACAAAAACATGAAAGTATGCACCGTGATCAAAACCAACTTTAGGCACAAATACACATCATACCAACACTTGAAACATGTATCAGTATTTTTCACCTATGCTTGTTTCAGGATGAACAGATTTATGCAAGATTGACCACATTTCCATTTTGGATGATTGGTGTGTTGTTTCTTACGAAGAAATAATTGACCTCCAACAAAGCAGCAGAGTCTACGTGCTTCAGAGCTGGTACCTGAAACTGAGGGAAACAAAGTGCAGATCATCAGCTCACTTCCACTGATCAAAGACAATCAAACATATACAGAGAAAAAGCTAAGCAATTCTTTCTGTTCCTACTGAATCTTATGAAATTTTTACTAGGTTCAATAGGACCAGGACAAAAAGTTAACTTTTACAGTAGAAACTTTCTACCTTTAATACTTCATCTAATATTCTTAAATGTCTGGTTGCATTGAAATACCAAATTTTCAGGTATGGTGAAGGCAGATGGGGACTTGCCCTTCTTTTGCCTATGTAGAAATTGGGTACAGTGTTTACAGATGTAACTTCAGTTCTGGGAAAATGACAGTTTTCTTTAACGGCACAGTTCCCACCCGCAGGCAAACAAAAGAGAAGCCATAATGATTAATCTGCAAACAGGATGCAAGCAATCTGCATTGTTTCCATGTGTTAGTCAGCTAAAATATTCCTAGCAAATCCAATCCCTTTATCACCCTAATCCTCCGAGTCTGGAAGGAAAACGCAGAAGCATGCTCCAAACAGAGAAGCACCCTCAGCCCCTCTCCTTGTTAACAACTTGCTTTTCAACATTGCATTGTCTCGGGGCATTATATGACTTAGCATTTGAATTCCCATTAATATATGCAGAACAGACAATTCAATTTACTGTCTCTAGGGGCTTGGCTAACAATTATTCCCTTGACACAAAACATGGCTTGGCTTTGTGCATGTGTGCCGGATTCTTCCTAGCGCTGTATTTTCTTCCAGGGTGTCACTTGGTTGCTGCTTGTTCTGGAAATACTGACTTTTGAATCTCGGAGATCAAACCACCAGGGCAGTGTGTCCTCTCAAGTCACAGGTTGGACATCTGAAACACAAGGCTTTTTTGCTAGAAAGCAGCAGTGTAAGCTGTATTCTCGCTCACTTGTTTTTTTTAATTAGTCATATGCATCTGATGCTCTTCTCACTGAAAAAAGACACAAGAATCAGAGTCATTGGGTGGTGTTTGCCAGCAAGCAATTTGTTATCTTTCCACCCTAGGTCACAAAACTCCTTTGTGTCTTCAGCAAAATCCAGCACTGCAGTGCAGTTCTTGGTATATTATCATACAGCAGGTCTGCTGGGCAGGCATGGCGAAGTTGGTGAGAGGAATAAATGCCAACGTAGAGGCTCCTTCACGCGGAAGTTTGGCCTCGGATCCTGCAGGAGGATAAGCAAAAGGAAGCAAGACCTGGTGCACTGGCTGGGGGTTTTGCAGAGAGTGTTATCAGTCAACAGCTGTAAGCCCAGATTCCCTGCAGCTGATAACAGATCTGCTCATTCAGCCTAACCACTCATGCATGGAAAATCAAAGAAGATTAAGATCTGTTTAGAGACAGAGGAGGAAAAAAAAAAAAAGCCACAGTAAACTCCAGACTACCAGAAAACACTCCTCAAGACAACATGTGTAGCATAGGAAGATTCATGATCTGCTATTGTTCTGTGACATAGAAAGTCCACTCACCACTTGCAGCATGAGATTAGAAATATCTGTATTTGGGTTTCATGATTTGAGTTCCAAGTCAGTGTTGGTTAATAGAAACATTTGTGTTTCTTGATCTATAGTTATCTGTGACCACAGACCCCTCTTCAAACTGAAGAAGGATGCAATTCCAGCCTACCTTTCTTTGGTTAACAACACTTTCAGTCTCAATATTGCAGACACAAATAAGCTCCATGGTCTAGAAAACTACAAGCAGCATTACAACTGGGCACGTAAGACTTAGGAAATAGGATTTTTTAAATCATTTTCTGCATTTATGTCTAAATTACTAAAAACGTATGGTTCACCTTGGCTTCCTTTAGGCCACCAAGTTCTGTAACTGGAGTACATGGTAGCTGCAGCCGAACTCTGCATCAGAGCAGTGAGGCTGCTTCACAGGAGGCAAAAGTCTAGCTCTTTTTGGGAGGAAGATTTGCTGCTCTGTCATAACCCTGTAATTTCCAAACAAGAGCTTCACAGAGCCTACCTCACCCAGCTAACTCCCTGTTTAGAGAGGTCCCTCAAAAGCATCCTTACGCCAGAGCTTGGCATCTCCTAGCCTGGGAGTTTAAGAAGTCCAGAGAGCACTTTTTGGCTGAAAGGCACTAACAATGCAAATGCAACGTGAATCATTATCGTTATGTTCCTTTCATGTTCTTACTGAAATCACTGATGCACCTTCTGCGTCTAGCTGACCCAGCAGTATTTCTTGCATTATAGGATTCTGATTCCACTTCCATTGTTAATGTTCATTACTTTCTTGGAGAGCTGCAATTTCATTATTAATACATCAGCGTAACAGAGCACAGATTACATAAATGCATTTCTGAGCATTAGTTAAATATCAGTTTTAAGAAGAAAATAGGTTTTCTCTGCCAACAGTATGCTCCTTCTTGGACAAATACTTTATGGCTACAATTGCAAAGGTACATGGGAAAGGCTTTTATTGTCAGCAGAAAATATAGCAAGGTAAATATTTGCTTACTCTCTCCTATTGCTAAGGAAAATCAGCATTGCAAGTTTAATAGGTGGTCATCATGGCTGTTTGAATCTGTCCAATAGTACTATTAGTAAATTTGAAAAATGTTTGATATTGCCTTTCTATGAGAATAAAAGGGTGAGTTACTGATTTCTGATGCATTTCAGTTGTATGACCTGTGGCTAGCTACAGTCTGGTCATCTCAAACTTTAGTGGTCTGACTAGCGTTGTCTCAGGAACTGATGTTGCTGGAGTGAGGAGAGCCCACCAACTCCTATGTCACTGATGTACACAGCTAGGTGGTGGTAGGGATGAGAGCAGGGTGATGGCTGTGCTCCACTGCAGGTCTAGTGGCACCAATTTTGGAGTCAAAGCTGGCCCAAAAGCTGATGTCCTCTGTGCATGCCCACAGCCTGCTGCACTAGGGCTTTGCGGTCATACATGGATTCCTGGTGTCCTTTTGGACCATTATCCAAATGGAGTGAGACAATCTCCACCTGGGGTCCAGGGTCTTGACACGCAGCAGAAGCACTGGGCTGCTTTAGAGAAAAGCTCCTGTGCTTTAGTGATCCCCCTTCACCCCATACTTTTGTGGTTTTGCCTTAAAACTGAACTCTGGCATTATTTGGAGATCCTCTGAGCAGGACCCCTCTCAGTCCATCCAGGGAAGCCTTGATGCCTGTGCTGCTGTGCTTGTTTTAGCATATTGTTTGGGGACCTCTTTAAAATGCAAGCTAGTTATGCTATTTCCATCTTAGATATTTGTGAGACTGATACTCCAGATTGAATTATTTTATACACCATAAACATTGGGCTGGTAGAGCTGAAGTGCTGAGGTCCTTTTTTAATCAGAGGCACCAGATTAACTCGCTTTTAGTCTTTCAGAAACTCACTTACTCTTAATGAGTTTACCATGATATAGGTCCACAAATTTCCTGTCTAGCTTCTTTTGGCACTCTCAGATAAAAATGCCATCTGGGAAGGAGATTTATTGGTTCTGAGATGATGTCCCTTCCTTATCACCTTGTTTTGCTGGCCCTGAGCTCATCCCAAGATAGTGGTACTTACCTAGACAGCATCAGTTTCTGTCAGACACAAATTGTGGAAAAATTAGTTTAAAATACCTTGACCTTTCTACCCCAGTAAGATAGGATTTCTTTTCCATAGTAAAACCTCTTGCTAATGTAAAACACTCACATATATATATATATATATACACACACACACACATGCACATAATAGATAAAATACATATGAATACAAATAAAACCTCTTTCTTGTAACATTCTGCTGTGCTTCTACTGTAAATTCTGTCTCAGTTTTGTTGTGGGAGGGTTTATATTTTATATCTGTGTTCATTTTTGCAGAAGTTAATTTGGAGCTTTGAACAGCGTGTGTTGCAGTGCACGAGGGTGCTGATGCCAGCCAGGGGGGATTCTGTGGTATAATGGTCTTTTATTTGAAGACCTTTCAGCTCAGCACACCTTTAAACTCCCTGTGTCTGGCTGCCCCAGACAGGGGGATGGGTTGCAGATGCTGGGTGAAGCACCACGGGTACTTCCCAGGATATCAGGATGGGGACGAAGCATTCACCAAGTACCTGACAACACAAGGAGCCACATGTCAGTGCCCACTGGGGAGTGTCGTCCAACTTGCGAGGGCTAATGCTGTGTGTTTGTAGAGGTATCCCCAATCCTGTTGATCAAAACTGGGGCAGGAATGCAGGTTTATTTCCGACTCATTTATCTCATGCCAGGAGCGCAGTGTTTGCTGTCACCTTGTGAGGAGGGCATTGGCATCTGCGTGGCCGCCTGACCTCCAGTGCTCTTATGGGGCAGCACCTGGGCTTTCCCTTGGAAGCCGAGCGCTGGCTGCGAGGAAGGAGTCAGGTCCAGTGGGTTTTGACGTAGGCTGGAGAAATGGAGTTGCTCTATCAAGATGTTATTATGGTTTGGTTTGGGACCTTATTAAGATTTGTGTTTTGGGCCTCTGCTTTGCTGCTGGCACCCAATATACCTGAGCACCAGCTTGATTGGACCCTGCCCTTCCAAGTTCCTGGTGGGACTGGAAGAGAAACAAACCCTGGTGAGGCTCAGGTGGAGGTGAATTCAGTAGGTTCACCTCACAAACACTGAAGATCCTTGTCTGAACAAGGCAAGGAGCTGGGACGGAGTCAAGGAGAGGGCTATGCAAGCCCACCTGCCTTGGAGGACCTCCAGGCATCTCAGCCTGAGCCAAAGGTGTTTCATTGTCCCAGGCTATCTCAGAGGTCGCGGTTAACCCTGCACACTTGTCTCTAGCAATAGCACTTGAAATTTATTCAAGACTTTTAAAAATCAAAATAATACTGTATACTTTCTTTTAATAAACTTTCTACAGGAATGACTCTAGCCAGCAATTACATGGAAAAGACAAAATAGATTCCTTGCTCTCTCTGTATGAGCTCTCGGAAGGTTATCCCTTTGTAGTCTAAATTCTGCGTCAAGGGGTGAGCATTACCTGGTTTTAGTTGCCTGAACTGCATGTCTGCATGGATTGTGGCCGTGGCTGCAGAGGTTTTGTTCCTTCAGTGAGTAAAGAAACCCTGCAGAAACAAAGTGGTCTGAATTTTCTGATACATGTGGAGAAGTGGTTGTGCATGGATCAGTGGAGGACATAGTGTTTTGCAGTGGGGTTCATAGCATTATTTATTAATTGCAGTAATAGTAAACTGTAACAAGGCCTTATACAGTTTATGCTAAGTATCTCATGGCTGGCTAAATTTGGAGGGACTCCTAGACATTTTTTCCTGGAGTAAAGCACAAGTTCTGCTGGAATTATTTCTCTTAAAAATAAGCGGCAAGCCTTGCCTTTGTGCTTCCTCCCTCTCCTCTGCCACGGGCCACTTCTTTTCCTGGGGGGATATTTCTGGATATACCCCACTGGAATTGGTGGGGTACACAGGGAGGGGACAGGAGGGTTCCTCATCCCACCCGTGATACAGGTGGGCCTGGTCCCCTGGTTTGAAAAGATGACTTTACAATGATGTTTCTTCCCTCTGAGACTTCATAGGAAGTTGACATACAAGCAAAGTTCATTTTTACTTTACCTCTCTGTAAAGTTTGCACTTAACGATATCATTTTTTCCTCCCTGCTGTGTTTTTACCACTGATGTCCTAATTCAAGTACCGACCCTGTTTTCACTTAGCGTCTAAGCTCTGATGAGCTGTCAGTGCTTGATGCTGTCCCTGTCCACTCCTTAGCCTCCCATTTAGGAGTATTTGACTCTATTGGTGTCTTTAGACATTGGCTAGAGAGAGAGAGTGATTTTTACAGGACTCTTTGATGAGTATTTTGTATTTGTTGCCCTGCTAATGGAAGATGTGAGAGCCACATTGCCCCTGCCCCAGCCTTCACAAGGGGAATTGTCATCATGTCAAATTACAGCTGCTGACTCCTGCCAGACAATCCCCTCTGCCTTATCTTATCTATCTACATTTTTTAATGCCATGCTCATCATCATGGCATCTAAGTGCCTTAAAAGTTTTCCATTGCTCCCGAGGAAAGATATGTTTATGGGTGTGTTAGTGGAAAACTTTCCCTGGTTCTAGTTATTCGGTCAATCTGTGTGAACACGGGTGATAAAGGTTAAAGTGAAATAGCACTGGAAAAGCGACCTTCCTGTGCAAAAAACTTTTACTTGACAAACCTGATCTCTGTTGATAGTTTGTCCAAAATGTGTGGCTTGGCTTTCCCTTCTGGTTATGTTTAGGGGTTAGCTGGGTCCTGCAATGCTTCTGGCACCTGTAGTGGAGCAAGCTAGCAAGTATTGATATAAACCCACATTCTGCTCCAGTTTGTGCTCTCGCAGCATTAATCTGTTGTCTTCAGCCGACAGTGATCTCAGGTCTGGTTTGAAACATTTGAAGCTTTTTGGCTGCCAACAGATGGCACATGCATTGGAAATACAAAAGTTTGGCTTCTGCATTCAAGCTGCACTTTGCCATACAACGTTGTAAGAAACCTGGACGCAAAGGCTGGTGCATGTTGAATAAGGCAATTTAAACTGGGAATTGCTGAGATGGCAAGAAGCCCACAAGGGATTTCTTCTTCATTAATCATGTTTCTGAGCAAGACCATCATTTATGTCTTGTAAATGTTCTGAGATGTCAGTTGTACCTGACTGCTGCCTATTTTTCAACCTGTACCAAAAAGCATGAGAATTTAATATAAGGGTAGATAGGTATATGTGTATACAGGCATGAATTTCTATTTGTGTGAGTGCTGCCAGCATGCTTCACAGTGCGGATCTGTGTTGCTAGCTGTTGTACTGTCCTCAGCTGACTCCAGTCCTAAGTCCGCAGTCTGGGTACGGCCACCCCACTGATGCTGGAGACCAAAGGATCATGTCACGAGTGCTGTCACTGTGCTTGTGGCATCTCTCAGTTTTCATGTTCCTTGTACAGCTCCTGGGAGATCAGGTCTTGCCTGTGAGCTGGCTGTAGCTGCTTCTCTGCCTTTCCTAGAGGTTTATCCTGTTGAGTCGTACTGTGCATATTTGCTGCCCAGCCCAGCGGTGGGTAGCAGGCTGTGAGCGCTTTGATCCTCTCCCCAAGTCGCAGCTGATCCACCAAGATCCCAACGTGATGTGACAGCTCTACATGGTCTCACCCTTGACTCAGAGATGTGTTTGCAATGTTAGCAGGCCAAAAGCAAGCTTTTATTATTTGCAGACATCTATGCCCAAGCCTGTTTTCACGTGACTGTGACGTTGTTGTTCAAGCTTCTCTATCAGCTAGGGAGGGTGATGCTTGCAGCTTTTGCTTCAGTGATAATTTGGATGAGGGAGCAGGTCAGAAGGGGAAGATATTTCAAAGATGTTTTGCTATCCTGCTCTCCCGGTGTAGAGATTTCAAAGCAAACAGTAGTAGTAGTAAATGTAGACTCCCAAGTCAAAAGCAGTTCGTTCTTCCCTCTTGCTAAACCTCAGGGCGGGGGATCATAGGTGTCCTGGTGCCAATGAAAACATTATTCCAACTCGCTTAACATCTCACTTAGCCCTATTTCAGATTGTCTTTTCAGTATTTTAGTGCTACAGCAACTTGCAAATTATTCCAGTGTTTCATCTGCAAATCTGCACTGTCAAAAGTCAACTTGTTCTGGTGACATGCTCAACAACAACAACAACAAAAGCACACAAAAATAAAAAAGGGAGAGAGCTTAATTTGGCTTGCAGACTGGACTTCATCCCACCCAAATATAGTCAGTATAAAGCAAATAAACTGCAGCCTTGTCAATTTGGCTGTAGGAGGTAGTATGTTACCCTTGATCTTGAAGAAAGTATGAACCTTTTGGATCTGCCTCAGCAAGGTTCTTACTCATACGCCTAATGAAAAACACACAAGCCATTCTGTTGAAGTCAGTAAGATTACCCATATGCCTAAATTTAAGCATGTACTTGAGTGTCCTGCTGAACTGTTAATGAGGGAGGCACCTATTTCTCTTAGACAATGTTGCTTGGACTTCCACTGAGCTGTGCTACAGCAACAGCAGAAGTTGAGAGGGGAAGAGAGATTTTTAACCTAGATACTCCTGCAGCAGCTCATTTTCTTGCTAAAGGCGCAGTTGCTGAAGACTGCATGATTGGTTTTGCTGCGTGCTGAAAGATTGCTTCCTCCGAGCTCGTGCTCTATTTTCCTGTCTTGTAATTAGCTCTTCCACATGGTTACCCCAATGTTCACAGCGTGCAGTCATATGATAAGCTTATGCCACGGGGCATCCTTGCTGGGCAGAATCACAAGGCAGGATCTGTCGGACCGTAATGCTGGTTGACAGCAGTGTGGGGGCCTCACCGTGGAGAAACAACTCCTGAGCTACACTGTCATGTGGAGGCGTTCTGCAGCAATCTGGGCCTCTAATCTTGGGGGAGAAAAAGGAAAAGAGATGGATCCTGTGCTTAGGAGTGGAGTCTGAGCAACTGGGCACTCCGACCCCCCTGTGGCCATTTGTTCTCTGAAGAATTGCGGAGATAATGCTGGTTCCTCATGAGCAGCTCCAGCCTTGGGCAGGGACCAGCACCTCCAGGTGTCCCACCAGGTGCTCAGCCTCCCCACTTGCATTGCCAGCCTGTGGCTCCTAAAGGCACTGGGTAGCACTCACTTTTATTTGCCTCTCAATTGTGTCTTAAGGGCCAGGTGTTCCTATGGTGCCTACTGGCATCTCTCTGTTGACTTCCATGCATGGTGTTTGAGAAAGCAGCAGGAGAAATAATGAGGGCTACTTCATGATTTTGTCAGATCTGACTTGGACTGAGTTACACAGGTTTCTCTGCACTGAGGGACACAGGACTGAAACAGTCCAACTATGACTCCAGTTTTCCCCAAGCAAGATTTTCCCTTTGAGAAACTAAAGGTTCCAAATTAAAATCTTAATCTGAGGTATAATTTTGGTGAAATCTGTTCCTTCAGATCCCAAGGATTACTTTTGCACTTTTTGCTGTTTTCTAAGATTTTATTTTCTACCTGCTTTTTTTCAAAGCAGTATTTGGTGTCTTGTTGCCTTTGTGTCAAAGCAATTGGGAGCGAGGTGACCTGAGCTCTTCTCCAGAGCCATGATAAGAACAGAGCTGACAAAATAGAAACAAAGTTAATTCCAAACTTGCAAATGATGTCAGATCAGCCTTCTGATGAGAAAAACGATGAGGTGGGAGAAGAGAGAGTCCACTTGAAGGCACCGACCTGGACATAGTAGAGCATCTCATACAACGATATATAACTATTTAAAATGCTTCCAGTGTATTCCACAGAATATTGCTTGATGGCTAGATATTTGTAGAAGGATGAAAGCTTCTGTCTAATCTTTAAGGATTTTTCCATGACAGGACACTTGCACTGCAACAGGCAGCTCTTCTGGCTGTTCAAAGGAACCTGCAGTCCTTCTAGGTCACGATTGTTCAAGAGTTATCAGTGATCAAAACTGATACACCCATCAAGGGCAAACAGTTTTTTTTTTAGCCATGTTGATTGCTGAGAAGGTGGACTGTGAATCACAGCCGCCTCCTTTGTCCTTTCCTTCCTGTGCAGCGCTCCCGCCGGGGCCTCTTGATGTGTCTGCTGTCCCGAGGGCTGGCCATGAGCCACTAGCTGGCAGGAGCACTGCGCCGTGGGGTGAGGATGGCCTCTGGGGCTGGGTCTTGCAGCTCCCCCCACCTCGCTCAGCTGGAAAACAGCCTTCACAGGCTTTGTGGCCAGTGAGGTAGGGCCTGAGCAGGCATCCCATAGGGGTGCTGGTGGGGGAATGTCAATTTAGGTCAGACCTGGTCCCGCTTATTTCCCTGATTTCTGAATGTGATGATCTTCATCTCTTCCTGAGGATGGCCCATGTCTGTGGGTATCTATTAGCCATCGGAAATGAGGCACACCGTGTTACAGGATGGGTGCAGCACCTTGCTAGCGAGCAGCAGCAATCTTCTTCCCCTGCCTTTGCCCATCCACGAGAGCTAAAACCAGGGCGCAAGGACCGCTCCTTTCCTGCCTGCACTTCCAGTCCTTGTCACCTAGCTCCGTGTGTGTCTTGGGCAAGTGTGACGCATCTCTGACGACAACCCCCATAGGTGACAGTGGAGAAAAGAGCCCCCCAGCTGCTGCTCTTCTTGTGTCGTCTGCACAGGGTATTTGTTTGCGGAGAGCTTGCATTAACACTCTGTACAGCCTCAGACTAAGCAGACTAATAGACTCTTTCAACACCTCCGTAACACTGCCTGCTGGGGTAATCATTCAGCGGTCATGGCTTTCTGCAAACAGCAGCACTGAACTCGCCTTTCAATTACCGGTTTATTAGTCTAAGATGTCTGGGGAGCGGAGTGGTGATAGCCATACGCCAATACGGCTGTGGGCTGCTAGTGAAGTTCCTCGTGGGACACCGAAAGCAAAGCCAGGGGTCCAAGCAGTTCTGTTAGGCTGGTGACTGACAGCATCTGACATAGGCTTAAAATAACCCACCTCAGAAAAGAAACCACTGCCGCCTCCACAAGAAGGATTCCTGGTAAGTAGCAGCTGAGCTTGGAGGTTGGAACTTGCGTACCCCCGTTTGTCTGGGTTGGGAGTCAAGGTCGAGGTGTTAACCCACCAGGAAACCCTGCTTTTGGTGGTGCCGGTCCAGCACCTGGGCTTGTGGGCACATCCACATGTTACATAGGAATAGGTGACTTCAGGGTTTTGTGAAGCCACCATAAAACAACCCTTTTTTTTTTTTTTTTTGCTGAAATCCAGAACCAGCGTGAGAACCAATCCTCACCTGGGGCTGGTGACAGCTGGTGATGACACAACTGCATCTGGCCAGAGCAGCTCTCACGCTGCAGCTCTCATGTAACACTTGTTCTGGGCCAGTCCCTGCAGTGGTTCTTGGAGGAAAGCTGGGGCACAGAGACTGAAATAACAAGAACCCATCATCACGAAAGCACATCTGTTGGGTTTGGAGTGTGTGTGTAAAGTATGACTGCAATTACAGGCAATTAAAGAAATCTCAGACTCTTCTACAGTGCTGGAAAACCAAGTTCCCTTGAAATATTCAGTTAGCCAAGGAAAAATAAAGACATGCTGGATTTCTCTGTAGCTCCAGAAATTTGAGAAACAGTCTTCCAAAACTTTATTCACTCCTACCAAAATCTTCATACAAAACAATTTAGCTATGACTGGATTGTCACAAGAATTGCTTCTAATTTTTTTCCATTCACTAAGTAACTTTCTGTAACTATGTTTTTTAGTTTTTTTTTTTTTTTTTTGGCTTTGGCTTCTAATGCCTGATTGATATCTCTCTCCTTGGGGATATTAAAAAGCCAACTGGACATGATCCTAGGCTACCAGTTTAGATGTCCCTGCTAGAGCAGGGGTGGTGGACTAGATGACTCCAGAGGTCTCTTCCAACCTCAGCCATTCTGTGATCTCTCTTATCTTCAGTATTTTCTAAATGATTGCTTGTTAGGTTAGCAAGTGAAAGGGCGTGTTGGTAATTGCCTTCTGTGCTGGTAAAATCCAAAGTGAAGTGTTGTCACTTCTACTGGCCAAGATGCAGAATCATTCCTCTTGTTAGCAGGAAAGCATCCAAGAGATAAGGAAGTTAAATCTGTGTGCATTTTAACATCTCTGAAATCTTGCTTACGCTATTATACCTCATTCATTGTCATTGTCAACTTGTCAGAAAGATAAATCTACAGATAGTAAAATCCCAGCAGAAGCTTGCTTATTCCAAATTTCTCTCTGGTGCAGCATAAGCGTTAGAAGTAGTTGGCACATGGGACGGTTTGGCATCAGAATCTTTTTTTGTGTGTGATGGGGGCTGGTGCTGCTCCCTGGTGTAACAAGTCAGTTGGTAACGCCTGTATGCTTTATCTGCCAACAAACGGATTGCTAGGCTTGGGATAGTTGGAAAACACACAAACAAAAGGTGGTTTTGAGTTGCAGTATCAGTCTGGGGATTTAAGTGGCTTTTGATCCCTTCATATTCCAAAAATATCTGATGCCAAGATCTTGGTTTGGGGGCAGGATTGGCTCAGTATGGGAGCCGTGCAGTGCCTTACGGGGTGGAGGTGGAAAAGCTAGTGGTGGCAGGAGGAGAGGGCAGGTGAGGAAAGACTACTTTGATGGGGACTGAAGGTAACAAAGGATCTGCTGATGTCAAGAGTCTGCTGTCAACCAGCTGACTTGGAGGGAGCGGGGAGATGACAAAAAGGAGGTAATAGGCCTATGGAAAGGAGAGACTAGCATTGTCTGAGAGAAAGGAAGAAAATGAGAGCACCAGAACAGATAAAGCATAAAGCAATATCTAAAGATCTTCAGGGTATGCAGAATCCGGATTTTCTCAGTGCTTTTGGACCCCAGTTCTGCTCTGGGGATCTTGGAAGATGCTGAGGATTCAACTGGTGTTGCCATGGCTCTGTTGTGCACTGGTGGATGGGGTAAGTTCCCATCTCCCAGTGATGTGGGGCCATACTGTGGCTCGGGGGATTGCCCAGGTACCTGGTAGCCCCTGGGGTACCCCAGCTAGCACAGCACAAGCCTTGTTCTTGACTAATTCTCTTACGTGGGCTGAGGCAAGCTGCTTGGCCAACATCACCATGCCATTCTCGTGTCTGATAGTGGGAAGCAGCGTGGTCATTGATGCCTCAATCTGATGTGGAGATTAGGTTGGAAACAGGAGCCATAGTACTGGTGTAATTCAGAGTACCCAGACCCTCTGCACCACGAATAAAGGACCTTAATGTTAACCCCTGCTAGTTCTTCCTCAAGCAGTGTGCTGATCACTTATCCTTCCTTTGCTTGGGAAGTTATTCAGGACTGGCTTCTTCATTCAGATAATCTGAGGGACCAGGCTCATGCACGAACTCTTTCCTTTTCTGGTGGTCTGTGGACACAAGTGCAAGAAACCTGTGTCCACTACAGCTCAAGCCATGTGCCTGTCCCAGCAAGGCGGACGGGCTCCTCTCCCTTACCATCCTCCCTGTCCCACACAGAGCGACCAAACACAGCAGAAGTCATAGAATCAGCTAATTTGAAGTGCTGAACTAGTGTAATACATTGTAACACTTTGTCTTGTGGTTTCTAGTTACATAAAATCCATCATTTTTGCAGTAGAAAGAACTGTAGGACAGTTGCTTTGAGTTTCCTCATGCTAACTAACTTCCTGTCTTCAACCTGGAAACTGAACTGAAACACTTGATCAGAGTTCACTTCTGACTATAAATTAATAAAATAGTAACAAAAGAAGCCATCTTTCTTAACTCTCAGCTATAGGTTGTATAAGTGTCCCTTGGTTCTTGTTACAGATGTGGCAGCAGCTGCATGGTTCTCAGTAGTGATGACTGACACAATTTTTGGTTGTGCAAATCTAGGTACAAACTAAGCAGCATTATGGCAGTGAGCTGATTTCCCTCTTAGACTAAAGCATTGCTGCATTTGGAGGTTTTCATGGCATATCTCTGGGAAGATATAAGTCTGTTCCTTAAACCTCTTTATGTATGTGTTTTAGATATTTCCGTGCAGGAAAAAAAACCAAGAATATTAGGAAAATATAACACCACATATTAATTCATGCTTGCTTTTAAGAAGCTACTGAAAAATACAATTTTGTTAAGCATCATATTCTTGTTTAGTTTCAAAAGAACTTGGCTTTGTGAATAGGTTTGGAGATTTCAGGAAGATGACATGCCTGAGTAGCATTTCCTACATCAAAAAAAAAGAATAGATATATGTCCAGAATTAATTTTTTTTTTTTTCAAATCTTGGAAAAACAATTTTCTTTGCTACCCATCAAGGCTGCGTTAATGGGTATATGAAAATGTCCATTAATATTTCGATTAAATCTGTCTGCTATATGTGCACACACCTATGCATTTGTGCGGTCTTACTAATATGCCTACACAAGGATGAACAAAAACATATGTAGAAGTCACCTTAATGCAGAAACATACTTCCAGTGACCTCAGTAAGAGGGACGAATCTGCTCTGTACTGAGCGAACTGTTTGGGAACCACAGTAACTGCAACACTTTCTGCTCCGCCAGCAGAGATGTAAACCAGTGGGAGCTCGGCACGCTTCACAGCCTAATGCAGCTTGCTGGTGTGAACTGCGAATGTCACCAGAATTCATTGGCTCCATTTGTTCAGCAGTGCCACCTAATAGCACAGTGCACTTTAAGTAACACATCTTCCTTTTAAAGGCTCTGGCAGAGACGTGATGCTTTGTGCACCGCACGTCTGACTCCTGCTTCCATTATTTTATGTGGAACAGGGCTGGAGTCCCAGATTGCTTCTGGCACGACAGTGAAGTCAAACACTTGCACAGAGGCAGAGGTTTGGGCTGTACTCAGGAGGTACAGGGTGTAATCCTGATGTTATCCCTCGTTTGCGTTTTACTCTGTGGTTTGGGTGGCTGATATTGGAGAGGTACCTTGAAGGTTTACAGTCTGAGTATTTAAATTGCTTTTTCACCTTGCGCCTTTAGGAGACTGAAGCATGATTCCAGTACCCAGCCTCCACCCGCTCTTTCTCCTCCCTGTGCAGGCGCTCCTACTTGTGCAAGGAGCAGCCAGTGCAGCACCGCGGTGCACGCACCTCCCTCCTCTTCTGTGGAACTGCATCCGGGGATGAATTTGGCTCATTGCACTTGCTTCCAAGGACCCAGAGGGTAGCTCCTATTGCATCTCACGGCTATCACTTTCGGCCAAAGTTAATAGCGGCTCTTGCATGGTCAGCGAATTCTTCGGGAGGATGGAAGCCACCCTTAGTCCACATGCATATTGCAAAAGATATTTTCAGCAGCATGCAGCTGTAATCAGCAGGGCTCAGCTTGGCAATTTTAATCCCCTGCCATCTAGTTTGGGGCTGCTTGTTATGCAGCCAGCATTCACTCAACATAATGGTTGCTACCTGCCAATGTGCTTTGAGGGATATTGTTAGCATTAAATTTGCCATTTACATTTTCATGTTTGACATAATTGAGGAATGAATGCTCTTATGAAAATTAAACTTGTGGTCCTCCTGGACTACTGTAACCCTGTTAAAATGTAATGCGATTCTTGATGCGTCTTCTTTAGGTTTTTATTAAATAGAATATCCGTATGACTAATTCCCCTGGCCTAAATGTAGGCTGGGAAGGAGCATTATTGATAGGGCTGAGCACAAATGGCCCTCTATACTCAGCCTCTAATGGCCTAATAATGCATTATACTTGAATCAGAAATACTTTGAGTTGTAGTGCTTATTGCCATTATTGAAAACACCTGGATGCTCCATTCATCAAGGTTACATCAAAATGGGCCCATTTGTTTATTAGTCTGTCAGTAAACATCTTTATTTAGTTTCTTGTTCCTCTGCTCTCAGTAACATCAGGGAGGACAAGACCATGTAGTGTATCTTTCTGTGGTTTCCTGTTATTAGTTTTCCCTGAAAAAGAAAGATAATGAAAAGTTTGGATGGCTTCATAAAGAAAACATTTTTCTTGGACATTTTTTTTTTCTTCTTTCTTTCTTTCCCTTTTAGAAGAGGAGGTTAAAGAAAAGCTATTGGATATATAGCCAGGATGCTCTCCATAACCAGATTGCACAAACAGGCAGATTTGCCAGACTGAGATTTTAAACTGTGTATAATGGCAGACTGCCTCCGGAGTATTTTGCTCCCTCTGCTCCAGCTCTTCTCTGCCTGGTGAGGTTTGCTATGAGGGGGACAAGGATGCTAAGGGATGGGTCCAGCTGCCAGGCATCACTGGCATTCATAGCCAGGCACCTCACAGCAAAGGAACCTGTGCCCACATTCAGGCAGGTGCATTTTAGGAGTGAAGACATGGAGTATTGCTTAGCTCTGTCAACAGACCTCCTACTCCCTTGTAAGTGTGTCACTTGATTGCCTTTGCCCCTTTTCCTTCCCCCCTCGCTGGCAAAAGGATGAATTAATTTGTGTTCACCCAGTGCTTTCAGGCTGGCTAGGGCTGAGGAAGGCAATTCTACTTTCCAGCTAAAGAGGAAAGAGTTGTTGAAATATTTTGGCCACGCAAAAACCCCATCTCTTAGGCTAGCTGAAATATTTTTTCTTTGTCAGCAAATGTTAGCTTTGACTATTTATTCAGCTTTTCTTTTGAAAGGGAAAACTTCAAATATGACAGTTTTGATTGTCATTTTGAAACAGTGAAAAATCAACATTTGAGACTCAAATGTTTCTTTTTTAATTGAAACATATTACAATGCTTAGTTTTGACATTTCCTAATCAAAATTCTTCAGAGTCTGTAATTCCATGGAGATCCTAGCTGGAAATCTGCTACAGAGCAGACAGTACCAGCACAACTTTGGATGTGAATTGAGCTCCAGCTGAACTAGGGCTTTCCTTACTTCAGACTGGACACCGAAACTTTGTTCATGAGAATACTGCACTCCCCCAGTACATGGCTGATGCCATCCATGAAGAGTTTGTACTTTGTTTTTAAAGACAGGCACTCCTGTGTATGTTACTGGTGCTTAGGTCAGTGAGTTTAGTTTTCCCATTCTGAAAAAGGGAATGGAGAACTGGCAGCACTGGAAGGAGGAACTGGGCTTTTTTTCCTAATGTGCTTGGAGAAAGAAAGGAAGGAATACTGCAAGTATTTCCCCAAAATATTCCAGTTCTCAGACACAGGTGGAATTTTCTAGTGGGGTCTCAGCTCTGTCATTCCAAGGTTGTTTAATAGTATGCATGAAAGTAAATTTCCAGTTGTCACACAGTGGCAGAAAAGGACATCAGCCAACCCATACTGCTTCAGCCCCAGTCACTGTTGCCTGAATAGTGTGTCCCTTATGGCAGATCTCAAGAAATCTATTCTTTTCCCCAGATCTATAGTTGTACTATGGTTGACTGGTGCAACATTGCCGTAACCTCTGTGGTCAGATCAACATAGCTGTAATTCTGGGGCAGGGGAATGAAGAAGGTCTCCTGTTATAGTGTATATGAGTCAGTAGGTGACATGAAACATAAGAAGGTAGAGCTCCTGTGGGTTTATCTGGGTTTGTTTTCCAAGTAACTTGAAGAATATGGATGACCTGAATGGGAGTAACACAAGGGATTGGCTTGAAGATAACTGAGTTTTAATTTCTGAATTTGTTGTCCTTGCCATTCTAGATGGTCCACAGATGAAAAGAGAGGAAAATTTCTGTGGTATGTTTTCACAGGACTTGCTACAGATACAGCTCGGAGCGACAACAACAGTTCTAGATCATACGCCTTATGCTGGTAGTCATCAATCACTGTAACTGTGGTTTGAAGTATTCAGAAAGTCCATAGCAGGTCAGTTATTTTTTTAATGCTTGAAAAGCCTTTTGCAAAATCATAGAATTACAGAAAGGTATGGGTTGGAAGGGTCCTTAAAGATCACCTGGTTCCAACCCCCCTGCCACGGGCAGGGACACCTCCCACTAGACCAGGTTGCTCAAAGCCCCATCCAGCCTGGTCTTGAACACCTCCAGGGATGGGGCATCCACAACTTCTCTGGGCAGCCTGTTCCATTGCCTCACCACCCTCATAGAGAAGAATTTCTTTCTTATATCTAACCTGAATCTGCACTCTTTCAGTTTAAAGCCAATACTCCTTGTCCTATCACTACACTCCCTGATAAGGAATATCTCCCTATTTTTCCTGTAGGCCCCCTTTAGGCACTGGAAGGCCCCTATAAGGTCTCCCTGGAGCCTTCTCTTCTCAAGGCTGAACAACCCCAACTGTCTCAGCCTGTCTTCATAGGAGAGGTGCTCCAGCCCTCTGATCATCCTCGTGGCCCTCCTCTGGACTTGCTCCAACAGGCCCATGTCCTTCTTATGTTGGGGGCCCCAGAGTTGAACACACTACTCCTGGTGGGGTCTTACAAGGGCAGAGTAGAGGGGGACAATCACCTCCCTCGACCTGTTGGCCACACTTCTTTTAATGCAGCCCAGGATATGATTGGCTTTCTGGGCTGCAAGCACACAGTGCCGGCTCATGTTGAGCTTCTCATCCACCAACACTCTCAAGTCATTCTCCTCAGGGCTGCTCTCAATCCATTCACCACCCAGCCTGTATCTGTGCTTGGGATTGCCCTGACCCAGGTGCAGGACCTTGCATTTGGCCTTGCTGAACTTCATAGGTTGGCAAGGGCCCACCTCTCGAGCCCGTCAAGGTCCCTCTGGATGGCATCCCTTCCCTCCAGGGTGCTGACTGCACCACACAGCTTGGTGTAGTTGGCATACTTGCTGAGGGTGCGCTCAATCCCACTGTCCATGTCACCCACAAATATGTTGAACAGCACCAGCCCCAGTACTGACCCCTGAGGAACGCCACTCATCACTGGTCTCCATTTGACCATTGAACCATTGACCGCAACTGCTTGAGCGTGACCATCCAGCCAATTCCTTACCTACTGAGTGGTCCATCCATCAGGTCCACGTCTCTCCAATTTAGAGACAAGGATGTCATGTAGGACAGTGTTAAATGCTTTGCAGAAGTCCAGGTAGATGACATCAGTTGCTCTTCCCCTATCCACCAGTGCTGTAACATTATCATAGAAGGCCACCAAATTTGTCAGGTATGATTTGCCCTTAGTGAAGCCATGTTGGCTGTCACCAGTCACCTCTTTATTTTCCACGTACCTTAGAATAGTTTTCAGGAAGATCTGCTCCATGATCTTGCTGGGCACAGAGGTGAGACTGACTGGCCTGTAGTTCCCCAGGTCTTCCTTTTCTCCCTTTTTAAAAATGGGGGTTATGTTTCCCCTTTTCCAGTCAGTGGGAGCTTCACTGGACTGCCATGACTTCTCAAATATGATGAATAGTGGCTTAGCAACTTCATCCGCCAGTTCCCCCAGGACTCGTGGATGCATCTCATCAGGACCTATGGACTTGTGCACCTTCATGTTCCTTAGATGGTCTCAGACGTGTTCTCCTCCCACAGTGGGCAGTTCTTCATTCTCCCAGTCCTTGCCTTTGCCTTCTGTGACCTGCGTGTTGTGGCTAGAGCATTTGCCAGTGAAGACTGAGGCAAAAAAAAGTCGGTGAGTACCTCAGCCTTCCCCATA